>JAVGWX010000022.1:43802511-44170011 GCA_036924085.1 Ariolimax columbianus
TCTTAACCGTGAGCTGACAGTTGTGCATTTAACGTGAGCTGACTAATTACAAGTGCGAACGGACTAATTCCTTACTGATGTAGTCAGTTGTGCATTTAACGTGAGCTGACAGTTGTGCATTTAACGTGAGCTGACTAATTACAAGTGGAACGACTAATTCCTTACTGATGTAGTCAGTTGTGCATTTAACGTGAGCTGACAGTTGTGCATTTAACGTGAGCTGACTAATTACAAGTGGAACGACTAATTCCTTACTGATGTAGTCAGTTGTGCATTTACCGTGAGCTGACAGTTGTGCATTTAACGTGAGCTGACTAATTACAGTGGAACGACTAATTCCTTACTGATGTAGTCAGTTGTGCATTTACCGTGAGCTGACAGTTGTGCATTTAACGTGAGCTGACTAATTACAAGTGGAACGACTAATTCCTTACTGATGTAGTCAGTTGTGCATTTACCGTGAGCTGACAGTTGTGCATTTAACGTGAGCTGACTAATTACAAGTGGAACGACTAATTCCTTACTGATGTAGTCAGTTGTGCATTTACCGTGAGCTGACAGTTGTGCATTTAACGTGAGCTGACTAATTACAAGTGGAACGACTAATTCCTTACTGATGTAGTCAGTTGTGCATTTACCGTGAGCTGACAGTTGTGCATTTAACGTGAGCTGACTAATTACAAGTGGAACGACTAATTCCTTACTGATGTAGTCAGTTGTGCATTTAACGTGAGCTGACAGTTCGTGCATTTAACGTGAGCTGACTAATTACAAGTGGAACGACTAATTCCTTACTGATGTAGTCAGTTGTGCATTTACCGTGAGCTGACAGTTGTGCATTTAACGTGAGCTGACTAATTACAAGTGGAACGACTAATTCCTTACTGATGTAGTCAGTTGTGCATTTACGTGAGCTGACAGTTGTGCATTTAACGTGAGCTGACTAATTACAAGTGGAACGACTAATTCCTTACTGATGTAGTCAGTTGTGCATTTAACGTGAGCTGACAGTTGTGCATTTAACGTGAGCTGACTAATTACAAGTGGAACGACTAATTCCTTACTGATGTAGTCAGTTGTGCATTTAACGTGAGCTGACAGTTGTGCATTTAACGTGAGCTGACTAATTACAAGTGGAACGACTAATTCCTTACTGATGTAGTCAGTTGTGCATTTAACGTGAGCTGACAGTTGTGCATTTAACGTGAGCTGACTAATTACAAGTGGAACGACTAATTCCTTACTGATGTAGTCAGTTGTGCATTTACCGTGAGCTGACAGTTGTGCATTTAACGTGAGCTGACTAATTACAAGTGGAACGACTAATTCCTTACTGATGTAGTCAGTTGTGCATTTACCGTGAGCTGACAGTTGTGCATTTAACGTGAGCTGACTAATTACAAGTGGAACGACTAATTCCTTACTGATGTAGTCAGTTGTGCATTTAACGTGAGCTGACAGTTGTGCATTTAACGTGAGCTGACTAATTACAAGTGGAACGACTAATTCCTTACTGATGTAGTCAGTTGTGCATTTACCGTGAGCTGACAGTTGTGCATTTAACGTGAGCTGACTAATTACAAGTGGAACGACTAATTCCTTACTGATGTAGTCAGTTGTGCATTTACCGTGAGCTGACAGTCGTGCATTTAACGTGAGCTGACTAATTACAAGTGGAACGACTAATTCCTTACTGATGTAGTCAGTTGTGCATTTACCGTGAGCTGACAGTTGTGCATTTAACGTGAGCTGACTAATTACAAGTGGAACGACTAATTCCTTACTGATGTAGTCAGTTGTGCATTTAACGTGAGCTGACAGTTGTGCATTTAACGTGAGCTGACTAATTACAAGTGGAACGACTAATTCCTTACTGATGTAGTCAGTTGTGCATTTACCGTGAGCTGACAGTTGTGCATTTAACGTGAGCTGACTAATTACAAGTGGAACGACTAATTCCTTACTGATGTAGTCAGTTGTGCATTTACCGTGAGCTGACAGTTGTGCATTTAACGTGAGCTGACTAATTACAAGTGGAACGACTAATTCCTTACTGATGTAGTCAGTTGTGCATTTAACGTGAGCTGACAGTTGTGCATTTAACGTGAGCTGACTAATTACAAGTGGAACGACTAATTCCTTACTGATGTAGTCAGTTGTGCATTTAACGTGAGCTGACAGTTGTGCATTTAACGTGAGCTGACTAATTACAAGTGGAACGACTAATTCCTTACTGATGTAGTCAGTTGTGCATTTAACGTGAGCTGACAGTTGTGCATTTAACGTGAGCTGACTAATTACAAGTGGAACGACTAATTCCTTACTGATGTAGTCAGTTGTGCATTTAACGTGAGCTGACAGTTGTGCATTTAACGTGAGCTGACTAATTACAAGTGGAACGACTAATTCCTTACTGATGTAGTCAGTTGTGCATTTACCGTGAGCTGACAGTTGTGCATTTAACGTGAGCTGACTAATTACAAGTGGAACGACTAATTCCTTACTGATGTAGTCAGTTGTGCATTTAACGTGAGCTGACAGTTGTGCATTTAACGTGAGCTGACTAATTACAAGTGGAACGACTAATTCCTTACTGATGTAGTCAGTTGTGCATTTAACGTGAGCTGACAGTTGTGCATTTAACGTGAGCTGACTAATTACAAGTGGAACGACTAATTCCTTACTGATGTAGTCAGTTGTGCATTTAACGTGAGCTGACTAATTTAAGAAACATTGTTGAAAGAAATGTGTGCACTTCACTGCCCTTGAAATGTATTCAACGAGCAGGTCACTGGGTAAATACAGACACACACACTATATATATATATATATATATAATAATAATAATAATAATTCTATCGTCGTCGATGAGAACCACAAACATAGACACGTCATAATGCAACATTGAGTGTGTGTGTGCGCTCATGACTGACATGACTGATCAAGCTAATTGGAGCCTGGAAAAGTTTATGACACGACCGGCAAAAGTAGTCAGCAGTTGTCTCTCCTAGTTTCTCTGCCCTTGACTTCCTGATTGTACGTCTATCTTGCGTCGCCTGGATACTGATACACTCGCTGAATTCAACGCCGTCTGTGACCGTGTGTTCCATAGGGAGCGATTGTGAGCCATGTTCTCCCAGGTGTTAATGCCTATTTGACCGCACTTAAAAGACTCCATCAGAATGTCCTTGAAACGCTTTTATGGACGTCCTTGTGATCGTTCTCCTTCACTCGGTTCGCTGTACAGGAGCCCCTTCGGAAGCCTTTCATTTGACAATCGAGCAATGTGGTCAACGCAATTAAGATTTTTGCAAAAGTGCATGAATACTTTCCATATTGGCCCTGGACAGTATATGAAAGGCTTCCAGTCTCGTAATCTCATATTTCAGCAATGTCTAGGTTTCGTAGGCGTAAAGCAGGACTGAGACCACGCAGGACTGGTAGAAGCGGATTTTTGTCCCAAGGGAGATTTTGCCATTACTCCACACATGTTGCAGGTCGTGCATAGCGGATGCAGCTAGTCTAATCCGCCTTGGTATATTAGGATCGCTGCCACCATTGGATGATATATCATGCTACCGAGGTAGATGAATTCGTTGGTACCCTCTGCAGAAAGGGGGGGGGGGGGGGTCATTATGCGTCATTTTAGACTTTGCCCGTTTTTACTTTTTGGTTTCCGTCTAGGAATCAACATTTCGCATATTCATTTAAAACATAAGTTTTATAGTGAACGAAAGAAGGCATGACATAATAAAATACTGACCTAAAGAAACTAAACGTGAAACTTTATAAACTATATCCCCGGTTCAATGGAGTTGTGATACAGTGAATTCCATCTCATTGCACTATTTTGTTGTGGTAATGAGACTGACCGGCTATCAATAGAAGGTGGGAAGCTACTTAAATCTTATATAGGTATAACTTATGAAGAGGCGACGAAGTTTACTAAGTGTAGATACATGAAGCATATCACACAGGTTATTAATCAAATGACGCATATTACTGGCTCCAGAGAGGTAATCAGATATTAAAGTTTAATCTCCGCGCAGGTCACAGCAGATTGAAATACTATCTGTTCACCAAACTAAGAATAGGACACACAGATGAATATATGTGACAAAGATGATAGTGGGATTCCAGAATTACAGTTATGAGGAACGACTCAGAAAAACCGGCCTACAGTGTCTCGAAGAGAGAAGAATTCGTGGTGACTTAATACAGGTTTATAAGATGATCAGAGGAATCGATAAATTAGACTATAACAAGTTTTTTTAAAATACAGCCCCCTACAATAACACGAGGGCATAGCTACAAGCTGATTAAAGAGAGGTCCAGGTTAGATATTAGGAAATATTTTTTTAGTCAGAGAGTAGTGTCTGCTTGGAATGCATTGCCAGGGAAGGTAGTGGAGGCAGGGACAGTTAATGCATTTAAGAATAAACTGGATGCGCATAGCTTTTAGAGCAAGGCGATGTAAATGTAACTGGTTGTATACAGACTCTGCAGGGTCATCTAAACCAGTATAAAGACGTTAAGTTATGTTAAGTTATGTTAAGTTATGTCTGCGGCACTGAAACACTTACTGCTGAACCATCCGCTACAAAGGTGTTCAATCAAACTATGAACAAAGAAAGCACATTTGGCCATCACCGACAGCCTGGACATTTCTGAACAAACTACGGAGACACCAATAGCCTCAAGCTAACAATGCTTGCTTTAGATGTGTTTATGCTAACATCTGAAGGCGTTAAGAAGAAGAAGAACAAGAAGAAGAAATCAGTTGTAACACACTGTGCCCGGATGAAGGTGACTTCAAAGAAATATGCATGAAATAAATCATATAAATAATACTTACAGTTATACTGTTGATCACTTACCAAAACAGCATTGAATAAAGTTTTTGCTACCAAAGCAAACTGTGAAAGCATCTACATTGATCGCAACTTTGTCTGCAAGATGAAATGCGGTTTCCGTAAACACTGTAATAACTACAGAAGTACGTGTAGCCAAAACATTGGTGAGTACCTGTAGCATCTTTCTTGCATATATACGTTCAAGGTTTTGCAGAGGGTCTTCTATCAGTAACATCTAAAATAAAGATATTATGATTTGACTTACCATAGAGTTATTATTCTAATGACATAATTTAAATAATCTTGATCTTGATGACCCGTTCCTCAGCATTGTAGTAGGTCCCAACTTCGTCTCCAGGACCCTGTCTTGGGCCACCAAAGTCTGGTGCGTGGTAAGTACTCCTCTAGAGGCATCTCGGATGTTGCAGTGTGCAGCAAGGGAGTCTGGCCAATGCATTGGAGGTCTTCCCCGCGGACTCTTTCTGCCTCGGGGGTACTAGACTGCTGTCGTGTTGTTGTGCTCCATCGACCATCGTTTCCTCGTAACATGTGACATGCCCATCTATGTTTTGCCTTTTCTGCATAGACAACCGCATCATTCACCAGAGACAATCGTCTTATATAAGAATTGTTGAGACTTTGTATACATTAGTTCCTGCGAGTGATTCCGACCAAGCTTCAAGCAAGGAAGGCCTGGGTCACTCTCAATTTGTCCTGTAGTGATTTTATTAGTCTCCACGTCTCAGCACCGTAGCACATCGCAGGAAGTACAGTGGAATTGAAGATGTGGGCTCGTAGATTTTGGTCGTGGCAACCGTCTATAACCGTGTTAATAGACGAGAAGGTATTTTAAATGTATATAATAATAATAATAATGTTCCCTTAGGCTTCTGGGACCCGTTGCGTTGGTCGGCCACATTCATGACACACAACTCTGACGTGGTTTCAGGCCTCGTCCAGGGTGGAGGAGGTTGCTATATGCTGGAGCTATACTGTTCGGGCACGGCCTCTTCTGGGCCTCCAGCCGGTCGGGGGAAGACTTTTGGCGCCGAGAAAGGACTTGTATGGTATCTTGTGGACCGACCATCCAATGCACCAGAGACTAAACAATTTGGGAAATGGGAAACTAAAGCGGAGAAACTTTGCAGAAATAGCCAAAGCAAAGATGGACGAAGATCCCATAAACGCACTAACAACACCAAAACCCATCACTACTGTACGAAAACCTACCTGGAGGCAGGATATATTTCCAGAGGTGGTAGAAAATATACCAGGTATTGGAAACAAAAACTGCCAGACTGAAAAAGAAAGGAGAGATACTACCCTAAGCTTCATAACGAAAAGCTACCCAAGCATGGACTGGACCCATGCATACACCGACGGTTCTGTAACAAACACAACACAGAACGGAGGGGCAGGAGCATTCCTGAACCTACCAAATGGCAGAAAAATAACACTGTCATTCGCTACTGGTAAGTACACAAGCAATTTCAGAGCGGAGGCAGAGGCACCGAGGGCGGCAGTGGAAGAAATGGTGACACATAGTGAAAATGAGAGCCATATAGTCCTGCTGACAGATGCTCTCGCCGTAGTCACAGCGCTAAAAAGCCAGAAAAACACTGAGCTTAATGACTTAAGAGCAGCACTCTGCAAACTGTGCCAGCAGTCCGCACCAAAAAGGGTAGTGGTACAGTGGGTTCCGTCACACTGCAACATCCAAGGCAACGAGGAGGCAGACAGACTGGCAAAAGAAGGTGCAAGACTACCACAAACAGATACCAGTATGACGTATGAAGAGTCAAAACGGCTTATCAAAGCCAGATACATGACCAAATGGGAAACCGAACATACTGGTTACACCAAAAACGATGCCTATTACCAGTTGAACCGAAGAGAGCAGGTCGTTGTCTTCAGACTTCGCACTGGCCACAACAGACTGAGGTACCACCTATTCAACAAATTGAAGATAGGGTGTACCGACGAATGCCCGTGCGGTACTGGTAAAATGACCGCTGAACATCTGCTGCAGAACTGCCCGACATACGAGGATCAGAGAGAGCAGATGTGGCCATTACCAGTGGAACTGCAAGACAAGCTCTATGGCAGTGGCGACAGCCTCAGGATGACCGCCGCCTTTTTCGAAAAAATAATGGTTACTGTCTGACTGCGTACGCAGAAGAAGAAGAAGAAGTATCTTGTGGACAGGGGTTTCCTGGTCCAGCCGTACAACATGACTGAATAAAGAAACTCGGTGCAGGTCAAGTGTTTCCTGGTCCAGCCGTACAACATGACTGAATAAAGAAACTCGGTGCAGGTCAAGTGTTTCCTGGTCCAGCCGTACAACATGACTGAATAAAGAAACTCGGTGCAGGTCAAGTGTTTCCTGGTCCAGCCGTACAACATGACTGAATAAAGAAACTCGGTGCAGGTCAAGTGTTTCCTGGTCCAGCCGTACAACATGACTGAATAAAGAAACTCGGTGCAGGTCAAGTGTTTCCTGGTCCAGCCGTACAACATGACTGAATAAAGAAACTCGGTGCAGGTCAAGTGTTTCCTGGTCCAGCCGTACAACATGACCGAATAAAGAAACTCGGTGCAGGTCAAGTGTTTCTGAGATTGGGTAGAGGCCTGTTTTAGCAGAGACCTCCACGTTGCGGATGTAGTCCTGCCATCGGATGCCCAGGATACTCCGCTGGTTTCGCATGTGAAAGGCTTCCAGTCTCGGCGTGTCATGTTTCAGCAATGCCCAGGTTTCGGAGCCGTAAAGCAGGATTGGGCCACGCAGGACTGGTAGATGCGGATTTTTGTTCCAAAAGGAGATCTTGCCATAACTCCACACACGTCAGAGGTCGTGCATAGCAGACGCAGTTAGTCCGATCCACCGTGACATATCGGGACTTTTGCGCCCATCGGATGATATCAAGCTACTGAAATAGATGAATTCGTTGGTGCCCATCGTGGTGTGACCTTGAATTTCAATACCCTTGAGTCCTGTGTCGGAAATGAGGTTCTGAAATTTGGTCTTGGCCCAGAATATAGACAGGCCTAAGGAGGGCTTTTCACTGTCTGACATTTCTAGACAGCGCGGCATTGCAGATCTGTCTGTGCCGAATAGGACAATGTCGTCCGCCTAAACGATATCAATGAAGGCTGACTGATCAATATCTATACCGTCCTTATGCGCACTGAGGCCGTCAAGAAGCTAGTCAACTGCCCGGCACAATAGGTCGGGGGCAAGAACACATCTCTGGCACCCGTAGTCATTGGAAATCTGTCAGAGACACCCAATCGAAATCTATCAGAGACAACCAATCGAAATCTGTCAGAGACACCCAATCGAAATCTATCAGAGACAACCAATCGAAATCTGTCAGAGACACCAAATCGAAATCTATCAGAGACAACCAATCGAAATCTGTCAGAGACACCAAATCAAAATCTGTCAGAGACACCAAAACGAAATCTGTCAGAGACACCCAATCGAAATCTGTCAGAGACACCAAATCGAAATCTGTCAGAGACACCAAATCGAAATCTGTCAGAGACACCAAATCGAAATCTGTCAGAGACACCAAATCGAAATCTAGCAGAGACACCAAATCGAAATCTGCCAGAGACACCCAATCGAATTCTGGCGCCAGTGTCCTTGTGTAGCTCCTTGATCAGGTTCAACAGGGGGGGGGGGGGTGCCTATTCCTTGGAGGAATTTCCCTAAAGCCGGCCAATCAACCTAGTCGAAGGCGGACTTCAAGTCCACGTATGCAGCGTACAAGGGGCGATTGAAGACCTGGCGCAGTTCGGCGAGGAGGCGCAGAGCAAGGACAGCGTCAGTTATAAAACGACCCTGGGTAAACCAGACTGTTCTGGGCGACCTTTTGTGCTCAAGAGAGGCTTGAGTCTAGCCAGTGGGCAAACACCTTCCCCGGTACCGAGAGTAGTGTTATAGGCATGTCATTTCTGTAGTCTTTGCGACTTCCCTTGCCTTTGTACAGGGAGACGACGATTCCATTGCGCCAATCGGCCGGAACGTGTCCTGCCCTCCATACTTGCAGGAATAAATGATGGACGGCAGAGCTGATCGGGTCGATGGCGTGTTTCAACAGCTCTTGTTGGATGTGATCCGGGCCTGCCGCTCGTCCATCTCTGAGTTTCCAAATAGCAGCAAGAACTTCAGCTATAGTAGGAGGGGGGGGGGGGGGTCTATGTTGATTTCCGTATCTGGGGGAGTATCCGAAGATTCAGTAAACAGAACGGAACATGTCGTTGCTGGTGGATGGTTGCGAGCATACGTGTAATGGACAATAACAGCTGACCGGCAGCGGAATCCTTGGAGATGAGCTGTTTCTGAAGACTTGTAAACGTCACGTAGAAAGACGTTAGTTACAAATGAGGAAATACGACAAAGAATTACAACAGCAATAGGGACTTTTGAAGACATTTTGGCATCTGTCAAAAGAAGAAACTTGCTTGGAGCACATTTGGAGATCAAATGGTCTTGCAAATACGACACTGCACGGTAAGGTGCAAGGCAGACGACGGGAAGGTGCAAGGCAGACGGCGGAAAGGTGCAAGGCAGACGGCGACGAGGTCGTCCAAACAAGGAGGTGGAATAACAACATAAACAATGGACCACTCGACCACAGGAAGCGGTTGCTAACAGAGGGATGGCGTACGGTTGTGGGGATTTTTCCATGTGTGCCTCAATGACCTCAACGGTTACGGAATGACCTTACCCAGTGTTGTTTGCGCGGCGCTATTGACTGACAGGTTCCAGATTTTGGATCGCTAGGGAAAGGAGGAGGGGCAGGACACTTTTCACCCGAGACAAAACATAGCTCATATGCCTGAAGGAGCTATTAACCTTAGCCTTAACTTCGAGACCAGGGAATCTGAGGTCACAAACGCTATCAGCTAGATTTTCAAAGGCAATGCTATAGCGACAGATTCTCTCCCTGCTGAAATTTACTCAGCGGCGATCACGTGCTTCTCAAAAGACTAATTACCCTCTTTCGTTGTTTATCAGAAATCGAAATCGTTCCACAGGAGATGAAAAAGGCCACTAGTGTACATCGCTACAAGTTAAAGGGCAACAGTCGACTCTGCAAAAATCACAGGGGCATCTCCTTGCTGTCAATTGCGAGAGAAAAAAAATGTGTCTGGAGCTCTGCTCAACCGCCTTAACTGGCCACTTTGAGCTGGGTCTACTCCCAGAGTCAGTGTAATTTTGCCATTCGGGTCGTAGGACGGTCGACATCATGTATGCAGCACGTCAACTACAGAAGAAATGTCAAGGTCAGCTTTGTGACATATAAGCATTTTTTTTTCGTCCTGCCCAAGGTGACAAAAAGAGTGCCGGATACAGCAGACATTCCTGCTTGATACCTTTGGGAAGGCTACATACAAATCTTCCTCATGCAGTACTCACATTATCATGTCAGCATGAAACCGGCCTATAGCTGCATTGAATTTCCAGAGACAACTGCTTTTATCATAATGGTGCTACGTTTGTTGTGGACTACTTGATAAGGTTATACATCTTGTATGTGACCGCGTTATAGACTCTCAATTTAGAAATAAAATCACTTGATATTTTAAACCACAGCTTACTTGGCCAGTCTACATTTCGAATCGTCAGGAAAAGCCGCTCATAAGACATCAGTTACGGTCCGAATCTTTCGGAAACACAAAGAAAATCAATAAATCGACAGTTGCAACGGTAGTAAAGGCCAGAAGTCGATAAATATAAACAAAAACACGTATGACCCAGTTACGAAACTGAGGCAGAACAACGAAATCTACGTTACTCTCACAAAACTTTCGTAACGGACTCTTCTTCGTCTGTCGCTCTCAAACTCATGCTACCAAGGCATGTAATAGGCTTTGCAAGCAGTAGCATGTAGTCCGGGAGAACGAAATGTATTGTGTCGCAGTTTACAGCTTGACTGCGATATTTGCATCTTTCGATCCGACACATCAGACTTCAGCATGGTAAGACGCCTTGGCAGTGTTAATGGCGCTCAAGAACCAGCACAAAAATGAACTCGGTGTTCTGGCAGACTCGCTCGAACGCCTGTCCCAGTGCTTAAAAAAAAGAACAGTCCAGTGGATACCAGCCCACTGCAACATTCCAGGCAACGAGGAGGGCAGACAGACTCGACAGAGAGGGAGGAATGCTGCAGCAGAGTGATACAGAAATCACATACAATGAGACAAAAGCATTCATCAGGGCAACGTACAGTGCAAAATGAAAAAGACCACCCTGGCCACATAGAAACCATGCCTACCATCAACTCTCCAGGCGAGACCAGGTGATAATTCTCCGGATTCGCACAGGTCATAACAGACTTAGATGCCATCTGTACAACAAGTTCTAGATTGGCACTACAGACCTTTGTGCCTGCGGCACAGCCTCCATGAAGACAGAACATATTTTGCAGTCCTGTCCACTGTAAACTGACAAAAGAAGTAACATTTGGCAACAGCCAGTGTCCTTCCACGAGAAGCTGTACTGAAGCGTACATAGCCTTGAGTCGACTGCTGCCTTCGTTAGAGTCATTGAAGTTGAGGTCTGAAGATGAACGAAGAAGCAGAAAAAGTATGGTATGGGATTAAGACCAAAGACAAACAAGTACCGAATCACAACAGCAATGATAATTGACTTAACAAAGACCTTTAGCGAGAGACTGACCAAAAATATGTTAATCCTCCAGTTAATATAGAGTGGGCCAACAAGAAACGGCCAATCTGATTACGTAAGAACACCTATTGTCAAATGTGTACAAGGAAATGAGTACATAAGTACAAAAACAGATATGTATAAAACATGAAAAAAATTAGAATACACATACATATATATCGAGATACACACCCACCCACACATACACATACACACACAAACACACACACGCCCATATTCACACTAACTTCCAGAGGAGCACAGGTCTCCAGCAGCCGCCAAATTGTTCTAACATAAGCCTACAGTGCCATCCTATCCTACACTGTTCGATTCGATCTGTCTTATTAACGTATGTCGTGACCTGGTTCTAGCCTTCATGCAAGCGGGGAACGGTCTAATAATAATATGAGGAGGATGCTTAAATATGTGACCTAAACAGCGCCATTGTGAACCTCGAATGTCTCGTGTTATCGGCAGATCGTCAGTTCCGATTAATAGATCAGTATTTTTGACTGTTTTGTATGTAGCATCTCAAACCGGTGCATACTTCTTTCTTCTTCTTCTTCGTACGCTGTCAGACGTCAACCTGTATTTTTTCGAAAAAAGCAGCGGTCATCCCGAGGCTGTCGACACTGCCATACTGTCTAGTGTTGCCACTGGTGATGACCACATCTGCTTTCTCTGGTCCTCGTATGTCGGGCAGTTTTTGCAGCAGATGTTCAGCGGTCATTTTTCCAAACCGGTGCATACAATCTTTGATGAATGTCAGAACCTTGGCAATTCGCAATGTCTTAGAGCTATACAACAGTTCTGATTTTCCATTAGAGTTGAACTTCTTCAATTTGGGAAAAGAACCAGTCACCTGTATTCGACATACAGAGCTAATGAATTAAAATCGTTCTCGCTTTTACATTCTGAGGTCAATATCCCTCTGTGTGCCACGCGACTTGTGGATACTTCCGCCCAGGGCAGATAGATAACTCCACATTTTGTATGAAATCATTCCCCAATGAAATTCAATTGATCTCATCATTTTATGTTTGTTCCGGTGTATGTGCCTATCCACTACTTTGACTGTATATCAGTAATATTTCATTTACTCGGAATCTAACAGTGCTCATTGAACAGAAGAGCAGTGTCATCAGAGAAGTCCAAAGCTTCTAGACAGTGTCCACTTTATCCCAGTGTTGTTGTCTATAGTTAAAGGTTTCATAGGTCAGTCCACTGTCAATAAAATCATGTGAAATGGCGGTGGGAAGTATACCTTACTCCGGTTTTAATCAGTCCTTCTTTCTTGCGATTCTTTCGTTGTCATTGTGTGTTTCAACTCACCTTTTCTCATGACATGTCTGACAAAGGATGGCTGCCTTTTCATGATTCTTGCCATAAGCTGAATTTGCGTCTGTGCGTCCTCAAGAACCATGTTATTAGCTTTCTTTGCAGTTGATGGCATTTTTTAAGTCTTCTGTAAATCCACATTTCCGTTGCCTCCAATGATCCGTGTACTTGCCTGCTGATTGTGTAAGACACGCTGCCGTATTTTAGTACTGGTTCCATGCAGTATCTAAGAACTCTATTCTTAATTCCACTGATAGGGTTTTGTTGCACAATATTCTCCTCATTCTCATAAGTACATCTCCCATCAAAACGGATGTGGAGGGGACGGCGTGGCCGTAGTGGTTAAGTGGCACGGTTAACAATCCGAAGATGCTGGGTTCGATCCCCATCACAGCACCGGCCGTTATCCCGGGGAAGCAAACCCTTAGAAAATGCAGGAGGAAGCAGACCCTTACATAAAATGCATGCTGAAGTCGGATGCACCGCACAGTGCAACGCACACCGCCTTGGGGATTAAAAAAATAAGGCGAACGCAAAAAACAAAACAACAAAAAACAACAAAAAAACAAACGCATGTGGGTGCCCAAGTATTAACATGAGTGTACATGTTTTAGTTCTATCTCGTTCACCTTAAACAACATTTTAGACACATAACTATAAATGCTATTATTAATATAATAGTGAAACAATTATAGATTTATAATATATTTATAAAATTGTTATATCATGTTTGCGCATGCCCAATAATTAGGTAATTGCACAATTGTGTGAACTCGTAGCTGAAGCTTAGAATGAACATTTTTTAAATTGATTAATTTACCTGCGGATCTCCAAGAGTTGTGAGAGCCAATCTGAAAATTCTCGACCAATATGAAGAAAGTTTCCCGGCCAATACATGAAGCTGGTCGTTAAGTTCGAATTCTCTGACAAGTTTTTGAGCTTCTAGCTTTGACACTTGTGAGGAGAGACCTTTAAACTATTATTGGGGAATATATACACACATATAAATAAAATGTATACAATATAAACAAAACATTCGTTATAAATGCTACCGTTTGAAGTATACACCAGACACATGATTATATTTCAAAGCATAATATACGTTTGGTAAGCTATTCACTTATCTTAATACTGTAGGTAGTTCGAAGTAATGTTAGAGGCACTAGAGATGCAGGGAGAACACTGAAGTTTCTTGTAGAAAGAATGATGGAACGGAATAGAGCTCTCTTTATCTGATTTATTGTCATTGGTAAGGCCTTCGACATGGTGCGTGGGACAACCTTTTCTTTCTTTAAAAACAGATTAGGGTGGATAATGCTAAAAGGTCAAATGAACAAGTGTTTAAAGATATAGATAACTATTTATGAGTTTACGAAAGGTAGATTGTTCTGGCTTGGTCATAACATGAGGCATGGAGGCCCATTACTGAAAATACTAGAAGGCGCAATTCACGGGAAAAGAGTAAGGGGACGTGCAAGAAACAGTTACATCACACAGACTAGCACGAACATAGCGATACAGACAAGAAACAGTTACATCACACAGACTAGCACGAACATAGCGATACAGACAAGAAACAGTTACATCACACAGACTAGCACGAACATAGCGATACAGACAAGAAACAGTTACATCACACAGACTAGCACGAACATAGCGATACAGACAAGAAACAGTTACATCACACAGACTAGCACGAACATAGCGATACAGACAAGAAACAGTTACATCACACAGACTAGCACGAACATAGCGATACAGACAAGAAACAGTTACATCACACAGACTAGCACGAACATAGCGATACAGACTTTTGCTGAGCTGAAGAGTTCTGCTGGGAATAGAGGACAGTGGTGTGACATGATTAGAAGACCTCAACACCAGTCTCTGGACCGATGAATGTGAGGATCATTAACGAATTTATTGTCACAATTATTATTCACCTCCAAGGAAGAATTGAGCCCATCCTACGAACGTTGATGTAACTATTGGCAAGAACAATGCTGACATTATTTACAGGAACTACTGTTTGCATTATATTCAGTGTTTCTGATTAAGCTAACAGAGGTAGATTATGAGTTAAATCAGGGGTAGTATAGGCTATATATGTTGAGCTGGTCCACCAAACTCTTTCCTTATCTGTTACACGGTGTTATTATTGAGATTATTAAGCTCCATTGTTTTCTTACTGACTCCTAACTACTATTTTCTGCAGAAGCCGCGAATGATGATGGCTGAAAAATTACAATACGTCTTGGAAGACTGCATTCAGTTAAATCCACAAGACGATAGGCCCGACGGTAGGAAACACTATAAATCACCAATTAGGGTACTACAACGGAAGGCACATAAAAGCAGGTGCATTGATAATTTGTAGATAATCTTCAATTGATGGGGATTATACCTGGACGCGATTATACGTAGGGATGGGAACATGATGCTGAGCAGCGCATGCGTTGCAGTGATCAGTGACACATAGCTGACTGCTAGAGTCAGGGCCAGCGAACCATAGCTGCCAAGCCCCATCTACACCTCCACGCGGTGCACCTGGATAACAGGCTGCAGCAGGGCAGACTGGCTAAGGTGAAGGGACCGAAGAGGGAATGCTAACCCGGTACTAAACAAATGCTTGCTGAAGTCGGATGTGTTGTACCGAAAGGTAAAAATATCGCAGTCAAGCTGTAAACCACGACACAACGCATTCCGTTCTCTGGACTACATTCTGCTACTTAAGCCCTTTCAGGGTTTGGTAGCGGGAGATTGAGAACGAACGAAGCCAAGCCAAGCCATCCGTGGGGATTATACGTGAAGCGATTCCAAGAATTCTAAACTATAATATCACAAGCAGGAGTTGTAGGAGACAATATAAATCAAACGTGAACATTTGCTCAGCTGAAAGTTTATATCCTCAATCTCATTCGTTGAATGTGAGCCAACGCTCACAGTTATGTACGTTCAATTACAATTTGTATTTCAAACGATTCTGTTACATTTTGCCATAATAGCTGTCCATCGTTGTCGAATAAGGACCGCCAACATCATCCTTGTCACAGATTTCCCTGTTGAGTGTGGGTGCGCATGTGGCTGAACAGGCCAATGCGGGCACGAAAACATCTGCTACACAACGGCCACACGAGGTTTGTAGAAGGTGATGGTGTTCCCGCTGTTCGGGATTTCTGGGTCTCGCGTCTGCTCTGGGCTTTCACAAGACGGTCGTCTTCGCCGGTAGCTACACCCGATTTGACTGCGCTTCTCCAGTCAGATCTGTTTTCTGCAAGACATTCCCAGGTGTCGATGTCTATCCGGCAACTTTTCAGTGAGTCCTTCAGACTGTCTTTAAAACGTTTCTTTGGGCGCCCTCTCTCGCACCATCCCTCTCTCAGTTCGCCGTAGAGAAGCTTCTTTGGGAGCCGCTCGTCTGACATACGGACGAGGTGTCCGGCCCATCCTAGTCGTGCTTTTTCTAGCAGTGCATGGATGCTGGGCATGTTAGCCCTCAAGAGAACCTCGATGTCAGTGACACGATTCTGCCATCGGATGTGGAATATTCGCCTCAGGCAACCTGTGTGGAAGTGGTTTAACCTCCTTGCATGTCCAGAGTATACAGTCCAGCTTTCGCAAGCGTATAGTAGGGTTGGAATGATGGTTGCACGGTAGACTTGGAGTTTGGTCTTGACGCTGATGCCAAGACGTGCCCAGACTATCGAGCGCATTCTACCAAAGGCTATGCTGGCCTTTGCTATTCTGCTTGCCATCTCATCGTCTAGGCTGACAGATCTCGACAGCGTGCTGCCCAGATATGTGAATTTGTCTACGACATTCAACGTCTGCCCGCTGACTGTAGTCTCTGGTTTTGTGTACGGCATGCCTGGTGCTGGTTGGTACATGACCTCTGTTTGTTTTTTGCATTTATGGTAAGGCCACAATTTTTGCATGCGGCAGAGAACCGGTCCATTCCAACCTGCATGTTCAGTTCTGAGTTGCTCACTAGAGCGCAGTCGTCAGCACATACAAGTTCCCTGATTATGTCGTCAGCACATACAAGTTCCCTGATTATGTCGCCAGCCACTTTGGTTTTGGCCTTCATTCTTCTAGAATTGAGTAACTTGCAATCTGTGCGGTACTTTATGGATATTCCAAGCTCCAGTGATCTGAAGGCGTCTGTCATCGTGGCCGCGAACATCATGCTGAACAAGGTCGGGGCGAGTACACATCCTTGTTTTACTCCGTTTGTTACTAGAAACGTTTTAGAGATTGCACCGCTGTCCAGTACACAAGCACACATGCCTTCGTGTTGCTGTTTCACCATAGTTATGAACTTGTTGGGGCAGCCAAACTTTGACATTATCATCCACAGCCCTCCTGTGTTTACTGTATCAAATGCCTTTGTCAAATCAATAAATGTGGTGTACAAGGCCTGATTTTGTTCCCGACACTTCTCTTGTACTTGGCGAGCGGCAAAAATCATGTCCACTGTTCCTCTACCGGCTCTGAATCCACATTGGCTTTCTGGGAGGTGGTGGCTTTGTTCAAGGTGTTTGTTGAGCCTGTTTAGCAGTAAGCGCACGAGGATCTTGCCTGCTACGGAGAGTAGCGATATTCCTCGATGATTGTCGCATTCCTGACGGTTGCCTTTTCTTTTGTACAGGTGAACGATTGAGGCGTCCTTTAGTTCCTGAGGAATTTTTCCTTCAGCCCACATGTGGCAGAAGAGTTCAGTGATCCTTCTGGTGAGGGATGGGCCAGCTGTCTTATATACCTCTGTTGGTATTGCATCAGCTCCTGGAGCTTTTCCTATAGATAGTGAACTGATTGCCTTGTCGACTTCCTCCTCAGTGATGACTTCATCCAACGCCAGGTTGAGTTCCACCTGCGGCATTCGCCGGATGGCCTCTTCATGTATGGACGATGAGTGGTTTAGTATTTTGCAGAAGTGGTCTGCCCATCTGTCTAAGATCTAAAACTTATCTGTTAGCAGTACCCCATCCGCACTGCGAACTGTAGTATTACTAGAGGGCTGCGGGTCGTAGAGAGCTTTCAGTACCTCGTAAAACCGTTTGGTGTCATGACGCTCGGCGAACATCTCAATTTCGTCAGCTCTTTTGCTGAGCCAGGAGTCTTGCATCTCTCTAAGCCTGGTCTGGACAGCTTTGCGAGCAGTATTGAAGGCAGCTTTTGCTGCCGGAGATGGTGTGTCTCTTTGGTATTCCCTGTGCGCTTCAAGTTTTGCATCGAGAAGGCCCTGTATTTCCAGATCGTTCTCATCAAACCAGTCCTTATGCTTGCGCGTGAGTGGGCCAATGTGTTTAACAGCTGTATCGTAGAGTGTGTTTCTCAATGATGCCCAGTTCTCTTCGATGTCGTTCTTTTCAAAACGAATCTCAGATAGTCTGCCCTCAAGCTCTTCCTGGAAGCCTCCTCTCGTGGGTTCGTATTTCAACTGAGAGACATTAAGCCTCCTCGGTGGTTTCTTTCTTTGGGGGCGCATTTTGGGCTGGATCTTGAAGTTTAGCTTGGCAATGACAAGTCGATGGTCGGTCTAACATTCTGCACCACACATGCTCTTCGTTACCATAGCATCCGCTCGATCCCTACGTCTGATGATAATGTAGTCAATGAGGTGCCAGTGGCAGGACCTTGGGTGCATCCATGTGGTTCTATTTCGGACAGGTAGTCGGAAAGCTGTGTTTGTAATGAGTAGTTCATTTGCGGCACATGTCCTCAGAAGGAGCAGTCCGTTACTATTGCATTTTCCGATACCATGTCTGCCAATGCCCCCCTCCCAGGCTGTATGGTCTGTGCCAAACCTAGCGTTAAAATCATCGAGGATGACCAATTTGTCAGATTTGGAGACTGCAGCGATGAGCGCCTCAAGGTCCTCATAAAACTTATCTTTTGTTTCCTGAGGATTTGTCATTGTGGGTGCGTATGCACTGATGGCGCCCTCCTATTAGGGGGAGACGCAGTGTAATCAGGCGGTCATTAATTCCTCTGGGCATGCTTGTGAGCTTGTCGACCATGTTGGTCTTGATGTCAAAGCCAACCCCAGCTTCACGGCGTTCTTCTTTGCTGCGGCCGCTCCAGAAGAAAGTATAACGAGCGCCTTCTTCTGTGATCTGCCCTTCCTCTGCCAGTCGTGTCTCGCTCAGGGCAGCTATGCAGATGTTGTATCTAGCCAGTTCCCTGGAGATCAGTGCTGTCCGTCGTTCGGGTCTGTTTGCTTTGGCGTTGTCCAGTAGCGTGCGGACATTCCATGCTGCAAGCGTGATGGGTAGTTTTCGTGATGGTTTTCTGCCTGTTCCACGGCTGCAGTTTGGGGGCCCTGCCAGTTGCGAGCTGCTAGTCAGGGTGTGATCTGTAGGGTGATGTCGTGAGTTGTGCATTGTGTTTATAGTGAGGGATATTATGCGCAGGATCTTCCTCACTCTCTCGTCCGGACTCAACATGTTCTAGAGGCAAGACATTGTCAAGACTTCTAGTGAAGGGTTCGGATGCAGACTGTATGGTGTAAACGTGTGCCTCATTATCTCGGTAGCCCTTCCCTTCTCTTTTATCGCTGGGGTGGAGCTTTGAGGTATCAGTTTCTGAGTGTATTTGTTTGTGTATTCTTCTTCCACCTCTCGTTCCTCTGGTCTTTCGCCTTGATTGTATACTTGTGAGTTCCGATGCCTCCTCGGTTAAGTGTATTTTCAGCACACGCAACAGATGTAGATCTGAGTTTGAAGGGACGTAGTGTGCTGATCGAAGCGCGATGAGCTCCTTTCTGAAGTACCGTCTATTTGACCGGGTCAGGATGACCTCCTACTTTTCAGTGTTCATGCTTCATTATCTGGGTCACGATACAGCACGGAGCGACACTAGCTTTTGACCGGGTCAAGTTTCGGCCACGCTTTGTCCCATCGAAACTGTACACATTAGTCTACCTTTCACGACTAAAAATACACTGTTATATACTTCGTTGCATCACTTCTTTCACATTAGTATGCTTAATTCACAAGTCGGCACATTTATATCCAGGAATCACGTTAATAGTCCGAGAGTTATCATAGAAAACACAAACAAAACATTGTTTTATCAAGAGGGAAATCGACTGCGGCCATGCCCGGCGCCATCTTGATCCATCTACACTACATTTTGCCATATACGGGGACAAACACAATTTGTGTAACTTATTGTATATTTGTTTCTCAACTCCTCAACACACCATACTTCGAAAGCGTGTCTAGAAATTGTTTTTATGCTAGAAGTGCAGTTTTTGCATGTGTATAGAGAACGATTTGTTGAAGGAATTGGTCACACAATTGAATTAATTCAAATGTTTCATTTATAACGAAAATGTAATAATTAAAGGACCATTTCAAATAACCCTTCGCAATTTGGACGGAAGCAGAATATCGCATAATCCTTTTGTCTGATGCAAAGTCTTTTAAATGTTCAATTTAGTGCAGCAACTGCATGGTTTGTCTACAGTATTAATGCATGATCAATTCAATTTCCAGAAAGTATGCTTATGGTGGGTACCTAAACAACCAACTGTCGAACAGAATGTTCTTATAAAAAGACCGCATTAAACATAATTTTGATTCTTTAAAAGGGTGCACAGAAAGTCGCAGCCAAGCACGAACCCATCATTTTAAATGTACTGTCAAAAAAAGTCAAGCGACCTTCTAGGAAGCTACGTTTGATAGCGGACATCTGTCGAGGATATCATGTCAGTGACTCCATTATATTAGATCCCAGATTTGTAAATTATATCTGATCTGATGAGCTTCCTTCCACGCTTTCTCTAACGGTAACTCAAGTCTTTATTGCATCTGGATTTAGGAGAGCCACTGCACCGCAGAGACAAGTGCAATGGCTACCCAACAGGCTCAATCTGCAGTTGGAGAAGGCTATTTATTTATATCCCAAACGGGTTCAATGTCGACTCAGCCTAAAATAGATGGGGTACTTTGAGCATTTCTGAGAAAGACGCCTTGTCTTTCCTGGCCGTCTTGGCCTTTCTTCTGCCACCTTGGCCAGCGTGACATCACCTCATCATTTTTGGAGGGAAATATTGGCCAGACACCATTTTACCTATATGTCACGTGGCGTATTAAAAGGCTTTATAACCTGTAACGCGTCAAGAATGGGGTAGAGACCCGGCTCTTTATCATCACAGATTGCTAGGTGAACGTTTGGATGAACATGCTTGCCCTAAATGGTATTTTATGACAGCACATTCAACATAGACGTTTGAGCATCTGAACCCCAGGCTGAGGTAGTGTTCAGGAATAACCTGAATGAAGGATATTGTAAACTATTTCAGATGGTCATTATAATATTTAAAGTCAACGGTATTCCGATGTTACAAACTTGAATATCTAATGGTAACAACAAAACTATTTAAAAAAATATGTTTTAGTAACAACAGAAGTTATAACAAATAACAAGTAACATCATTAGTAAATAGCAAGGGAGAAAATAATAAAATCGAGTGTAAGTCAGTAAGTAGGTAGCAAACTGGTATTGGATAGCTGTGAAATATAGTTAGTAGTTTCTAAAGATATCATTAGAAGGCACGTGCGCAGCCCAATAACAAAATGGCGTCCGTACGCAGAGAATACAGAATACAGTGTTGTTGTGCGGTTTTTAGGAAGGCAAAAGTCTTTTTGGGAAAGATAATCGTAAGAAATGTTTTCTGTTTCCGATGAGAGGTGTTTTCTCTGCCTAAAGGGGTGCTTAATTGGGTCTAAAATAATCGTAAGAGATGTTTTCTGTTTGCGATGAGAGGTGTTTTCTCTGCCTAAAGGTGTGCTTAATTGGGTCTAAGATAATCGTAAGAGATGTTTTCTGTTTGCGATGAGAGGTGTTTTCTCTGCCTAAAGGTGTGCTTAATTGGGTCTAAGATAATCGTAAGAGATGTTTTCTGTTTGCGATGAGAGGTGTTTTCTCTGCCTAAAGGGGTGCTTAACTGGATCTATAAATATTCTGAAGGAGGCTAAAAGAAATTGGCTGATGCAGACCGATCCAGCCGTCCTGTTGAGATTGCAACAGACGAATCTGGTCGCCGGGTTGGGGAGATAGCTGACACGAGTTAACCAGTGTAACAACCAGATTGCAGCAGACGCATCTGGTCGCCGGGTTGGGGAGAAAGCTGACACGAGTTAACCAGTGTAACAACCGCATTGTTTGCCTACTGCATATTGCATGATCAATTTAATGTATAGAAAGTATGCTCACGGTGGGTATCCAGACAACAAGCGGTCGAATACAAAGTTAACCGAATGGGCTGCTCTTGCATCATCGATGTCGGCATGCAGATGAAGAACAAGACATGCTAAAGAGGATTGTTACTCATCTACTGAAAGGGAATCATCACCTGGAGTAAACACACACACACGTAAACACATACACACACATACACGCACAAACACACACGTACGCACACAAACACACACACACACACATATACACGCACACACACACACACACGCACACACACACACACACACACACACACATACAGCTTTTCAGACAATTATAAGAGCATGAATGGCAGCCAACTTTTCTTAATTTATATAAATGAATACGTTCAGCACCGGCCGTTACCCCGGGGAAGCAAACCCTTAAAAAATGCAGGAGGAAGCAGACCCTTACATAAAAATGCATGCTGAAGTCGGATGCACTGGGCCGACAGGCGCAAAATAAAAACCACAGTGTAACGCACACACGCCTTGGGGAATAGATAAATAAGGCGAACGCAAAAAAAATAAATAAATGAATACGTTCTGTACATTTGTGGTTATTTCGTGTGGAATAGGATGAGAGTTTTCATTGAAGTTAATGCACCCCTAAGTGGTATTTGTGCAGATCTTACATTTAATTCAAACTATGCATTCAAATAGCTACCTGGGACGGCGTGGCCTAGTGGTTAAGTGGCACGGCTCACAACCAGAAGGTGCTGGGTTCGATCCCCATCACAGCACCAGCCGTTACCCCGGGGAAGCAAACCCTTAGAAAATGCAGGAGGAAGCAGACCCTTACATAAAATGCTGGCTGAAGTCGGATGCACTGGGCCGACAGGCGCAAAATAAAAACCACAGTGTAACAACGCACACTCGCCTTGGGGAATAGAGAAATAAGGTGAACGCAAAACAAAAACAAAAAAAATAAAATTGCTACCTGGGCAAATAAATGTATGTTCTCTTCTACACTTAATTCATCAAATACTGAATTATGTGATGTAAAAACACCCATAAAGACAGGATTCGTCTTGAGGTACATCTGCAATGGTACACCAGCAACTGTTACGTTTGCAGAGTCAGTGCGAATATGGCCTGTAAAATAGTGTTAAAAAAAATTGTAGTGGTAATATGTTTCAATCAATTTTACATGTTCATAGAAGATATACTCATTTACTTTGAACTCATTTGTTTGATACTATGCTTTTCAATATCTGATTCCTAAAATGCGTCATATGAGTGCCTCTCAGATGTCAGAATGCAACAATTAATGCTCCCCAGGCTGAATCAAAATATGTCACATGAATGTCTCTCAAACTGACTCAAAATGTGTCACATGAATGTCTCTCAAGCTGACTCAAAATGCGTCACATGAATGCTCCCCAGGCTGACTCAAAAATACATTGCATGTACGCCCTTGTCCTCCTTAACCAGATTGAATCAAAATGAAAACTTGATATGTTTCTGACTAGTATTCGTTTAAAGCTGCAATTTAATATTAGATGTGCACAATGTTTACAAGATATAACTGTTTACTTTTCCTTAACGTTGGCACTATTGCAGCGTTATACGTCCTGTAAGTAGCCACCAAAATATGACCATTAGTCTAGCAGATCAAACTCTGTTCGGCTGTCCTGGTCACTGGGATAAATTATTACAACATACATATTAGTATTAGTAGAGGTAACTTCTATCTTTACTCCATTTCTTCTCGTTCACATCATCAATTATTACAACATACATATTAGTATTAGTAGAGGTAACTTCTATCTTTACTCTATTTCTTCTCGTTCACATCATCAATTATTACAACATACATATTAGTAGTGGCTTCTCATCTAAGTGGTCCGTGGTTCATTCCCCAGTTGAGGCGGTAATGTTTTTTTCAGACTGCAATGGCTCCCGGGTCGACCCAGCCTTAAATGGGTACTGGTTCAGTCCGGGAAGTAAAAGCGGCGAGGGAGAGGAGATGCCTACCGCCCTCATATAGCCGAGCCTTTGAAATGTGAGATCGCTAACACCTCACACTCCTACGGCAGTAATGCTATGGGATACTTTACTTTTTTTTTTTACATATTAGTATTAGTAGAGGTAACTTCTATCTTTACTCTATTTCTTCTCGTTCATATCATCAATTATTACAACATACATATTAGTATTAGTAGAGGTAACTTCTATCTTTACTCTATTTCTTCTCGTTCATATCATCAATTATTACAACATACATATTAGTATTAGTAGAGGTAACTTCTATCTTTACTCTATTTCTTCTCGTTCATATCATCAATTATTACAACATACATATTAGTATTAGTAGAGGTAACTTCTATCTTTACTCTATTTCTTCTGGTTCATTTCATCAATTATTACAACATACATATTAGTATTAGTAGAGGTAACTTCTATCTTTACTCTATTTCTTCTCGTTCATATCATCAATTATTACAACATACATATTAGTATTAGTAGAGGTAACTTCTATCTTTACTCTATTTCTTCTGGTTCATTTCATCAATTATTACAACATACATATTAGTATTAGTAGAGGTAACTTCTATCTTTACTCTATTTCTTCTCGTTCATATTCGTGAGCACTTGACATATTATTGAAAACTCATTAAATACTTTATTTGCATCATCATATACGTCTCAGTCTCTATAGACCATGCTCCCTGTTATGTATTTAGACACCGTCTGATATGACTGTGAAATCCGATCCGTGAGTGACAGTCCCTGCCACAGATTGTCCAATCCTGCTGAGGAGGCTGGCTTGCCTGGCTGTTCCTTGATATCTTCAGTCTTACTCTTCTCTCTGCAGCCAGAAGGCCTTAACGAGAGTCAGCAGTCACTATCCCCCCTCCAAGACAGTCTCCAAACAGCTCGATCCTGAGCAATTAATGTTCAGCCCTCGGATGTGATGTCACATGACTTCATGTCCCTCTTGTATACGTCCTTGAATCGCAGTGCCCATGCATTCACCTGCGGTTTTGTAACAAACACAACACAGAATGGAGGGGCGGGGGTATTCCTGAGCCTAACAAATGGTAGAAAAATAACACTGTCAATGGCAACTGGAAAATACTCAAGCAATTTTAGAGCGAGGCAGAAGAACTGAGGGCTGCAGTAGAAGAAATGGTGACAGGCAAAAGAAATGAAAGCAATATAGTCCTGTTTACAGATGCCCTGGCCGTAGCCACAGCACTAAAAAGCCAGAAAAATACTGAACCTAATGATTTAAGAGCAGTACTCTGTCAACTATGCCAGCAGTCCGCACCAAAAAAGAGTAGTGGTACAGTGGGTTCCATCCCACTGGAACATCCAAGGCAACGAGGAGGCAGACAGGCTGGCAAAAGAAGGTGCAAGACTACCACAACCAGATTCTAGTGTGACCTACGAAGAGTCAAAAAGGTTTATTAGAGCTAGATACATGACCAAATGGGAAACAGAACATACTGGCTACACAAAAAATTATGCCTATTACCAGTTGAACAGGATAGAGCAGGTCGTGGTCTTCAGACTCCGCACAGGCCACAATAGACTGAGTTACCACCTATTCAATAATTGAAGCTAGGTGGCACTGACGAATGCACTTGTGGTACAGGGAAAATGACCGCTGAACATCTGCTGCAAAACTGCCCGATATACGAGGATCAGAGAAAGCACATGTGGCCATCACCAGTGGCAACACTAGACAAGCTCTATGGCAGTGTCGACAGCCTCAGAATGACCGCTGCTTTTTTCGAAAAAATACAGGTTGACGTCTGATAGCGTACGAAGAAGAAGAAGAAAGAAAAAGAAGAATCGAAGTGTGGGACGGCCGATTCTTCTAATGGAAGTGTGGGACGGCCGATTCTTCTAATGGAAGTGTGGGACGGCCGATTCTTCTAACTCCAATGGCCAGCTGCCGATAGAGGATATCCTTTGGCAGCCTCTCATCTTCCATGAGGTTAAACTTGACCCAGCCATCGAAGACATCGCTGGCTCAGCATCGGGTACATTCTGTGAGTGTTTGCTCTCTGTCAGACCACATTATGTGACCTTCTCTCTTGCCACCCAGTCCCAATATACGCCGTAGACATCTCATGTGAAAGGTGTTGAGTCGCCGTTCTTGTTTAGTCTCGTTTTTAAACATGAATGTTGCACGCATTCAGGTATGTAAGATCCAAACATTGGTGCAGTGTTCTCTCAGATTCTCTTTGTCAGACGAATGGGGTGGTGGTAATACACTGTGCGCAGACCTTTGTCTTTTTCAGGCTCATTGTGAGCCCAAACGCCTTGCACCCTTAGGCGAATCTGTCTCACAGTCTCTGTAATGCTTCCTCACTATTGATCACTAGAACCGCATCATCCGCATCATCCGCATCATCTCCCCAATAAATACCGTCCTCACATTGGTCTTCGCACGCAGTCGGAACAGGTTAAACAGCCGCCCATTTGACCTGGTGTGCAGATAAACATCGTCCACAGACGGACCATACGCATACGATGCTCTTGAATTGAGAAGAAGATGCCAAAGGGAGGTCAGCGCACTCACACATCTCTGCTTCATTCCACTCTTGATGGGAAAAGAGTTTGAAGGTGATCTGTCGTATAAAACTGAGCCCTTCATATCAGTGTGAAAAAAATTTATCATGCTACGCAGGTTGTTTCTTTTTTTTTGGGGGGGGGGGGGCAGCCGATCTTCTCTAGGAGTTCGAATAGACCCTTTCTACAAACCAAGTCGAAGGCTTTGGTGAGGTCAAGAAACATGAAGAGCGGCTGGTCCTGTTCTCTGCATTTCTCCTGGATAGGGCAAGGAGAGAAAATTATGTCCGTTGTTGATCTACCTACTCTAAAGCGGCACTGGGATTCTGGTTATACCCTGTCCGCTAGCAGTCTCAACCTGTTTAGGAGCATGCGGGCGTAAACTTTGTCTACAACGCTCAGGAGCGAGATCCCTCTATAATTATTGCAGTCCCCGCGGTCACCTTTGTTTTTGCAAATCGCACAATGATGGCGTCACGCATATCTTGAGAAACTGTACCTTCTTCCCAGCAGCCTTTGCTGGTCATCATCATCATGTAGCATGTCCTTTGTAGAACGTCGCTCCCATCACAGTCTGTCTGAAAGAAACTCGCTCCCTTGCCAACATACCAGCTTCCGCCACTGTCATACTCAGGCATTCCTGGATATCTTGGTGCCATCGTCTTCTTGGTCTACCCTTTCCTCTTTTGCCTGGCACCATACCTTCCATCACCTTTCTCTCAAGACCGTTGTGTCTCTTGATGTGACCAACGCATTTGCATTTTCTAACCAAAATGGAATTGATAAGCCAGTTCTCCTCTATGCTCAACTCTTGCCGAATGTCTACATTTGTTCTTTTCTCTGTCCAGGGTATTCTGAGTATCTTTCTGTAACATATTGACTCGAAGGATTCGATTCTTTGTCTAGAAGTTTTGGTAATCGTCCATGATTCGCAGCCATAAGCTGCCACAGGAAAAACACAGGCTCTCTCAAGATCTTTACTTTTATCGTTTTCTTGGTGCCCTGCCATAATCTCTTCAGGCTGTTCAGTCTCTGCATTGCCATAGCTAGTCTTCTTCTGATTTCTTTCGAGCAGTCACCATTTTTGTCAATTCTGGAGCCCAACTATTCAAAATGTGTGACCTGATCTATTTCCTCACCACCCACTGTAAATTTATGCTGACATTGTGTTTTATCGGTGGTCATTATCTTTGTTTTGTTTATGTTTATGAACATATTTTGATCTTTACTATGTCCATTAACGGCTGAAAGTAGCTGCTCTAGCCCTTCCGCACTTCTTGATAGAATCACTGTGTCATCTGCGTATCGTAACTCTGGAATCTCGTACCCTCCAATCGTAAATGGGTCGAAACTTTCAATGTTCTCATCTTCTCGTACATTTCTGGTCATAGGAGGTTAAAACATCGGCTGAGATAGTGCTGATTGATTTCCCGCATTTGACGCCTTCTTGTGGGATACCATCCTCCCCCTGGTGCTTTACCGTTTGAGAGGTAGTTGATAGCTTCGTCAAGCTCATCCAGAGTAGGTGGTCTGTCAAGTTCCTCCATCAAGACATGACCTGTAGCCTGCACAAAGCCTCATCAGTGACCATAGTTTCCCGTACGTAAAGATCAGAGTAGTACTCCACACATCCGGTAACCTGCTTGTCACGGTTCATGATTCTCACACCTATCAGAGATTTTAAGGGGGCAGACTTCTTGCTGTAGGGCCCAGTGCCATCTTTATGCCTCTATACATGCCTTGGATATTTGCCGTCTCTGCATTTAGCTGAATTTATTCACTCAGTTTCTGCCAGTACTCATTCACTCGCTGTCTAGCGGCTCGTTGATTTGTGCATCGGGCCATCCGGAGGGTAGCAAGCGTCCTCTATTTTTGGAATTTTTTATAATTGATGAAAGCTTCTCGTTTGGCCTCAATTACTGGTTCCATTCTCGCGAGATGTGCATTGAATCAGTCGTGATTAGTCCGTTCCCTCGTGGCAAACGTAGCTCATGCTGTATTATAAATGGCACCTTTCATAATGGTCCACTTAGCTGTGGCGTCACACTCGAATCCTTTTTATAGAGCAAGATTCAGGTCGAACACAAATCTCTCCGCCTTCGAAGGAATCGCCACCTGTGCAGTGTTGATGCGGGGATGTCCTCTTTGTTTATTGCGCATATTGTCTAAAGCTGAAAGCGTACCCTGCTGCAAACAAGAGCATTGTCAGAGTCGCAGTCTGCACTGTGATAGCTTCTAGTGGAGAAGACCATATTTAGAGCTGAACGTCTGGTGACATTCAAGGCGATTTGATTTCATCGATGGGACCTAGGGTGTTTCCAGGATACTTTATGTTGCGGCTTGCTCTTCACGAAGGTATTTGTGATACACAGGGTTGGGTGCACAACTCCAGTAATCTCTGTTCATTGTCATTTATCCTGCCATGTCCAAGGCAGGTGGGCCTTTCGATGATCTCGGCGGCTGTCGAGGGAGGGAGGCTCACTTGGTGCGGTCACATGTCGAGATCGGGTGGTCTTGCAGGCATGGTCCTCCACGGGGGGGGGGGGGGGGGGGGGGGGGGAGGGCATGGCGGACGACAAGGGGGCCGACCCGGAGGGAGATGGGGGGGGGGACAACGTGGGGGAGTGGACCGGTCTCTGGCCGGGGAAGTCACGGGCGACGGCGTCTGGAGGAGAAAGATGGCGGGGAGTTGTGAGGATGTCTTCATGTGTGCCCCCAACGACCTCACCGGTTACGGGATGACCTGACCTGACCTGACCTACTCTAACATTAAAGTCACCGATAAGAAAGAGTGTTTCTTCCCTGCGGCTGTTCTTGATAATAGCCTCCAGCTATCCAAAGAATGTATCCTTCGCTTCCTATGGAGATGTCGGATATTAACAGGACCTGTAGCGGTGATGAGGTGAATAGCCAGTAACCTCTCTGAGTCCTTCGAATGAGGATCGACTGAGGCCATAAAGGTGTTTTTAAAAGCAAAGCAAACACCATGCTGTCGAAAATCTTTAGGTCAGCTATGTCCCCATTGAATTTAGAGAGTTCCCTATCAATGATGGTTGTATTTCTGACATCTCCAGCCTCTCGAAAATCATCAGAGATGCATGTACACAGCAGGCACGTTCCAGCTTGCAAATCAAAGAGCTAGATGCATGTACACAGTAGGCACGTTCCAGCTTGCAAATCAAAGAGCTGGATGCATGTACACAGCAGGCACGTTCCAGCTTGCAAATCAAAGAGCTGGATGTATGTACACAGCAGGCACGTTCCAGCTTGCAAATCAAAGAGCTGGATGCATGTACACAGTAGGCACGTTCCAGCTTGCAAATCAAAGAGCTGGATGCATGTACACAGTAGGCACGTTCCAGCTTGCAAATCAAAGAGCTGGATGCATGTACACAGTAGGCCCGTTCCAGCTTTCAAATCAAAGAGCTGGATGCATGTACACAGCAGGCACGTTCCAGCTTTCAAATCAAAAAGCTGGATGCATATACACAGTAGGCACGTTCCAGCTTGCAAATCAAAGAGTTGGATGCATGTACACAGTAGGCACGTTCCAGCTTGCAAATCAAAGAGCTGGATGCATGTACACAGCAGGCACGTTCCAGCTTGCAAATCAAAGAGCTGGATGCATGTACACAGTAGGCACGTTCCAGCTTTAAAATCAAAGAGCTGGATGCATGTACACAGCAGGCACGTTCCAGCTTTCAAATCAAAGAGCTGGATGCATGTACACAGCAGGCACGTTCCAGCTTGCAAATCAAAGAGCTGGATGCATGTACACAGCAGGCCCGTTCCAGCTTGCAAATCAAAGAGCTGGATGCATGTACACAGTAGGCATGTTCCAGCTTGCAAATCAAAAGAGCTGGAGTCTTCTTTTTATTTTTTGGTTTTGTTTGATGCTGTTCCGTGTTGTGTCCTCACTCAAAAGCGAGACTGCACCGGCCGTTACCCCGGGGAAGCAAACCCTTAGAAAATGCAGGAGGAAGCAGACCCTTACATAAAATGCGTGCTGAAGTCGGATGCCCTGGGCCGACAGGCGCAAAATAAAAACCACAGTGCAACGCACACCTGCCTTGGTGATTAGAGAAATAAGGCGATCGCAAAAATAATTTTTTTTTAATTTAAAAAAAAATTAAAAAAATATCCGCAACCAGCGACGCGTCCTCGGTACCCGGTGGTTCGATCCTGTCCGCAATGTCGAGGTTACTGCAAAGTCGAGTCTTCCATCTATTTCGGACACTCTGGTCCGCAGCCGCCTGTCTGTGATTGGCCACGTGATTCGACTGGATCGGGAAGTTCCGGCTCATCAGATAATGACCAAGTCAGATAAGGGTAACAACGATCTCCCACCGGCCGGCTGGTGGCGTGGCAGAGGCCACCCCCGTTCTACATGGCTTCAACAGATAGCAGTCTCTCATTTAGCATTGGACGAGGTTTGACTACAAGCCTCAGCGGTTGGACATGGTAATGATCAATCGACGTACCGGGCCCTAGATGCCTAGGCGAACATTATTATTATTATCCTCTGATGAACTGTCTGATACTTGCAGGGAGGTCTGTTCCAACTATAAATCTGAAATCACTGCACTTAAAGCCGAGTTGTACCATCTCATGAATGTTGTTGGCGCCTTTTCTTCAAAGGCCTACAACATTGCTATTTTTACAGATTCTATGTCACTCCTTCAAGCATTAAAAGTTTCTGGTCATTGTAGACCTGACCTTATCCAAATATCTCTAGGACATTGGCCATATTATCACTTCCAGTGCTGTCAAAATAGTTCTGCGGTGGATCCCTAGACACTCAAGCACACATGGCAATGACAAGGCAGGCAGACTAGCAAATAAAGAACAGTAACACACAGCAACAACTTTGCAAAACATCTCATAACAACAGCAAAAAAAGAAACTTGGCTGAAAAGATAAGCCATGAGAAATACAGAAAGGGAGGTCTACAGACAAATGACACTGTAAATCAACTCACAAGGAAGGATCAGAGGACCTTGTCCGACTGAGAACCCAACACATCCCACTTAACAGGCACCTGAATAGAATCCAACCACAACAAACTCCTGAGTGCCAGCTTGGTACCACTTAACCATGGCTTTGTGTGTCTGTGACCTTTTCATTTATTTATATATATATATATGATTTTGTTGTGTGAGACGTAAATTAATAAAGAACTTGTCGGTGTTATTGTTTTTATTGTGATCAGGGTGATAAAAGATGAAAAACAGAACAATCATTTAGACTCAGCTAGTATGGAGTGTATCACGCTCGATTAAAATTGGTAAAATTGTCACAGTGGGCGGATAATCAAGTTTTACAAGATCGGCGTATCTGTTAGTTTCCACTACAAACGTATCTATACAAACAAACTAAACAGATCTACCTAAGAAAAATGCTTTGCAACAACTTAACTTTACAAGATCGGCGTATCTGTTAGTTTCCACTACAAACGTATCTACACAAACAAACTAAACAGATCTACCTAAGAAAAATGCTTTGCAACAACTTAATTTTACAAGATCGGCGTATCTGTTAGTTTCCACTACAAACGTATCTACACAAACAAACTAAACAGATCTACCTAAGAAAAATGCTTTGCAACAACTTAATTTTACAAGATCGGCGTATCTGTTAGTTTCCACTACAAACGTATCTACACAAACAAACTAAACAGATCTACCTAAGAAAAATGCTTTGCAACAACTTAATTTTACAAGATCGGCGTATCTGTTAGTTTCCACTACAAACGTATCTACACAAACAAACTAAACAGATCTACCTAAGAAAAATGCTTTGCAACAACTTAATTTTACAAGATCGGCGTATCTGTTAGTTTCCACTACAAACGTATCTACACAAACAAACTAAACAGATCTACCTAAGAAAAATGCTTTGCAACAACTTAACTTTACAAGATCGGCGTATCTGTTAGTTTCCACTACAAACGTATCTACACAAACAAACTAAACAGATCTACCTAAGAAAAATGCTTTGCAACAACTTAACTTTACAAGATCGGCGTATCTGTTTGTTTCCACTACAAACGTATCTACACAAACAAACTAAACAGATCTACCTAAGAAAAATGCTTTGCAACAACTTAACTTTACAAGATCGGCGTATCTGTTTGTTTCCACTACAAACGTATCTACACAAACAAACTAAACAGATCTACCTAAGAAAAATGCTTTACAACAACTTAACTTTATCACACTCATTAATGGGAAAATCCTCGTCCAAGTAAAAAAGAGAATAAATCGTTTCAAAATTCCCTCGCCCTTTTCGCCGTTCAAAGTGTAATCTATTTTTTAGATTCAAATAACTAGTATGCCCAGCCGTTTCTACATAATTGACCCGACAGTGTATACACGTTTCTCCAGCTCACTTGGAAAATGTATTGACTCCTGCTGGGTCACGAAGTTTCTTGAAGGGCAAAATTGTAGCCCCGTGGCATGCTAAAAAGGCTCTCAAGTTATTTATTTATTGGGGCTGTGTTAGAGGGATTTCTTCAATCTAAATCTCTGACACACTTTGATCTGTTGTTCAGACACACAACCTCGATGATCTGTTAACTAAAAATTTTGTTCTGAAACACTGCCTCAATGATCTACTAATTATATCGTTTGTTCGGACACACTGCCTCAATGATCTACTAATTATATCGTTTGTTCGGACACACTGCCGCAATGATCTACTAATTATATCGTTTGTTCGGACACACTCCCTCAATGATCTACTAATTATATCGTTTGTTCGGACACACTCCCTCAATGATCTACTAATTATATCGTTTGTTCGGACACACTGCCTCAATGATCTACTAATTATATCGTTTGTTCGGACACACTGCCTCAATGATCTACTAATTATATCGTTTGTTCGGACACACTGCCTCAATGATCTACTAATTATATCGTTTGTTCGAACACACTGCCTCAATGATCTACTAATTATATCGTTTGTTCGAACACACTGCCGCAATGATCTACTAATTATATCGTTTGTTCGGACACACTGCTGCAATGATCTACTAATTATATCGTTTGTTCGGACACACTGCCGCAATGATCTACTAATTATATCGTTTGTTCGGACACACTGCCTCAATGATCTACTAATTATATCGTTTGTTCGGACACACTGCTGCAATGATCTACTAATTATATCGTTTGTTCGAACACACTGCCGCAATGATCTACTAATTATATCGTTTGTTCGGACACACTGCCGCAATGATCTACTAATTATATCGTTTGTTCGGACACACTGCCTCAATGATCTACTAATTATATCGTTTGTTCGAACACACTGCCTCGCTGATATATTGCTTAAAGGCAATACTAGAGTTAGCTAGCTGGTCTGTGTGGCTTAGCCAGCTATAGAGACAGTCTGTCAGTCAGCCCGCCAGTCAATGTCAGCTCGAGAGAAATGTTCTATAGATCAAGATTTTTAGATCCAATCATTATGAATTGCCAGATCAAGAGCTTATCTGTGAGCTCAAGAGCTATATGCATGTATGTTCATGTTTCTGAGTTACTTAGACTTAAATACCCCTTCTACACCTCCGTAAAAGCTGTTCGTAGCTGTTTGTGATTCCAAACACATGATCAAACCTAAACGTGCGACTGGTGTTGTCTGACCGTGAAACCAATGACTCCCATCACTTGTCTCAAATACCTTATTGGACTCATTTGGGGGTAACATTTCAGTTACATTGTTTTTTCTAGAACACCGTGTTTTGGACAACTTTCCATCTACCTCCTAACCTGTTCTCGAACACTCTTGGCAACAAAAAAAACAGTTCAGGTCTGGTTGACCCTGATTTGATAAACTGAAATAACGGTTCACTTTTCACCTCCGGTGTCTTTGATTCTGAACAATACAGTTACAGTTCGCCGTCATGGATCTAAAGTTATGTGTTCGAGTTCTCCCAACGGTGATCTTATTCTCCCCCCCCCCCCCCCCCTTATGACACGTCACTCTTTCGTTTCTACTTTTCTCCCCTGAAACTGTCACATTAGAACTGTTTGATACATTTAGCGTAGCCTCTTTACCTGACAAAATTCCAATTGTATCCCAGTACTCTGTTACAGGATACCCAAGCAAAACTGTAGTTTTGTTTTTATAGACTTTAAAGTTGAGTTTTCTCCAATGAAATGTATGGTTGTTTCCACGCTGAAAACAATTCCAAACAAACATTATACGTATTTTGGATCAGCTGAACTTCTTCACATATATATATATATATATATATATATATATATACACATACACACACATATATATATATATATATACATATATATATACACACACACACATATATATATATATATATATGACATAAAGATGGCGCCATAACTGGCTGCGAGTCTACATTTCTCTACTGTTTTGGATCATTATGGATGCCGCCAGACCACGGATTTGCCTGGAATTCAAACTAGTCGACGACTTACACTTGTGTTCACGGACACATGGTTTTGTTTTCCGTCTGGACTTGTTATTTCGTTCTTTTTTGTGTGATTTCTTCCATCCGTTTATCCTGGTCTGGACGCTGGCTGAATGGCACTACGCTTATACCTGTGTCGTATTTCACGGGCTAGTTCTGCCGGTTCACCTACACGAATTTGGCGTGTGGGAATTTTAGATGCTACTATGATGAGCTGAATACAGCTGGGGAGAGATGCCAGACTCACTCACACGCGGAGTGTTGTCCATACGACCTCTTGTGGTTATCGAAAAGGCACGACAAACTGCGTTAGATGCCATCCCACCTTTCTACCCTGCAGGTTACATGTTTACGGAAAGGCTTCGGTGGTAACCCTGAGACAAAATCTGCATCCTATGCTATCTCCAGTCGTCTCGATGAATGTCTTGCCACTGGCAAAAGGTAGCTTAGGCTCTGTGAGTGAGGTTGACAAAAGGCGCAGTTTCTTCCTCACTTTAATCCAAATCACCGCGCAAGTCACCCATTTCAGCGGACACAGCAAGCAGCAAGAGATACGACTGTCCACACGGCTGAACAAAGAGAGTGGTCTTCATTACTTGTGATGGACAACTATATTAACTATATATATATATATAAATCGACTTTCCCGTAACCCTAATATATAGACGGGGCAACACATGTCTCTATTCTCAGCCTGTGGGTGATGTGTCTTAAACATGTCAGTATTGGCTATCTCTTTCCTGATCAGCAGGTCCGGCTTGAACACGCGATTAGTTTAACTACTTTTGTCCTACTGTTGCACCACTCCCCCTGGGTCGCTACCTTATTGTTTACTTGTAATAGGCTGTCACTTTGATGAGTTTAGGAACTGCACGAATGAGAAATCTGGAATAGAATATTCTGCAGAACAGCGCAAAAGAAAAGGGATGTGATACACATTGTTTGGTTAATATGTGTGTGCGTGTGTGTGTTTGAGTGTATGTGTGCTCGCGGACACACATATGTGTGTTTTCAATAATTTAATATTGAATGTATTTGGTATTATACACAATGGTAAAACGAAATCTTGGCTTCTGCACTGCACCATGCATTTAGTAATCGTATATTCTTAGTCTTAGTCGATAGGTACTTCTACAGGGACAGATGTTTCTGTGCAGGTCCCAGCTCTGGTATGAGCTGGATGTAGCCGGTAGAAGGATTTCCTGCTAAGCAGGCTAGACTCGAGCAGCTTAATACTCCGCTGCATTGGAATAAGCGCTTACGGAAGGTAGTTAAGATGTGCGAGTCCATCGTTAAAGACTGAAACACTAGAGCAAAGTAAACCCGCAGCCTGTTAGGCGCCATCTATGCTGCTGTAAACAAACCACCTGCCATGCTGGTGTTATGCCATGTCACACAGTAAGTCGCCTCTTACGACATGCTCTTTGTGAGGCAGTGGTGAAATTCTTGTCCTTGTCACAGTAAAAGACCCCGTCAGTCCACTCGGGACATTTTAAATGTATAATAAATATTCTAAACGTATATTATAAAGGATTAAAGGCGGAAAAGATGGCACCCTACCGGCTGTTCTACATTGGTCTACATTGCTCTGGTGTTTTTAGTTCACTAAGGATGCCGCCAGACCACGTATTTGCCTGGAATCCACATTAGTCGACGGCTTACACTTGTGCTCACGGAAACGTGTCGTTCTTTTCCGTGTGAACTGGTTAATTCCTTAGGTTTTTGTCTTTTCTTCCTTCCGAGAATATCACAAATTTCAAACGTCCCTCGTAGTCCTATTGAATATTGACAAAAAACCTGGATATTCCCTGTACATTGCACTTAAAAAAGGAATCTACGGTAGTTGACAATGAATAAGAGTTGGCTGTTAGCCGCTGTCCGGCCACAATTCTAAAAAGTAGTGAAATCCCTACACAATACTCAACCTACCCCATACATAGATATCACGCCAAGAACATCTGTAAACCTCATCCCATAAACCTTGCTGTATTTTTGTGTTGACGTTTCTATCCTTGCGCTAATATCTATCTCTCGGATTTAATAGATAACCAAATCTCTCTGCTCCTTGTTCTGTACTTTCAACCACCAACTTTTGTTGTTGTTCGTCCATCGTAATCGATGAGGATCACTTTGTCAACATTCACTGCTCGCATGAGTTTGAAGGTGGCTAAATAAGCCATGAATTGTCTGCCGCCTTTATTTCAAGGAAATAGGACATATCCTACCACAGGGGTTGAATAAGGGTTAATGTGAGAAGATTTGTGGAATGTATAGCTATATTTATTCTTGAGGCCTCATGTCTGAATACCCTCAGCAATAGTGCTGTGCTAGTCTATGCGATTGGTGACGACTATTTCCCAGTCATCGTGGTTAATACCGCACTGGATCATTGATCTCTTAAGTGTGTTCTTCTTCCGTTTCCGCTACCCACCGCTTGCTCTTTTGTCATTTTGCAGTAAACCATAGAGCAGATCTTTTGGTAGACGTTGATCCGACATGCGTACGTACCACATGGCCAGTCCATCTCAGTTGGGCTGCACATATTATCGTATGTATACTGGACAAGCCCGATTGCGCCAACACATCTGTATTTGGCGCCATGTCCCGTATATTTGGCTGAAATATTGTTGTTGATTAACTAGGTGTACCGAGCTGTCCGCTCTGTTGAAGAATGTGCAGGTGTTTTATAGCTGGTAAGTGACGCTCTTTAATGTATAAGTAATTGTAGCTGTATAATAACTTGACTCTGTCGCGAGTTCTGGGAAAGTGAGCGGCACATGTTTGCACTATTCAAAATGAATGGGAGCAGTTAGGTATGTGTGCACGGTCTAACTTGCTTAGGTACTGTTTATCCTAATGTGCCCTTTACCGAGTGGGAAGGGTGTACACTTCTCCCTGCTTACCATATTATTGATGTTGTCATTGTGTTTGGTGCATTTCTGTATACATGATACACCAAGTAGATCTTCCCGTCCATCGGTTAGGCCATTTCTCTTTGAAGTTATTTTGAAGCATTAGCTTTGCTATCTGCATCTGTACTGGTATATTTATTTAAACCATGCTTGCTCCTAGTTGTCCTAATCTTATTTCGTATTGTTCGATATGTCTATATATACCGTAGTCAACTGGAGGGTATTAGACTATTTCATCTGATAAATCTTGCAGCGGAAGCATGTGCAGCTTTTAAATTCACTGTACCTCAGCAACCAAGTGAATGAAATTACTGGAAATATTTATTCCAAATGTTAGTTATCATTGCTTTATATTATAATTGTATCAGTCGCAACACGAAGCTAGTTTTCAGTTTAGCTTAGTTCCTGTATCACAATAACAAAATCACTTCTCCTGAATAAATGTTTTCGCAGTTCAAAGTTCTAGAGTAACTCCCTGGTTTTTTGAAGACCCTCACTACTGCCCCAAATCTTTTATAACGTCACAAGAAAGGCCCGTCTAATATCAATACAATACGTTTGCATATTATTCGAAGGCGAAAAGAAAAATGGTATATGTCAACGGTCATTCTCACGCTGGGATAATTTTCAAAACCACGAAAAAGCATGAAAGAAAAGTAAGGTTAGATAATTTCGTCGTGGAGGAGTTTACAATTTCATTTTGGACGAGCTAACAATTTCGTCATGATGGAGCTGACAATTGTTTCGTGAAAGAGTTAGCATTTTCATGATGGAGGAATTGACAATTTCATCGTGTAGAAGTGACAGTTTTATTGCGGAGGAGCTGACAATTTCATCGTGGAAGAACTGATAGTTTCATCGAGGAAAAGTTTAATATCATACACCATGTAGAAAAGTAAGGTTCAACTTTGAATGAAAATGATGCAACTACACCAATAACTTTTATACTCGCAGTTATCAGCGGTCATTCATAATTACTACAGCATTCATTGTGTCTTTTCGTTTCAAATTTGACTGGCATATTTGACTGGCATATTTGACTGGCATATAGCAATAAACCTTTTTAGTTCCATACGATTTCTAAAAAAAATAGACGTTGTTAGGTTAATACTGCTAAATACACTATCAACGCCTGAATGGTGTAATATTATAAACTTAAGTTACATATTGCGCTATTGCTTTAAACCTTTATATTTCAGCACAGTAAACTTTATTTACTACTTTTGTCAAGTAAACTGAATGTGGTTTGTACATTGTTCATGTTATTTAGAGGCAAATATGAATTCTTCGGATGCTTCTATACATTCCATCAACTGACAATATATTCTTTATGTGTTTACAGTGCATTTCACACATGAATACAGGAGGCGTTGGTTAAGAATTTACATTTTCTTGGACCACTTTTTCTAATTCTTTGAATAAAATTACAAGAAAATGTTTGGACTATTCACATGGGGACGCGTGCGCTAGTGGTTAAGGGACACGGCTCACAACCCGAAGGTGCTGGGTTCGATCCCCATCACAGCACCGGCCGTTACCCCGAGAAAGCAAACCTTTAGAAAATGCAGGAGGAAGCAGACTCTTACATAAAATTCATGCCGAAGTCGGATGCACTGGGCCGACGGACGCAAATGAAAACCGCAGTGTAACACACACCACCTTGTGAAATAGAGAAATGAGGTGAACGAAAAAAAACACAAAAAAAACAACAAACAAACAAACAAAGGCACTGCTTGTATGAGGTATAGTCGAGTCAAACAGTGGATTAACTTTTTGACATTTCACAAGAACTTGGTGAAAAATGTAGGTAATCTAAGTTCTTCTAATCCTTATACACTTATACGTTTCCTATATGATCTCAGCTGAACAGGAAACAATTATCGAAGAATACGTTTCCTATATGATCTCAGCTGAACAGGAAAAAATGATCGAAGAATACGTTTCCTATATGATCTCAGCTGAACAGGAAAAAATGATTGAAGAATACGTTTCCTATATGATCTCAGCTGAACAGGAAAAAATGATCGAAGAATACGTTTCCTATATGATCTCAGCTGAACAGGAAAAAATGATCGAAGAATACGTTTCCTATATAAGTATTAGTGTTGAGAATTAATTTGTGTAATAATAACATAGTTGTGATTGTAGTTTACTGTAGCATACGTATTTTCAAATATAGTGGCCTTGTTATAACAGATAGTTAGTGACTTGACAGAATTAAATAGCGTGGAACAGTGAGCGGTAGTAACACTCAAGTAACACTAGGCCTAGTCGTTAGCGATACTTTGTAGAATGGTAAATACCAGCGACATTTTTTTTTTTTTTTGGCGTTGCTTTAAGAAGTATACATTTTATTAGCTATTTAATATAACTTATTGGCTAACGGTAATAAATAGCATAATTAGTATGGCTACTAAGACGAGACGAAATGCTGCGAAGAAAGGCCAAGTCAGATTGTGTGATTTGTGTGGCAAAAATGTTAGTATTACTAGTGTAGGGATAGATAGGCCTACAACGTTGGAAGATGAAGGAACCGGTTTATGTAGGATATGTAGAGTTGAAGAGAGGCAGGCACAAATGGAGTGCAATATAAGGGAAAATGAGAAGAGATTGGAGGAGATAGAAAAGAGGCAGATGGAAATAGAAGGGAAACAAGTGAAAATGGAGGAAATTTTAAAGAAGCTGCAGTCAAGGTGTAGTCAAAGAAGTAAGGGAGATTTGAGTGAGGAAACAGTTCACAGGGCAGAGAGCTTTGGAGAGAAGTATGCACATATAGGGGAAGTGTCAGTATTGGTAGAAGGAGATTCAATGGTGAGAGAGGTTGGCAGACATTTGTCTAAACAACACAACATGTTTGAAAGAATGGATATTGGGGGAGCAAAAATAGAGGATATAGAGGGGAGAATAAAGAGGTTAGATGACAAAGGAAACAGTCATGTGGTAGTATAGGTAGGAACAAATAATGTAAAGAGAGATGGTACAGAAATAATTATGGATAAATATAAAAGTCTTATGGGAACACTTAAGGAAAAAAAGTTTAGAAAGGTCACAATGATTGGCAATTTAGATAGAGCAGATGGGTCAGACTATCTAGATAGCAAAATAATAGGTATCAACCTTAGGTTACAGGTGATGTGTGCGGACAGGGGAATGGAATTTATTGATGTTAAAGTAGACAAAAGTAAAATGTTAGATAGGGGAGGTTTACATCTAAATGAGATAGGACAGCATGTTGTAGCACAGTATATGTTCTGTCATTGTGTTAGAAATTTAAACTAGTAAGGCCTATGAAGTATGAGACTAAAGATAGGCCTACAATAGGGTGCTATAGAGGATGTAGTCAAAGGGGAGAGTTGGTGTCAGGGAAGTGGGAAATAAATAGTGGAAAAGCAAACACTGAAATGATAAAGCAGAAGCACCAAGAGGAAAACCAACAACATTACAAAATAAAATGTTTTATGCAAATGTGAGAAGCATAGTCAATAAAAGAAAAGAATTGGAACTGTATGTAGAAGAAGAAAAACCAGATATAATAGGGTTAACAGAATCATGGACATATGAGGAGATTGCAGATAGTGAACTTGAAATTGAGGGATATACAATGTTAAGGAAAGATAAGGTAGTTGGAGACAAGGCTAAGGGAGGTGGCGTTTTATTATACTGTATAAATTCTGTTAATATAACGATCAAAGATTATTTATCATGTGGTAACAAAAATAAAAGTGTATGGGGAGAAATAGAAAGTGGGTGTGAAAAAACAGTGATTGGAGTGTGCTATAGAAGTCCATCAAGTCAAAAAGAGGAAGATGAGGAGCTGATTAGTAGCATAGTAAAGGCAGGTCATAGGAATTTATTATTAATGGGAGATTTCAACTTTCCAGAATTAAATGGGATATGGCAGAAGCACTTGTAGAGTCAAAACCTTTTGTTAAATGCATAACTGACAATTTGTTAATTCAACATGTAGAAGCAGCCACCAGAGGCAAAAACATACTCGACCTAGTTTTTACTAGGGAGGAAAATATGATTGAAAACGTTACCGTTTGGGGAACTGTTTGTCTCAAGTGACCATCAAATCATCCGTTGGGATCTTATTGCAGGGAAAGAAGTAAACATAAACACGCGAACATACGACTACTCTAAGACAGATGTTAAGAGGATGAAAGAAGCAGTGAACCACATAATCTGGAAAGATATTGTCGTAGGAACAGATGTTGAACAGTAGTGGGAAAGTTTTAAAACAGTTCTAGAAACGCTAAAAGAGGATGTTATTTATCTAGACTTTGCAAAGGCCTTTGATAGAGTACCTCATCAAACATTATTTCGAAAGTTCAAATCACATGGAATAGGTGGGGAATTTGCCAAATGGATTGAAAATTGGTTAACGGGAAGAAGGCAGAGGGTGGGCATAAAAAAGGAGTACTCTGAGTGAGTGGGAGAGTTTTAAAACAGTTCTCGAAATGCTAAAAGAGGAATGTGTTCCATATAGGGAGGTAAACCCCAAGCGTAAAAAGTGGATCACTAAAATTGTAGTTAAATGCAGAAGAGCTATAATTAAAGCCTGGAAAAAATATATAGAGGCAGGTAAATCAAAAGAAACATATTAAAAATATTTGGACAAGCAATACATATTTCAAAAAGCGAATAAAACAGCAAAAATAGACTTCATAAAGAAACTTGCTCAGAGGATCAAGACTGATAGTAAAAGCTTCTTCTCTTATGTTAGAAATAGTTTGTCCATCACAAGTGATGAAGACCACTCTCTTTGTTCAGCCGTGTGGACAGTCGTATCTCTTGCTGTGTCCGCTGAAATGGGTCACTTGCGCGGAGATTTGGATTAAAGTGAGGAAGAAACTGCGCCTTTTGTCAACCTCACTCACAGAGCCTAAGCTACCTTTTGCCAGTGGCAAGACATTCATCGAGACGACTGGAGATAGCATAGGATGCAGATTTTGCCTCAGGGTTACCACCGAAGCCTTTCCGTAAACATGTAACCCGCAGGGTAGAAAGGTGGGATGGCATCTAACGCAGTTTGTCGTGCCTTTTCGATAACCACAAGAGGTCGTATGGACAACACTCAGCGTGTGAGTGAGTCTGGCATCTCTCCCCAGCTGTATTCAGTTCATAATAGTAGCATCTAAAATTCCCACAAGCCATATTCGTGAAGGTGAACCGGCAGAACTAACCCTAAATCTGGCAAAGATGGCGCCGTAACTGGCTTCGAGTCTACATTTCTCTACTGTTTTGGATCATTATGGATGCCGCCAGACCACGGATTTGCCTGGAATTTGCACATGGGTAGATCCAATATGGAACATAATTACAGAATGGGAGAGAACAATATTTGAAAGATAGATAAAGAAAGGGACTAGGGGTTATAATAGATCATACATGTAAGGTGAGGGAGCAAGCTCAGGTCGCAGTAAAAAAGGCAAATGCAATGTTAGGGATGATAAAAAGAAATATTAAACATAGGAGCAAGGAGGTGATAATCAAACTGTATAAAGCATTAGTTAACCTAGATTGGAGTACTGTGTACATGTGTGGAGTCCTTATCAGAGACGGGATATAGACATGCTGGAGAGAATACAAAAAAGAGCGACAAAGCTGATAGTGGGATTCCAGAATTACAGTTATGAGGAAAGATTAACAAGAACCGGCCTACATTGTCTAGAAGAGAGAAGAATTCGTGGTGACTTAATACAGGTGTATAAGATGATCAGAGGAATGGATAAATTAGACTATAACAATTTTTTTAAAAATACAGCCACCCACAATAACACGAGGGCATAGCTACAAGCTGACTAAAGAAAGGTCCAGATTAGATATTAGGAAATATTTTTTAGTCAGAAAGTGGTGTCTGCTTGGAATGCATTGCCAGGGGAGGTAGTGGAGGCAGGTACAGTTAATGCATTTAAGAATAAACTGGATGCGCATAGCTTTTAGAGCAAGGTGATGTAAATGTAACTGGTTGTATACAGACTCTGCAGGGTCTTCTAAACCAGTATAAAGACGTTAAGTTAAGTTAAGTTAAATAACAACGTATAACAACGGACACAAACAGAACTTCAGAATGAGATATAAAAGAAGAAAAAGAATTGAAAAAAGAAAAGACTGAACAATCGCGGAATAAATGCCACTGGAAGGAAGAATAAACGTTTCCACGGCGTCTAGCGCCATAAAGTGAACAGGATGAGAAGATGATGAGAGTTAAATGTGTTTTTTCAAAACCTTTATTTGTATGGTCACGCCGTTCACTTCCGTCATGCTTCCATGTTTGTTGCGCCCTTTCATTTCCATAATAAAACACCATGAATATATTATTAAAAAGTGTTTTTAATTCTGATAATCAGGGTAAAGGGAAAGAAGATCAGAATCAACTCTTGAAGTGTACATAAGTTTAAAGGGCCGAAACATTTACCTAGCAAACCAGATTACTTTTTCTATGTCATATAATCTAGTCATTGTGATAAGGCAATATTAGTCAAAAACACATAATTATAGAATTATAGGAAGATAAACTGTGATATATACAAGGTTACCTTGGCTTCATAATCAAAGTTTAAAAATATATCGGAGTTCATGTCCTCTTCAATGAATCGATTTTCAACACTGATGGAGTTGGTGATGTCTCTATCGTTCTTCTTGTCAACAACCTTCCTCAGTTGTCTCTGCGATGATTAATAGAATTGATATTTTATGCAAATATTAAAACATTTGATTTATGCAAGATTCATTTTTCTTCTCCTTTATTCATTCCCCTCTTATACCTAACGGTGTGATTGAAGTGGAAGAGGGGGGGGGGGGGCATGTTAGCCACTTCGCTCCTCTCATGGCTCCAACAGACCAAAAACACATGTGTGTGTTGATATTTGTTTTTTAAATTCATTTTTATTAGTCTATATATACTGTACGGTGTTCTTCAAAATGTTGCTTCTTCCCTCGTTGGCTATCTGTCTCCTCCCTAATAGTTCGTCTATCTGCCTCCATCCTCTTCGGTTAGTCTATCTGCCCTCTCCCTCTTTGGTTAGTCTATCTGCCTCATCCCTCTTTGCAATCACACCGGACAAGCAGAAATTGTAGGAATCGACATAATGACACAAGAAACGAAGATCCGCATCTTCAACCTGTATGGCCCACCCAACAAAGACCTGTCGCTCTCGAGTATGGAAATCAAGAACTCCAGCTGCCTAGTGGTTGGAGACTTCAACAGCCACTCCGAGAGATGGGGTTATTCGGATACAGACAACAGAGGTGATGAAGTGGAAGATTGGGAGATAGACACAAATCTCTATCTTATCAATAGGCCGGAGGACAGCCCTAGCTTCTATTCTGGATCATGGCATACCACCTCTACTCCAGACTTGGCCTTTTCCACGGTGGACATTCACCACAAAATAGACCGCCAGGTGCTAAACCAATTGGCAGGTAGCGACCACAGGCCGATCAGGCTAGAAGTTGATATGGAAGTAGGCCCACAAGAAATAAAACCGCTCCCACGTTGGAACTATAAACGAGCCGACTGGGACAGATTTGCAAGCCTGACAGATGGGCTGTGTGACACCATCAACACACGGAATAACAATATGAAACCTATGGTGGAAAGCCTAAGCAAAGCAATAATGCAAGCAGCCACCGAAACCATCCCAAGAGGGGAATGATGAATTGCAGAAAGCGGAAGACGAAGTCTCAAATGGTAGGAACATGGCAGAGAGAGAACAATCTATGGAGGCAAATATCGCCCTCAAAGCCACCACGGCGAAATGCAAAAGAACACTAAACCAAATAACAAAAGACAGTTGGAAAAACAAAACATAAAGCTTCAATTTAGATAAAGAAGGGAACAAACTATGGAGGTTAGTCAGAGCCATGAATGACGAAACTCCATCAAACAAACAAATTACCATCAAGCAGGGTGACAACATGCTCACTGGAAAAAAAAGCTGCAAACGCCTTTATAGAACATTATGCCAGAGCAAACCACATTTATGTTCCCACAAATAGGCATACAGACATTAATGAAGAACAAAAGAGCCACGACAACATCAATATGGCACCAGAGGAGCACATGATGGCAAAATTAACAATGAACGAAATGGAAGAGGCCATGAGAACTTTAAAGAAAAAGAAATCGCCCGGAAAAGATGGCGTAACAAACGAAATGCTGATGGGGCTGGGCCAAACAGCAAAGAGGAAGTTACTATCAGTCCTGAACCAAAGTTGGAAAAGGGGAATTGTACCTCAGGCATGGAAAGATGCTGTAATTATACCAGTACCAAAGAAAGAAAAAGATAAAGCAGATCCAAATGGATACATGCCTATCAGTCTGCTGAGCTGTGTAGGAAAACTGATGGAGCGTATGATAAACACCAGACTGATGTGGCATCTGGAAAAAAAAACACATACTAATTCCACAGCAAGCAGGCTTTGGATAGCACAGATGCACTGAGGACCAGATCACTCTCATAGCCCAGGAAATAGCGGATGCTTACCAGGAGAAAAAGCATACAGTAGCGGTTTGGGTGGATTTAGAGAAGGCATTTAACAAGGTCTGGAAAGAGGGACTTAAAGTCAAGCTACGAAGAAGTGAAGTATCTGGAAACATGTACAGATGGATCAGCCATTATCTCAAAAACAGAACAGCCAGAGTTCAAGTACAAGGGCAGATGAGCAAAAAGGTGACACTTGAGCAGGGAGTACCCCAAGGGAGAGTACTGTCACCCACACATTTCCTGGTGTATATAAACAACATCTCAGAGAATATACCAAGAAGTGTTCACAGCCCCATGTTCGCAGACGATCTGGCTATGTGGACCTCTGAAAAAAATCTCACCATAGCAAACAATCGGATGCAGCAGGCCCTAACATCGCTGGAAGAGTGGGCGAACTCATGGCTGGTCAAAATAAATGAGGAAAAAACAACATGTACGATATTCTCGCTTTCAAACAAACCCCAAAACACCAAAATAAGTCTTAACGGCAAATATCTGCGGCCAAACGACAACCCAAACTACCTGGGATTCACATTTGATCGGCGCATGACATGGAAAAGTCAGATCGAGAGAAACCGAATGAGAGCCAGAGAAAGAATGGCAACCATGAGGAAACTTGCTGGCAAACGCACAAAAAAGCTGTAGTCGCAGACCTGCACGCAGGCTGTTCAGACAATAGGGTCGTCCTTCACTGACTTGAGGCAGAAGTGGAATCCGGCAATCCTGAACGACTGAGCAGCTCTCTCTAGGACAGCACTGCTCATCTCCGTAGCCTGAGGAAGAGGCTAGAAAAGGTGCCCTAAACATTGACTGCTTCATTACACCCTGACCAGCGCGCCGGGGCTGGAATGGTTCCCACTATATTACGTTCGAAATACAAAAAAGAAAAGTGTTGGTCCTATTACATTTGCCACGTGGAATGTGCACTTGTGGACAATACTAGGCTAACAGGCCAAAACGGAGGGAAGGGAACTGGCTAGATATAACATCAGCATAGTCGTCTTGAGCGAGACGCGATTGGTGGAGGAAGGAACACTCTAAGAGGATGGTGCTGGCTACAATAACTTCTTCTGGACAGGCCGCAGCAATCAGGAACGACGTGACTGGTGTCGGATTTGACATAAGACTCCGATAGTACAGATTAAAAAGTATACTTAAGGAAATCAGAGATCGCCTCATGCCAATGCGGCTTTTTCCTCTGACTGTGGAACGTCAGGCCACAATTGTAAGTGCCTACGCACCAACTCTGATAAATCCAGACTCAGCTAAATGCAGGTTCAATGAAGATCTCAAGTCACTTATCGCTGCGGTTCCAAAATCGGACAAATTGATTCTGCTAGGAGATTTTAACGCCAAAGTTGTCGCAGACTACACAGAACGGAATATTCAGGATACTATGGACCGGTTCTCTGCTGCGTGTGACAACTTTAGCTTGACAATTAGCACAAAGAAAACCGAGGTCATGTATCAACCGGCAACAGGCACATCGTATAAACATCCAGTAGTTATAATAAGGGAACATAAATTACAAGCTGTTGAAAAATGTATCTACCTCGGAAGCACGCTGTCGAGAACAGTGACTATTGTTGATGAGCTGGCTAATAGAATTCTAAAGGCCAGCACCACTTTTGGCTGAATGGGCTCAACAGTGTGGGAACGTCGAGGAATCAGTATAATGAGCTAAGCTAAAAGTCTACCGTGCCGCCATTATCCCCCACCCTGCACTATGCGTGTGAGAGCTAGACTGTCTACGCTGGTGACGCCAGGAGGCTAGATTATTTTCACATGAACTGTCTAAGACGCATACTGCATTAACGCTGGCAGGACCATATCAGAGATACTGAAGTGCTTTTCAGAGTCAATATGCAAAGTATTTATGCACTTTTGCAAAAAGATGGACCTTGCCCGAATGTCAAATGAAAGGCTTCCGAAGGGGCTCTGCATGGCAAACTGAGCGAAGGAGAACGATCACAAGGACGTCCAAAAAGAGTTTCAATGACAGTCTGAGTTTCTTAAGTGCTGTCAAATAAACATGAACACCTGGGAGAACTTGGCTCAAAATTGCTCAACATGGAAGAGCATGGTCACAGACGGCGTTGAATTCAGTGAGCACAGGAAAGGCGTGTAATCAGGAAGTGACGTGCAAAGAAATAACATAAATAACTGCTGACTACGTTTTCCAGTCTTGTCACATACTTTTCCAGGTTCGTCTAGGCTTGATCCGTCATGAGCACACACACATACTCAAGGTTGCATTATAGCATGTGATGATGTTGGTGGTACAGATCAACGTGGGGATGCAAGAGGGGATAGAGACTTTAAAAGTTTCTTTGAATTGTTTCTCCATCGATGTCTCAGCCTGGGAGCTACCGTCTACGCACGGCCACATTAGGTCAAAGACTACATCCTCATTGCTTGCAGCCTGGGAAACATCCACTCATTGTATTCAAGGACTGCTGCCGAGACTTGCCATTGGTTTCATTCCAAATGTTTTCAGTCAGATGTTAGTTGTTTATCTTGTCGGAATCGAGAAGTTTGTGCAGTGCTGATAAACATTACCACTGAAATACAGAAAATAACATGCTGCTTGTAACAAATTAGGGGAACGCATCTTACGAAGAAAAGGTCAATTCTAACATAGTATTCTCATGTGGCCTTTGTCAGTTAAATAAGAAATGGGTAATGGCATGGGTATTTTTGCAGAACAGAAAAACTGCACATAAAAACAAAACAATTCTGGCTGTCCTGTGAGAAAGCATTGACATTATAATTTGTATATAGTGCTACTGAAAGTAACGGTTCATTGTACCTGGTCAATTATTATAAAATTGTTTAAGCTACCTCAATTACATAATCTAGAAGCTTACCTTAACAACATTCACTACACCCGTCATGGTCTGGTTGATAGTTCTAATATGTGCATAACCAAGCTTGATAGTAGTACATGCGATTGTATTCATTGTCAATAACAACAGGCATGTAGATATGCTAAGATTATCTTGTGTTGTTGGGGGCGTCAGAAAGCTGCTCCAGTTTACCCCTTGGCCTTTCAGAAAAGCAAAAGGAAATGTAAGTATTAATTTGTCTTCAAAATTTCAAACAATAAACCGATGCATTTGTTTATGTATATTGTGTTTACGATAGTTTGAGTAATTATAACTGAAAAAGATGTCGCAGTTGATATAATACCAGGAGAATTCATTAACAACGGCAGTACCCATATATTAGGTACTGTCTTAGTCTCATTCTAAGCCGTCATGTAATTTTACAGTGGTGGATGCCCCTGTACTTGCTCCACCTCTGGCGTGAGCTGGATGTAGCCGGGAGAAGGATGTCCTGCTTAGCAGGCTAGGCTCGAGCAGCTTATTACTCCGTTGCGTTGGGAAAAGTGCCGCAGTATAGTTAACCGATGTGTGAGTCCATCTTAAAAGAGCAAAGTAGACCCGCAGCCTGTTACGCACCATCTATGCTGCTCTTAACAAACCACATGGCCGATATCATGCCATGTCACACAGTTTAGTCGTCTCTTACAACATGCTATCTGTGGGAATGTTTGTGTTGTCCTTGTCATACACAAAGACCCTGACGGACCACTCGAGAAATAATGGTTAAGTATACTAACCATATTATGTAATATAATCCGACAGTCTTTTAATAAACCATCCAAAAGAACATAGTCCCACATTATTTCCATTTTCTAAAAATGTTTAACAACTATTTGGTAACTATCAAAGCATGCGTTTGATTAGCTACTGAACAAAAGCAATGATCAACATCATACTGAACAAATAACATCCACAACACTACGTGCTGATAGAACTACTTCAGATCTATCTGTCACTTTAGATTGCTCTGTGAGAAATTTTGCGTACATCAACAAACATTTTCCCCGTATTTGACGATTTTACCAAAATATGCGACCAAGCTTAGCATGGCACTATGTAGAGTGTTGTTACAATACAAGCTAAGTGACCAAATCGTAAAAGTTTGTATTCAAATACTATATGTGCAATTTTACATAAACGTAATAACAGGAGACTACTGCAGTTTGAGTGGGTATTGCTGATAAACGTAACAGAAGATTTAAACATTTTTAATTGAACGATTATTAAAAGTATTCACACTACTACAAGTCTACTCAATGCAGATAGCAAAGATGCACTGGGGGGAAATAAAAAAAAGAGCTTCAAGCCTTTGCAGTCAAACTTGACACTTAGGTTTGAAAATAAGTTATTGCAAGCAACATGTGTAAACAAATACCAGTTATTGTGGTTAAGAACAAGATATAAATAACAGAAATTGCAAAATGAGCAAAATTAAAAGGCAGTATAATAGTTAAATTATTAATCAATCAATCAAAAATCTGTCAAAATTTCCCTGTGCAGCATATCTCCTCAACAAATACTCGCCAAGTCTTCCTATGATGAGTCATCTGAGTCAATTCTGTTTACATCACTTTGCGTTACATCGCTTCGCTGCAAAATCCCTGACTAACTGGCAAGCTTCTGCTTCAGCGATGTCCGGGATATACTCAATGGTTGGTAGCCACCGATTCATCTTCCTTTGAAAGATATGGGACAGCTTCTCACATGTTCCAGTTTTCTTGAAGTTCCGTGTGCCTTTTTTAAATAAACAAAATATATAGAAAACAGCCTGAACATCACATGACCATCATGTAGCATGTCCTTTGCAGAACGTCGCTCCCATAACAGCTCGTCTGAAAGAAATTCGATCACTTGTCAAATCTCCAGTCTGAGCTACAGTCATGCCCAAGTATTCCATGTGTCATCGTCTTCTTGGCCTGAGCTGCCAATTTTGTTTTCCAGGCATCATACCTTCCATTACCGTTGTGCCTTTTGATGTGGCCAAAATATTTCAATTTTCTGTTCATGATGGAATTTATGAACCAGTTCTCCCTTCTCTCGTCGAATGTCTTTTTCGGTTCATGGTATTTTGTAAACCTGTCTATCGCATTTTGACTCTAAGGGCTCAGTTCTCTTTCTTGATGTTTGGATAATTGTTCATTGTTCTCAGTCGTATGCTGCCACGGGAGAAACACAGGTTCTTAAAATGTTCACCTTTGTTGGTTTGTTGGTATTCTGCCATATTTTTCTCAGGATTTGTAGCTTCGGCATTGTCGTTGCCAATTTCCTTCTTATTTTCTTTTACCAATCGCCACTGCTGGCAATTTTGGAGCCCAGATAATCGAAGTTTATAAAGATGATCACCAGACCACACAACAGAATATTAATTCGAACATATGTGCATAAACAAGACGTTTAGACCACCCTAATTCGTTTAAAAAATAAATAGATGAGCAGATATGCCATTAGATCACTGTCTTCTATTGCCAAAATAAAGAGTAGGTCAGAAGAAACACAACAGCATATAGCAACAGACAACAGACTGGTAGAGGAGTGTCGCCTCCTAAAGTCCACGAAATAGTGATTTGTCAATAAAATTCGGGGGCTAAAAGGGCATTGGCACTATCGGATTTATAAGAAATCGATATCTGAACTTGACATTTCAAGTTACAATATCTAAAATTCATGAAAAATTACAGCAGATAGAAAAGGAAACAATGCTGAAGACAGCGTCCAACGCAGAAAGTGTTATAATGAAGAGGAAGGCGAATAATGACGTGTCTCTTAGCTTAGACGTCTTCTATAGGAGTGACTGACCGAGTTGTTTGGGTGTGCGTCTTGTGACCACGAGAACATTGGTTCAAAACAAGGTAACGTACAATTTTTGTATTTATCTTTTGGAAGAAAAGAAAAACTTAGTCTGTACAGTGTGCGGAGACAAGCGGTCTGTATTTCTCAGATCTATTTAATCCTCTTGATGGACATCGGCAATGGGGGAAAAAACTAAATGGTGATAGATTACATTAGATTTCCTTAGATCAATAGGTTAATGAGAAGGATAATCTGATCAAATGGACCGAACATGGAAACAAATATAACCACATGCAAAATGCTTAGGAAAGGATCAACCACACCCAATTATAGCTTAATGGCAAGGGAACTAAGCACGGGCCTTGAGCTCCGTGCCCGCTTACAACACATCAGCGACGTTTTCAGTATGGTAACTTCCGGCTTTCTTGTCGACAGCCATTTCAATAGTCCTGGACACCAAGGGCAAAGTAGCCATCATAATCATTAACGATGTAAAATAGAAAGATGAATAGAGAAAATATTTACCCTCTTACATTTAAGTGCATGAAATCTACTCACTCTACTTGACATAGATTCAATACCAACGGACCAGAGGGTCGAACTACTTTGACTGGGAGAGAACTGGCCAATACAACATTAACATAGCAGCATTGAGTGAAACCCGACTTGCCATCCCTGCGAAAAGTGATGCAGATTACACATTCTACTGAAACGGAAGAAGAACTGAAGACAAACGAGAAGCAGGAGTGGGTTTTAATGTAAAGGCAGAAATTGTTGGGAAGTTTGCAGGGTACCAAACAATTTTTACAAAATTAACTCGTGTCGGTTAAGATCCCTTATGCTCTGTGAAAGAAAACATGCCACGATCATAAATAAATGTTATGAAGAACTGAATGTTGTCGTTGCATCAGTTCCGAAAGCAAATACGCTCATTTTTCATGGCTACTTAAATACAAGAGTAGGCCCAGATAACACCTTCTGGATTGGCAACAATGGGACCGTCCAATAATGCAAGCAGGCCTCATAGTTGAATGATAAAGCAAATGAAATGTACGGTTTTGCGGACCGTCACGACATGAAACACATTTACCAAGCGCTCAATGCGATCTACGGTTCAACATCATCAAGCCCATTGCAATTCTACATGTTGATGGAAATACTCCTACAATAAACGCGGACAACGACAAAATTCTCGAACGCATGGTCAAACATTTTAAAGGTAATCGGAACCAGTCATCATCAAGGAAACCTGCCCTAAGTCCAATAATGGGGCACTAAATGGTTTCCCAACTGCGGAGAAGACACAAAAAGCGATTAGTCAACTTTTTAATGGAAAGGCTCCAGGTTCAGATTATATCACTACTGAGGTCTGTACAGATGGTGGTAGAGTTCTAACAGATATACTGTTACATACTACTATATAACGTGATTCAATACCCCCCATGGCAAAATTGACCATCTGGTATTATATAATTGTATAAATACAAAAGTAATTATCAAGCTTGTGACAGCCTGTTGCTGGTACAAGATATTCACTAGAGTCATTGCCAACAGAATCGACAAGCAACTTCACTTACAACAATCCAGAGAACCAGCAGGATTCAGAAAAAAATGGTTCTTTACCATTGACCACCTCAACACGATCAATCGATGAAGAATGCACGTGAACTGCGCATACCCTTATGTCTTGTATTTATCGGTTACGATGATGCCTTTGAGAGTATCGAGATCAATGTTGTGGTAAATGCTCCCAGACGCCAGGACATCTCTGAAACAAATATTCGACTGATTGAGGAACGTACGATGACTGCAATCCTGCCATCACGCTATACCACCGGCCAGTCTATGTTTCGATAGCAAGTGGAGTCCGATAGAGCGATACTATCTCCCTATAGCTTTTTACAGCTGCTGCCAAGAGATTTTCTCCAAATTACATTGGATCAACAGAGGGGTAAATATAGATGGCGAGCGGCTTACCCGTTTACGATTTGCAGATAGCCTCATGCTCATCAGTGATGCAATCGAGGAAGCCTTACATTCTTTGAACGACCTAACTGGGGTCAGCGTGCTGCTCGTCTGAAGGTAAATAAAAGTAACACGCTATGAGTGATCTGGAGTGGTCTTTGTGTATGACAAGGACAAGAATAGCACCACTGCCCCACAGAGAGCATGTCGTAAGAGGCGACTAACTGTGTGACATGGCATAACACCGGCCATGGTTTGGTGGTTTGTTTAGAGCAGCATAGGTGGCGCCTAACAGGCTGAGAGTTTGCTTTGCTCTAGTGTTTGAAACTATTAAGATGGACTCGCACATCGGTTAACCTCCTCCCCCCCCCCTCTTCGTAAGCGCTTGTCCTAAGAACTAAGAACTAAGAACACCCTATGTCTCAGAAACCCTTATTGCCCAAAGCAAGGACATCAAGCTAGGAAATGAAACTGTCCAGGATGTCAACTTCTATACCTACCTAGGCAAGAGATAAAGGTCAACCAGAAAATTGACAACTAAAAGCAGCTTGGTATTCCATTTACTCAATTCAGCCAATACTCCAAGAGAGAAAAGACGTCTCGGCAAGAGCTCACAGTTTTAAACTCCACGTTCATTCCAGCAATGATTTGCGGAAGCGAAGTGTGCAACTTGATGAAAGACAGGAAAGCCGTGATCTTTCTGAGTCGTTTCTCGACAAAAATGGAGTTAAACAAGTGTGTGCTTGCATCGGCTCTGCTCTGAATCATGTTATCGGCCATTCTAATTGGTGCTTTTATAGATATGGTACACATGAATCGACATCGGATATCATTTTTATGGGAAATTGTTTAACCTTAAGAGGCTTAAACAAAAAATAGAGTATAATGACACATCTTCGGATATATTTCTGACTCAGGAGCTCATCTGCCAAATAGCGTAGATGTATTTTCCAAAGCGAATTTAAATTTGTGTCTTACCATCAGTATTGAGAAACTAGAAATTTATGCATCAACCAGCTCCTGCCAAATATTATATGGAGTCAATGATCCGGGTCAATGATGAGGCATTCAAAGTGGTGAACAGATTTAAGTACCTTGATAGTATGCTGTTCCAGAACATCGCCATTGATGTAGAAGTCAACTCTAGGATCCCCAAAGCCAACAGAGCATACACAATGTTTGGTATCGAAGAGACATTAGTCTACAGACGAAATAAATGTTTTCATAAATTTGGAGCTTCCAGTGATGCTGTATGATTTTGACATATGGATTGTATACAAGAGCTGTTTAAAAAGGTGAACCACTTCCACGTGGTCTGGATTGTATACAAGAGCTGCTTAAAAAGGTGAACCACTTCCCCGTGGTCTGGCTTAAAAGTGTATTGAAGATAAAATGACAAGACAAGTTCCCAGGTGTTGCCATTCTTAAAAAAAAGCAGTTATCCCTACCATCAACATTATGCAGATGCAATCACAGATCCACGGGCGGGTCATAAAGTCCATTGGCTGCCTAAAATACTCTTTTATGGTGAGATGCAGAAGAGTAAATGCTTGGTGGCCAAAAGAAGCGCTTCAAAGACACGCCTAATGCCTTCACTAAAAGCTTGAAGCACATCTCTCCATCAAGATGCAGCGTCATGCGAGGCATCCATAAAAACATCAGCTCAACAACAAAGACAGGCTAGAAATTTCCGTAAAAGAAAGCCATCATATCATGTGTGCATTTTCTGTCTACACTGTCCGAGGTCTTTCAGACTCGGATGGGACTTCTCAGTCATCGACTGACTGAACATATTCCAAATGGGATGGGGCTTCTCAGTCATCGACTGACTGAACACATTCCAAATGGGATAGGGCTTCTCAGTCATCGACTGACTGAACACATTCCAAATGGGATGGGGCTTCTCAGTCATCGACTGACTGAACACATTCCAAATGGGATGGGGCTTCTCAGTCATCGACTGACTGAACACATTCCAAATGGAGGAACAGAGAAAGACATCATAAAAGACGGACGAGCAAAGAGAGTTAGAAAACTCATCATGTACAGAAACCACCTCTGCGAAAGTACACTAGCTTTAGCTCAGGGTTCATAAAAAAAGAAAAACTTTAGTAATGGCTCTATACTACAACTGGAATGAAAAATGGATACAAATAAGACAAAAAGGGAATAGGGTGGAATTATGTTTTTTTTCTCCTGAAGTGCAAAGAGTATATTAATCATTTTAATATACGAGATAGATCCAGAGAACGTTTTTGATCCATTTGACTGGAATAAATATTAGAGGACTAGCAATTAAAAAGACAACTATTACATAATTCTAGGGCACTGTACAATATGAATACACATTTTAGAAATACAACTGATGGCATTATAGCTGCTTTTGAAACAATTACAATGAAACATTCACATGGAAAGTGTTAATAATAATATCAGCCGTCCATCGCAAGGAATGAGGGCAACAGAAGTCAGACATGTTGTGTTGCACCTCACCAGTGAGGCCAGAGGTGGATGTACAGTCCAATTCGCCAGAAAATCCTTCCACATACGTAGTGTTTAATGTCAGAATTGGACACGCGAGTATCAAGTTGTCTTGTCGTTTCGCAAAGTTTGTTTTTTCTGTGCTTCGGAAGTCCGACGTTCCTCGGCAATGGAGGTGGTTCTACGCCATGCCGTGCGGTCCAGTGCAAGGCATTCCTATGCGTTTGCATCGATGCTGAAGCGTGTCAGAGATACTTTGAGGGAGTCTTTGAAACGCTGATTTTTGGCCACCGACTTGACACAGGCCATCTTTCAGCTCACCATACATTAATTGTTTTGGGATGCGGTTGTCTGGCATGCGCACGACGTGGTCTGCCCACCTAATCTGGGTCTTCTGCAACAGTGTGTGGATGCTCGGAATTTTTGCCATTATGAGGATCTCGGTGTCTGGTACCCTATCGTGCCACATTATTTTTAACGATCTACGGCGGCACCTTGTGTGAAAGTGGCTTATTTTTCGAGCATGTCTGCTGAACACAGTCCACGTATCACTGGCATACAGAAGGGTGGGGAGCACTACGGCTCCGTAGACTTTGAGTTTCGTATCAAGCCTGACCCCTCCGATTTCAGATACTTGCGCAGCCTCCCAAGGGCAGCACTGACTGTGGAGATTCTGTTACTGATCTCACAGTCAATAGTAGTTTCCCTGGAAAGAGTGATGCCAAGGTAGTGTTACAACAGGTCAATTCAGTTCAGGTGTCATCTCTACATTGAAGGGCGGCTGCAGTGTTCTACAACTTCCGTTGCCTTTTACCTTGACGGTACAATCTTCCAGGTATGTTATTCTGCCACTTAAAGCGTTGTTCACTTCTTGCCCGTTTGCCTTTCACCTTCTCTTTCAGTATTGTTTTCTTTTGAGGTGACAAAAATATCTGGACTGTCGAACACTGAATTAGTTTATACATTCTCCTTGACACCTAAGTTTTTTCAATGCACCCTTATTTGTTTTCGTTGTTTTCCAGGAGATACGCCCCATTGTTCTGTGTATCCATATTTCGAGTGTATCTCTTCCAATCGATAACTCATTGTTCAAGTTTATAAGGCATTCACTAAAAACGAGTACATTTAACATTTGGTAATTCTAGATTTTAAAATGTGATTGATTTTCTTTGATGTCAATATATTGCTTATGTTTTGGAACTTGATTTGACCAACCTTACTTTTTTTCTTATTTCCATTTTATATGTTCCATTTTCTTTTAATATATTTCCAAGATGGGAAAAGCTTTTGACCTGTTTCAGTATTGCCTGCCTATTTTTATCTGTAGAGTTTATCTCGAGTGTATTTTACTAACATCTGTTACAGCTCAAAACAGGTAGAGGCTCACAGGAGAGGAGAAGAAACGCTACACAGACTCCTTGAAAATGTCTCTGAAATGCTTCAATGTCACCTAGTGGGAGATGCTTGCAGAAAGCCATGTGACCTGGCGAGCTACTGAATGTACCAGATTGCAGAGAGGATAGTATTTTACTAACATCATTTTTGTTTTCTCAGTGTTTATGTGAAATTTATGTTTCTGACTTTTGTACATTACTTGCATTTTTAATTCATGTAGTTATTGTCTGCTTAGCTTTCATCCATCAGAACTACGTCATCCGTATGTCTGAGAAATTGTTGTGATACTACACCGAAAATGAAATCTGACATTTCCTCTACACGTCGAAAAATGTCAGTAAGTATGTCCTAACCATCACACTCAGACTGTCAATGATTCCCCCCTTCAACTATCTCATCTCTTAACTTTTGAACAGTCTAGAAACACAAAGATCCCAACAGCTCGTGGGATTGGTGTCCTACCAGCAATCCCACGATATCCCCAAAATTGAGTATTCTGGACAGATATGTCATTCTATGTGAACATAATGCACACTTGTATTCAACATTACAAAATATGCTCATCGTTAAAATCGAACATGTGTAAACAATGTAGCACATTTATAATAACATTAATTTTAAAAAAGCCACTAGGAGCAGGTAGGTGTGGGGAAGCAAGATCGCATGTACCAGTCAATACAAACTCACAAACACACACACACATACACACACACACATACACAGAGACACCCACCCACACACACACACACACACACACAGAGAGACACCCACCCACACACACACACACAGAGACATCCACCCACACACACACACACACACACAGACACCCACCCACACACACACACACAGAGACACCCACCCACCCACACACACACACACACAGAGAGGCACCCACCCACACACACACACACACACACACACGATCTTGTGCTTTGTAACCGACAAGGGGTAACATCACTCATTACGCATAAGATATCGCTTCCTTTCAAGAAAAAGAATGAAAATGATTCAAGCATTATCCTATATTTTCCTGCCAATGTCACTTTGAGCAACCACCAAACATCATGTTCTGTTTTAGAAGTATGCCTCAGAGACTGACATTAGTTTGTTTTTTGTGTTCTGTTATACTGAACGTTAAAAGGTATCTCTCGCTAACACATGACAATGGTCTGTGTTTCATAAGAAGCAATATCATGTGTTATTGGAGAGAGTATTGTAGGTAATTCTAATGTCAGAGTAGCTATATGTGACATAGCTATATAACTGTGGTGTTTACTATAAACAACATCAGCAACACTACATAACAACGCAATAAATCAGACAATGCGCTTTTTTTAATTGAAAATATATTCACCTGTTTCTTCGTGCTTGATTATAAGTGAACATCCTAGATCAAAGATGAAGTTTATAAGGAAACTAAACAGCAATGTCTCACTGACGTTTAATCTCTCTGCGTATAATATAATGTAAATAACCAAAAGCGTCTGCACCACGTACGTTAATACAATGGCCAAAGCGGCAGGTGCATCTGTAAGTAACGAAAAATATAATATTTGATATATATAATTGGATCGCACATTGCCAGGAGACAAAACAGAAAATTCATGCGACAAATAGTATCATACGAAAACTGACTGGCATAACATGGGGAGCAAAGCCATATGTCTTCAGAACATCAGCACTCGCTCTGTGTTTCTCTGTAGCTGAGTACGCCGCACCAGTCCGGAAGAACTCTGCACATGCCAAACATATAAATACAACAATAAATAAGGCCGTATAGTTACTTGATGCCTAAAACCTGCACAAACTGAAAAAATAAACCTCACAATCGGCATAGCGCCACCAGAGATACGAAGAACTGTCGCGTCAGAGATAGAAAGATAGAAACAGGTATATAACCCAAGACACTATGATCGGACATCAGGTGCAGCACCCAAGACTAAAGTCAAGACAAAGCTTCTTACAGTCAACCCAGCCCCTACAGACTAGTCCAGGAAAACGACGCATCGAAAGTTGGAAACAGCTGACACAGGTCCTCTTGATCCAGTTACGGGAGGGACCTGCGCCTGGACATCTCCTGCCCTACGTAACATGGAAGTCACTAAATAGACTTCAAACTGGTGTATCACGATGCAGGAAAAGCCTGAGAAAATAAGGATACAGGGATGATGAAACACGGGAAAGTGGAGTAACACAAGACCAGGACCATCTGATGATATGCCCGAACCTCCCGGAAACTTGTAGCATGGATAACCTGCTGTGTGCCAGTGACAGGGCAATCCACGTGGCTGAATACTGGACCAATGAAGTGTGACGTAGTGCCTAAGACACGGAAAGTAAGTAAGTATTGGTGTAAAGAAGTTAATCTGATTTGGCCCAACAGAATAGAGGCACTGTCACTGTAACAAAAAAAAATAAGGTAGTAGAAATCAACTAACGAGTATTTTTTTTATGTGGCTATGAAACTCGGCTATCAAACCCAACAATCAAACCCAGCTATCAAACCCAACAATCAAACTCAACAATCAAACCCAGCTATCAAACCCAACAATCAAACCCAACAATCAAACTCGGCTATCAAACCCAACAATCAAACTCGGCTATCAAACCCAACAATCAAACCCAACAATCAAACTCGGCTATCAAACCCAACAATCAAACTCGGTTATAAAACTCGGCTACCAAAAACGGTGATCGAACTCGGCTATCAAACTCGGCTATCACACTCGCCTATCAAACTCGGCTATCAAACTGAGCTATCAAACCCAGCTATCAAACTCGGCTATCACACTCGCCTATCAAACTCGGCTATCAAACTGGGCTATCAAACTCGGCTATCAAACTGGGCTATCAAACTCGGCTATCAAACCCAGCTATCAAACCCAGCTATCAAACTCGGCTATCAAACCCAGCTATCAAACCCAGATATCAAACTCGCCTATCAAATTCGGCAATCAAACCCAGCTATCAAACTCAGCTATCAAACCCAGCTATCAAACCCAGCTATCAAACCCAGCTATCAAACTAGGCTATCAAACCCAGAGATCGAACTCAGCTATCAAACTAGGCTATCAAACCCAGAGATCGAACTCAGCTATCAAACTAGGCTATCAAACCCAGAGATCGAACTCAGCTATCAAACTAGGCTATCAAACCCAGAGATCGAACTCAACTATCAAACCCAGATATCAAACCCAGCTATCAAACCCAGAGATCGAACTCAGCTATCAAACCCAGCTATCAAACCCAGCTATCAAACCCAGAGATCGAACTCAGCTATCAAACCCAGCTATCAAACCCAGCTATCAAAGCCAACTATCAAACCCAGCTATCAAACCCAGAGATCAAACCCAGCTATCAAAGCCAACTATCAAACCCAGCTATCAAACCCAGAGATCGAACTCAGCTATTAAACCCAGAGATCAAACCCAGCTATCAAAGCCAACTATCAAACCCAGCTATCAAACCCAGAGATCGAACTCAGCTATCAAACCCAGAGATCGAACTCAGATGTCAAACTAGGCTATCAAACTCATCAATTAACATTTTTTTAAATTGAAACTGTCACTGAAAATGCTCGAACCCAGAAATCCTTTAACCTGTAGCACTCCACATTGAATATTTGAAAATTTTTCACATTATTCAATTTTGCAACTTTCAAAAATTGTAACTGTTCTGTTTGTTGGTCAATAAATATGATTTTCTTGTGTTTAGAGACACAATTGAACAAAGAACTTGTTGATATTATTGTTGTTTTTGTGTGTTTGTTAGTTTCTGAGATTCAAGAAGATGAATGTGAAATTTTGTGAACAAATTTAAATATTTGGACTTTCCCGGCTAGGCCTAGTCTCTCCGATAGAAAACCATGGAAACCATAACAAAGGCCAGTTCTAATGGTGGTAATATGTTTAATTTCGAACGAAAATGCGAATCAATCAATTAAATCAATCAGGAGGTCCGCGATTTGGGTCAATTTTGAAAAGCTCTGATATTACACTTGCTGTTTACTGATATTACACTTGCTGTTTACTGATATTATTCTTGCTGTTTACTGATATTATACTTGCTGTTTACTGATATTATTCTTGCTGTTTACTGATATTATTCTTGCTGTTTACTGATATTATTCTTGCTGTTTACTGATATTACACTTGCTGTTTACTGATATTATACTTGCTGTTTACTGATATTATACTTGCTGTTTACTGATATTATTCTTGCTGTTTACTGATATTATACTTGCTGTTTACTGATATTATATATATATAAGGTATCCTCTTGGCAACTGTCAAAAAAAGGAAACTCGCTTGTTACGGTCACATATCGAGATCAAATGGTCTTTAAATACGACCGTGCACGGAAAGGAGGAGCAAGGCAGACGACGAAGAGAATGTCCCAAAAACAGGTGGAGGACAACATAAAAAATGAACCACAGGGAGCGACCATCGACAGAGAGGGATGGCGTGGGTTGTGAGGATGTCTTCATGTGTGCCCCAACAACCTCACCGGTTACGGGATGACCTGACCTGTCCTGATCATCATATCTATGTGATTTACTATTTTATTTTAGAAAACAATTAATCTGCATTGATGTATTTAAAAGCTTTCCTAATTGTGTGCATTTAATTCTACGGCAAAGGTCCAACAGATCGGATCCGGCTGGTCAGCAGAAAAATACGGTCCACAATCTGAAAACAAAATCTGATACCCACCGTTCCCCTGTGGTCCTAAAAAATAACTGATGCCTGTGGTTAGCGCACTGGCTTCGCATCTGAGTGGTCCTGGGCTCATTCCCCAGTTGAGACGGTAATGTTTTTTTCAGACCGCAATGGCTCCCGGGTCGACCCAGCCTTAAATGGGTACCGGTTCAGTCCGGGAAGTAAAAGCGGCGAGGGAGAGGAGATGGCTACCGCCCTCAAATAGCCGAGCCTTTGAAATGTGAGATCGCTAACACCTCACACCCCTACGGCAGTAATGCTATGGGTTACTTTACTTTACTTTACTATGTGGAAATGCACTATTTGTAATAATATTTCGGGAACATACGCTTTATTATCCTTATATTAATTTATTAGCTTATATATATATTTGTGATATGCACTCCCCACTTTAACATAGACTCCTATCCCGGCCGAGATGCTAGTCCGGTAACGCACAACATACTAATCAGTCCGTCGCGTCAGGGTCAGACATAATATACTGATTGAAAAACCACTATCTCTCTCACATGCATCATTCCTTGGAAACAAGCTGTTTTAAAGCAGTTTGGTTGACGAGAAATGGATCGACGTGATCCCCGTTGTAGTGAATGTCACGCACAGCAATAAACTAGAATAATTTCTTCTAGCATTAAACTAGTGTAATCTCTTCTAGCAATAAGCTAGTGTAATCTAGCAGTTCAGTGTGTTGTCAACAAAGACGCTTCCAGGAGCGCACTGCGACACGGATTGCTGGTCGCTGTACTTACGATAAGACTACGAAGGGTGAACACAGGTACACGACCAATACGTTTCGATGTACAAGCAATACCATATTAATATAACGTCGAAATACAAAACACGTTTGAGGCACTAATGACAACGCAAGAAAACATATCTACTGAAGAATTGATGTCACAAGTGAGAGAAGCACTATCTCAACAGTATGGGACATTATTCCTACGAAAGTGCGTAGGAAACGTAACTGTATTTCAGAGGAAACACTGCGACTCGTAGAGGCAAAAAAACTGAGACAGGCAGGAACAGAAAGAAACACCGACAAATACAGAAATTGCTCAAGAGAAATCAACAGAAAGATTTGGCAATATGGGAAACAGCACATAATGAACACATGTAACAAAATATAGGAACTCCAGGGGCAGGGGAAGGAAAGTGAAGCATTCAACGAGATTAGATCTCTGGCGGAAGAATTCCGGACATCTCTTATGCCGTTAGATTTTCACATAACTACTTGTAACGGAGTCTTATTATTGTTCATCCACAGCACGATGTCCGTGTATGTCCAACGTTTCTTCCTGATGACATTAGAAGCATAATTTTAGTTAAACTGTAACCGTAATTGCTCATTAGTCACGAATTCTTTCCAACCAATGTTTAATAGACGTCTAAGACATTTATTTTGAAACGTATTCAATCTATTTTCAAGCGGCTTTGTCCTTGTACAGCATTATATGAGCACTGAGATGACATTAGAGTTAAGTATCCGGAGCTTGACACGTTTATTCAGTGATTGTAGATCTCCAAATATCCGTTAATTGGTTGAAGCCATGGCGATTCGAGCGAATTTCCTGTTTAGCATCCCAGTTTTGCGTCATTTTACTGACTAAATGTGTGAAATCCCGAACTTTCTGTTTCACTTGACGATTGAGCGGTACATTGGTTCATGTATGTGAGATCCTGAACTTTCTGTTTCACTTGACGATTGAGCGGTACATTGGTTCATGTATGTGAGATCCTGAACTTTCTGTTTCACTTGACGATTGAGCGGTACATTGGTTCATGTATGTGAGATCCTGAACTTTCTGTTTCACTTGACGATTGAGCGGTACATTGGTTCATGTATGTCAGATTCGTGCTTTAATTTTTGAAGGCATTTATCTGAAGCCCTATTTGTTTGGCTATTGCTGCAGAGTTGGTCTATCTTCTCCTGCGCTTCTTCTATATTCGAATTAAGAAATACAAGATCATCTGCGAAATACATGTCCTCTAAGGGTTTATCATCTGTCCACTTAATGCCGAATTGGCTGTTTTGTTTGGAAGTTCACAAAACCCAGTCTATCGCACTCTGAATAGCAGAGATAACGGAACCCTGCTTCACATCTGGTTCAACCATTCCACTTTCTCGACAGTGGGCCGCACATTTCAATGTGATATAGTGCTTTTATGACCCTTACACACATGGCTGAGATGCAGGAGGTTATGAGAATGTTCCAAAGTGATGGTCGGTATAGACTAGTGCTCTTCAACCATTTTATACATGGCGCCCACTTTTATAACTTTCCTAACGGTACATTTTCCCCACAACCCACTCAAATCTAAATTGTTAAACAATTCGCTCTCGTCTACTGAGTGTATATCTTGGATGTCATTAATACATCCTCATCATTATCATGTGGCATGTCCTTTACAGAACATCGCTCCCATCACAGCACATCTCAAAGAAACTCAATCGCTTGCCAAATCAGCCTGCTCCAAGCATTCTTTGACTTCTTGGTGCCATCGCTTTCTTGATTTGCCTGTGCCTCTTCTCCGGCACCTTCTATTACCGTTTTCTCAATACCGTTGTATCTTTTGATATGGCCGAAGGATTTCAATTTTATGTTCTTGGGGGAATTTAGAAACCCGTTCTCTTCTATGCCCAACTCTTGTCGAATGCCTGCATTCTTTTGAACATAAAATTGGGAATCGGAGAACCTTTCTATAACATTTCGACTCGAAGGACTCGATTCTCTTCCTTGAGGTTTAGGTAACTGTCCATGTTGCCCAGTCGTATGTTGTTACGGGAAGAACACAGGTTCTCGACATTTTCACTTTTGTTGGTTTTCTGGAATTCCTCAGATTGTGTAGCCTCTGCATTGCCGCAATAATAATAAAATATTTTAAATACATAATGTCATTATTATGTTGCCGCCCACCTGAAAGGCCAAATCGCCCACTAGGGGATGCTAGCGCCCAGGTTGAGGAACGCTGGCTTAGTCTAATAAAATCTCTTCTGAAAATTGATGACGTTGACGAAAAGTGGTGATTGCATCTCTACGGGCTCTTCGAGAATTATTCTGAGGGTGCAGATCTGGTCGATGCGCGATTTCTGCGGTAGAAAACCAGCTTGCTCCTCCCACAGTCGTTTTTCTACTGCCTCTCTGAGTCTTCCTATCAACACGCGACAAAGTTCCTTCCCTCCACGCCAATTATTGCAGTTCCGTGTCTCCTTTCTTCGAAATTCTCACAATCACGTCATCTTTCCATTGCTGTTGTGGATTCCATTCCATCCATACTTCGCTTATGATTGACAACAAGTGTCGTCATCTTAGATATATCACCAGAAATTCCACCTTCGTCAGTTGCTTTGTGATTCTTCCTTCTTGATAGCCATATCAAGATAATATTAGTGATTCTAAATTATGTGGAGTTTTCTTTTTAACAGAGTGATGGGTCTCAGGGAAGGCCTCAGTAGGATGGACCAATGTCTCTTCTACCGTTGAGAATGTTCGAGGGGATAACTTGAGCACCTTGAAAGAAGAAGGAAGGGGCTTTGTTCAAACTATTACTCATCGAGGGTCAAGGTTAGCAGATGGGTGAGAAATAGATTATCGCCTCATCAACGAAGATATGAAGAGTTGCCCAGTCACAAGTGACGCTAATACAAACGACGCAGGTCAAGACAACTCTGACCCGATCAGCACTTCCTAGCCACGTGTAGAGCCACTACCTGTCAGGCTGTACATGCGTGGTATCTAATATTGCACGTGATTAGGGTCAGGACAGCCACAGGCAAGTAGAAGATTCGACGAAGGCAGGCTTACAGCGTGGGCGTCGGACCTACAAGAAGCTGGAGTAACTTTGAGAAGAGCATTATTCGTTCTGCATTCCTCGGGGAGGCTTTCACCTGTTTATATGGATACCCATCCACATAGACAATACCTGAGTTCTAGACTTTCACCTATTTATATGGATACCCAGCCACATAGACAATACCTGAGTCCTAGACTTTCACCTGTTTATATGGATACCCAGCCACATAGACAATACCTGAGTTCTAGACTTTCACCTGTTTATATGGATACCCAGCCACATAGACAATACCTGAGTCCTAGACTTTCACCTGTTTATATGGATACCCAGCCACATAGACAATACCTGAGTCCTAGACTTTCACCTGTTTATATGGATACCCAGCCACATAGACAATACCTGAGTCCTAGACTTTCACCTGTTTATATGGATACCCAGCCACATAGACAATACCTGAGTTCTAGACTTTCACCTGTTTATATGGATACCCAGCCACATAGACAATACCTGAGTCCTAGACTTTCACCTGTATATATGGATACCCAGCCACATAGACAATACCTGAGTTCTAGACTTTCACCTGTTTATATGGATACCCAGCCACATAGACAATACCTGAGTCCTAGACTTGCAGTCATCCCATTTAGATTAATATAAAACAGGTAGACGAAATTACCTGAAACCAAGCCACCTGAGTCACATCGAGTCCTAAACTAGTCATAAGACTAGAACGTCCTGATAATGTTGTGCACGAATAGATCTCAGGAAACAAACCTGGTAGTTGCATGTCTCATTAGCTCACGAGTAGATCTGAGAACTTTGTGTAAAAATAGATGTCACGAAACAGATCTGAAAGATTCGTCTCCCATTAGATCTGAAAGTTTTGTGTATGAATTGATTTCCTAAGGGGGTCAGAAAGCTTTGCCCAATTGCAGACCTGAAAGCTGAGACGAAACCACTAGCATTTCAGAGGACGCTGGATGAACCACGAGCTGTGAACTTAGAATTGACTTTTCAGGAAGAGTGTGTAGAAGAATCCAGATTAATTAGACTGACGAAGCATTGGTAAAAGTAGAACAGGGAAACCATCTCATCTGTAACACTTCATGAAATCATGATTGTTGTTTAGTTAAGTGTGTAAAACTAGAATTCAGTGTACTGATATAATAATTAATTCAGTTGGAAAATGTGTTATATTTAGAAAGTTCATAGTTTAGCTAGAAGTAAGAACTCTTTTATTGTGTAACATGTCATGCCCATATACGTACAATAAAACTGTCAATTTGTTGAGAAGCCTGAGAGTCGTCAAAGTGTTTTGAACCTAAAAGAATATATCAAGAAAGGATCAATCCGGTAACCGGGGCACAATTTTATGAATGCCTCTATTAATGTTGTGCTGTGTCTTGTTTACACAGTTCACTTTGAATATGACTTACAATCGCTCCATGATGGAATCTCAATTGTACCACACGTTTGCCTTTGGACATTGTGTAAATTGTTCTATATAAGTTGCTTCGAACTAAGCGTGCACAAGGTACACTTTACATAGCTTAGAGTCTAAATCAGCGATCTCGTAAAATCATAAGGTCAATTTATGTTAAATCTAGTCTCCGTCTAGTTAGTTTTCTTAATTATTGAGACTGCCGAAACAAAATATACAAACCTCGAAACAGAATATTGGTCACACAGGCGCTGAGCGACATGAATGCAAGTCCATACGACACAAAGAAGACAAAAATAATCACTGGATTAGAGTTCGGCAATACTTTCAACTCTCCTGGTAGGAAAAATAATGCGGTTGCCAAGCCAGCCAGAAGTAGAACGCCCATCACAACACATAGCATCCAAGATATCATATACGTAAATTCATGTACACCAAACAGACTCAAAGTTCTCTGAAATAATAAAAAGAGCAGTATAGATAATATAACATTTCTGTACTGTTTAAAATGTGAGTATTTCCTGTGTCCAAAAATATATAACATTTGATCAAGTGCACAAAATAGATTCTGTTAAACTCGGTGACAGAATGCGCTAAAGGTATGATAAAATGACATTTTCTGTTACAGCATTACTGGACTTCAGTGGCGGTTACACCGTTACGGGTCCCGACTTCTCTTCCAGCGGTCTCTGTCTTGGGCCACGGTGGACCAGTGGATAATGGGTCGCCCATCTGTGGCATCGTGAATGTTGTTGCGGGATGCAACGGAGTCGGACCAACGCGTTGGTGGTCATCCCAGTGGTCGTTTCTTGTCTCTGGGATGCCATATTGCTGTCGTTGTGCTCTGTCGATCATCCGTTCTTAGCAGTGACTTCCCCAGCGATGTTTCACCTTGTCTGCATAAATAACAGCATCTTCCACCAGAGACAATTGACGTATGTCCGAGTTATGAAGACTTTTTGTGCGCTGGCTATGAAGTGTGAGACCGATCATGCATCTCTCGAGGGAGACGTGGGTCACTCTGAGTTTGGACTCCATCTCTTTCGTGAGTGTCCATGTTTCCGTCACATAACATATTGCAGGTGGAATTAAATAGAGTGGTGCGCAGACTCTGATCCTGGATCGTGTCCAGTACAGGCTTTATCGAAGAGAAAGTCGCCCAACCCGCGCGAAGCCGTCTTGTCAACTTTGGGCTCAAGTCGTTCTCCATGTTGAGCAGGCGTCCAAGGTAGATGTACTAGACACCGTCTTGTCAACTCTGGGCTCAAGTCGTTCTCCGTGTTGAGCAGGCGTCCAAGGTAGATGTACTAGACACCGTCTTGTCAACTCTGGGCTCAAGTCGTTCTCCGTGTTGAGCAGGCGTCCAAGGTAGATGTACTAGACACCGTCTTGTCAACTCTGGGCTCAAGTCGTTCTCCGTGTTGAGCAGGCGTCCAAGGTAGATGTACTAGACACCGTCGTCGAGTTTGGACGTGTTCACTTCGAGTCTCGCTTTCTTTCACTCTCGGTGAAGCGCTGCTGGCATTTCATTGGTGTCAATGGCTGCCCCCGTGATGAGCACTAGATTATTTGCAAAGCGAAGGTGATCTAGCAGCCTGCCATTTATGTTGTCATTTTCTATATATGGTTTATATCAGCGGTTCTAAGCTTGTAAAATAAACAAGAAATTTGAAACAAAATGTTCTCTTACGGTTCAATTTGAATGAATTCGTCACATCTGCGATTCATTTTCATTATATATCCATATTTACACAAAACTAGTAAAGTAACATCAGTTGTTAAAAACATTTAAATACGTTTTTGATGTTTTCAGTGTAAGGGCGAGGCGATGCCCATTAATGGACATTTTAAATTAAATTCAACATCATCATCATAGGCGTCTCACTTTCTATAAACCATGCGCGTGGCGCCAAGTAAGTTCTGTCCAGCTCTGTCTCCTGTAGACCATGCGCGTGGCGCCCTGTAAGTTTTGTCCAGCTCTGTCTCCTGTATTTCGACTGTCTACTATGACTGTAAAGGCCGACCTGCGAGTGACAGTCCCTGCAACAGATCCTACAACCATACTGAGGAGGCTGGCTTGCTTGGCTGTTCCTTGATCTCTTCAGTCATGCTCTTTTCTCTGCAGCCAGAAGACCTCTACGAGCGTAAGTAGCCACTATGCCCCCTCCAACTGACTGTCTCCAGATATCTCGATCCTGAGCAATTTCTTCCCAGCCCTCGCAGGGGATGTCGCACGACTTCATGTCCCTCTTGTATACATCCTAGGATTGTAGTGTGGGACGGCCGATACTTTTAACTACAATGGCTAGCTGTCCATAAAGGACATACTTTGGCAGCCTCTCGTCATCTATGCGATAACTATGTCCCAACCACAGAAGACGTCGCTGGCTCAACATCGAGTACATGCTGTGAGTGTTTGCTCTATGTAAGACCGTATTTGGTGACCCTCTCTCTTGCCACCCAATCCCTAATATACGTCATAGACACCTCACGTGAAAGGTGTTCACAGCCGCCGTTCTTGTTTGTTGTAAGTGCCAAGTCTCACTTCCATACATGAAAGTGCTAAGTCGCACTTCCATACATGAGAGTGCCAAGTCTCACTTCCATACATGAGAGTGCCAAGTCTCACTTCCATACATGAGAGTGCTAAGTGTCACTTCCCTACATGAGAGTGCTAAGAACGCAGTTCTGATAAACCCGGACCTTTGTGTAGGGAGACAGCGCGGTGTTTTCCAAGACTCTCTTCGTCTGGCGGGCCATGACGTGCTTGCCCAGCCAATCCTACTGTCTATCTCCTTCTCGAGCGAGAGAGTGTTGCTGATGGCAGACCCCAGACAAGTGAAACTGTTGACGACCTCCAGAGTGACCCCACCAATCTTTATGGATGACGTAGTGGTAATGCCCTGTGCGCAGACCTTTGTCTGTACCAGACTTATGGTGAGACCAAACTGCTTGCACCCCTCGGCGAATCTGTCTCCTAGTCTTTGCAATGCCTCCTCACTATTGGTCACTAGAACTGCATCATCCGCAAATAGCATTCTCGGTAATGAGCACCGTCTTCACCTTCACCTCGCACGCTGTTGGGACAGGTTAAACAGCCGCCCATCTGACCATAAACACCGTCCGCAGATGTGGCATACGTGTAGGATAGGAGCACGGAAAAGAAGGTCCCAAAGAGGGTCGGCGCGAGCGCACATCCCTGCTTTACTCCTCTCTTGATGAGAAAATAGTTTGCAGATGATCCATCGTATAGAACTGAGCCCTTTATATCAGTGTGAAAATAGTTTGCAGATGATCCATCGTATAGAACTGAGCCCTTTATTTCAGTGTGAAAAGAAATTATAATGCTACGCAGTTTGTTTGTTGTTCTTTTGTTGTTTTTTTTAAGTGGGGGATGGGGGCTGGCAGCCGATCTTCTGGAGAAGTTCGAAATAGACCCTTTCTACTAACCAAGTCGAAGGCCTTGGTGAGGTCTAGAAGCATCATAAAGAGCGGCTGGTCGTGTACACTGCACTTCTCCTGAATTTGGCGAAGCGAGAAAATCATATCCGTTGTTGATCTACCTACTCTAAAGCCACACTGGGATTCTGGGTACACTCTGAGTAGTCTCAACCTGTTGAGTAGCATGCGGGCTTAAACTTTGCCTACAACGCTCAGGAAGTAGATCTCTCTATAATTATTGCAGTCCCCGCGGTCACCTTTGTTTTTGTAAATAGTTACAATGATGGCGTCACGCATATCTTGGGGGACTGCACCTTCCTCCCAGCAGAGACATAGAAGATCAAACATCGACTGAGCTAGTGCTGATGTCCCACATTTGATGACTTCAGGTGTGATACCATCTCCCCCTGATGCTTTGCTATTTGAGAGGTAGTTGAAAGCCTTATCAAACTTATCCAGAGTAGGTGGTCCGTCAAGTTCCTCCATAATGGGCAGGACCTGTAGCCTGCACAAGGCCTCATCAGTGACCACCGTTTTCCGAGAGTAGAGCTCATAGTAGCGCTCCACTCATCGGCTGGACCGTGATTCTCGCCCCTGTCAGAGATTTCAGGGGGGCAGCACCTTTCGCAGTAGGGCCCAGTGCCATCTTTATGCCTCTATACATGTCCTGGATATTTCCCGTCTCTGCATTTAGCTGAATTTCTTTACACAGTTTCTCTCATTACTCTCACTCTCGCATTGTCTAGCGGTTCGCTGATTGATGCCTCGGGTCATCCTGAAGGCAGCAAGTGTCCTCTCATTTGGACTTTTTTTTCCAATTGATGAAAGCTTCTCGCTTGGCCTCAATTACTGGTTGCATAATTACGAGATGTGCATTGAACCAGTCGTGATTGGTCCGTTCCCTCATGCTAAACGAAGCTAATGCTGTACTATATATGGCACTTTCACAGCGTTCCACTTAGCTGTGGCGCCACACTTCGATTCCCTCTGAAGAGCAAGATTCAGGTCAAAGACAAACCTCTCCGCCTTGAAATGAATCATCATCTGCGCAGTGTCTTGTGTCGAATACATTTCCAGGCAGAAAATTAGTTTGTTTGGTCATCTCATGAGAATGCACCCTCATAAACTTCCACTGATGGCTTGCAACGCTGACAGATCTGGCTACAGGGCAAGGGGGCGGTCTCGAGGCAGGTGGATAGATGGCATTAGAGTGTGCAGTGACAAGGGCTCAGATTGACTGACGCAATGCCATTGGCGCAGGATAGACGACTGAAACTTCCCACGGCGTTCAACGGTGCAAGTGGAAAGAAAACTATTTAGGTTCCGGTCGTCTGTCCTGGCTTGCTTTATGTTGAACTTCTTTCAGTGTCTTCGCACATTTCTATGAAATATTCATTTCATCTCTCGAGTATATCTTTGTTCACTGTCCGTGTATTGTCATCTTCATCGTTTAATACATACAATGATGGTTTCAACACGTCAGTTAGTGTTCCGATAAATTTGAACGCGTATCCTTCATTCCATTGTCTTTGTGATTCTTCCGTCCTCCTGCATATGTTCAATATATATTACCACTTGTCTTCCACTTGTCTTCCAAACCTATTTTCTTATTTATCTTGTGCTGTTTTTGCAGAAGGCGGTTTTGCGCTGAATCCCAACTGTTTTTACCTTTTCCATTCTTCTAGTTTCAATGTCAGTTCTGTTCTAGTCTCAATGTCAGTTCTGTTCTAGTCTCAATGTCAGTTCTGTTCTAGTCTCAATGTCATTTCTGTGATGTAACTGATTTATGTACCATTTCCTTTGTATTTTGCGACATGCCAATGAGATGAGAATATATATTGTCCGTGGAGCAAGTTCATGGGTGTCATATCTTCCTTCACTTCGATACCCGCCTAGAATGTGTTTTTACCACCTGCAGTATAAAGCTGACATCGTAGCATATTGGTTTTCTGCTTTTCAGCAGCGTGTTCAGCCTTACTGTGACGTCCTCGACTAAAAGTTAGTGATCTGAGACACAGTCAGACTTATGAATTCTCAGAATTCGTCACTCATGTCTAATCGTGCCAATTAATAATAGTGTGGATGAGAGAATATTATCTCTCATCTATCATATGTTAGCTGAAAGGCAAGAAAAAGCATGCCGCCACATCTGCTTTGTGATATTATGAGAAACAGTGTAGAACCTGTACTTTCGAATCAATACTGGCTGAACTTTGCTTCATCGTCATAAATGATCAAAGACTTGCATTTGACAAATTGTATTTCATAGGTTTTAACAGTGGTGGTTTAGATCTCGTGTTTCTGTGAGTATTAAAACTATGCGAATTGTGGCCTGTTTAGCAAAGAATTGAGATTCTCCGGTACCGTAGCTAACTGCTTCAACGGTACCGGACATCACCGGAAGGTTTCCACTAGGTATCGTCTGTTGCTCCTCTGGATATCGACATCGAATAGAGTAATCTCACTCAAGCACTCAACGACACGATACTACTATTTTCCTTACCTTTGGGCATGGCCCGCTGTACATTCCTCTTTTTCACACTTCTTTTTTCTTCTTCCCCCTTTCTTTCTATATGTGTCTCTTATAATGTTCACACATTATTTTCTGTTTCATTATATATATGTTTGTATATCCATATATATTTTTTGTTTTGTATATGCACGAGTGACGTTCAAATCAAACCGGGACTTTTCTTGTAAGGAAAAATAAAAAAAAATTTCAGTAGTAAAAATGCCATTTATTTTTCAATATAACCTCATTCAACATTTATGCACCTATTCCAGTGTTAAAGTAATGCTTGAAAAGCTTAAGCATAGAAAGATTGGTCAGTATGTCTGAACCGATCCATGATAGCCTGTTTCACTTCGTCATCAGTGCTGAAATGCTGACGTTCCAAGAATTCTTTTAGGAGTCCAAACAGGTCAGTATTGCTTGTAGCGAAGTCTCGTGGATGTGGCAATACCTACTAGCTGAGTTGCTGCAGATAGCACAAAAGACGCCTTTGTGATCAAACCAAGCCGTTTTTATTCCGCAGACAGTAATACACATCACTAAAAAGGTGTATGTACTGATCACTGTTGATAGTGGCGCCATGGAGTAGAAAATTAACATGAATGATGCCAAGATTGTCATAGAAAACACTCGTCATCACTTTACCTGCAGACACATTTGTCCGAAATGTTTTGTTTGGGTGGATGGTGTTTGATTGATCCACTGCTTGGATTCTCGTTTCGATTCAGGAATATAATGAGGCGCCAAGGTTTTGTCACATGTAATAAGGCAATCTAAAACGCCATGCCCTTTCATGACAAAACGTTCCTTCAATTCGGTGCAGATTTAAACTCTTCACTAACGGTCAAAAGCGGAAAGTTGTCTTGGCATCCAACGTGCACCAAGCTTCAGCAAATGCAAATGTTCATTAATAATAGTGTTCACCGTACCCAGAGTAAAACTTGTCTCTTGTGGAATTTTGCTACAGGTTAAACATCTCACCACCGTGTTGTGATTGCAGTCTTCTGTAAATGTCCGCAGATTTTTCTTGTTTCACAATAAACTTCATTACAACACGCTGTGCCATGCAAGCACTAACAGTGTTGTCTTCCATTTTTATTTATCTATCACCTGACTGGCCCATGGCAAGTGGGCCCCCTAGCAGTAATAGGACCCAAGTGCCTCTATCTAATGATAGTAGTTCCAGCACGCTATAACCCTTTCAGAAAGAACTAGAACAAAAAGTCCCGATCTGATTTGAACGCCCCTCGTACGTGTATGTATTGGTCCGATACTTACTATTTCATAAATTATACAAAAATGTTGAGAGTTTAATATAGAGCTGTACAAATGTTCCATTGATACACCAAGGCCTTCGATACGGTAAAACATCAAAATATGTGGAACATCATGAAGACAATGGTGTTTCCTGTGCACATTATTCATGTCATTGAAACATTATACCAAGATCAACAAGCCGCTGTCCGAGTATCTAGGCAAACATCGAATTGGTTTGCAGTATCCGCTCACCTTATCTATACAGCATCTATGCGGAATGTATAATGAAATGTTCGAGAAAACGAGAATATTGAAAGTTTCGATCCATTTACGATTGGCGGGAACGGGATTCCAGAGTTACGATACGCAGACGATACAGTGATACTATCAAGAAGTGCAGGAGGGCTAGAGCAGCTACTTTCAGCCGTTAATGGACATAGTAAAGATCAAAACCTGTTTATAAACATAAACAAAACAAAGATAATGATCACCGACAAAACACAATGTCAGCATAAATTTACAGTGGGTGGTGAGGAAATAGATCAGGTCACACATTTTGAACATCTGGGCTTCAGAAAGGACAAAAATGGCAACTGCTCGAAAGAAATCAGAAGAAGACTAGCCATGGCAATGCAGAGACTGAACAGTCTGAAGAAATTATGGCATAGCACCAACAAAACGATGAAAGGAAGTCTTGAGAGCCTGTGTGTTTCCTGTGGCAGCTTATGGCTGCGAATCATGGACGATTACCAAAACTTCCAGACAAAGAATCGAATCCTTCGAGTCGAAATGTTACAGAAAGATCCTCAGAATACCCTGGACAGAGAAAAAAACCAAATGTAGACATTCGGCAAGAGTTGAGCATAGAGGAGAACTGGTTTATCAATTCCATTTTGGCTAGAAAATGCAAATACTTTGATCACATCAAGAGACACAACGAGAGAACGGTGATGGAAGGTATTGTGCCAGGGGTAGACCAAGAAGACGATGGCACCAAGATATCCAGGAATGCCTCGGTATGACTGTGGCGGAGGCTGGAGTGTTGGCAAGGGAACGAGTTTCTTTCAGACAGACTAATGGGAGTGACATTCTATAAAGGACATGCTACATGATGATGACAAATATCTGTATTTATATCGTTAAATTAACGTATCTACTCATTCATGAGTACATGTTATAATATACTCGTAGTTATTTTTGTGTTATCATATTAGACATTTCTTGTTGGACCTAGACTTTCATAACTGTCATACCGTGACGCATACATTTATGGCAATTTTTGTTGTATAATGACAGTTGCTCGAAGTCGTACTGTGTCATTGGTCACATCCATTCTTAGTGTTTTTGTTGTTAGTTATTCGTTGTTTTCGTTTGTTGTTTGTCTTTGACGTAGTAGGATTTGTGACCAAAACATTCGTTCTGTGTTGCTTTTATCTCGAAGTGGCACTTGAACCGTACACATTTATGTTTGTACTAGCGCTTTTTTAATCTTTATAATTATTTCACTTTGTTGTTATTGTGCCTCGCTTCAATTTTTTAAAATTATGTAATTATATTTTTATTAGGGGACGATGGTTTGATGTTGAATGCAGTGTCTTTGATTTTTTTCAGTTTAAAAGTCTGACAACTTTGCTATGGTTCCATAAAAAAACGTACTTTGTTTTGCAGTCTTCTCCTATTTCGTCTTCTCGTTCCACGTGTCTTTTTTTTAGTACGTCTACACATGAAATCTAGGCTGCTGTAAGTGGAGAGTCCTTTAAGGCTTCCAAAAAGTTTTGCATGGAGATTCGTCTCGGTTGTCCAGTGCCCAGTATGCAACTATCTAAGCGTGTAACAGTCTTGCAAGATATGTTCGGATGTTTGTGCTGTTTGTCCTCACATGCACTTTGACGACGGAGCCAGGTTTAGCCTGTAGGTGGCTTTTTCTGCTGCGTCATGGACTGGATTCTCGGCAGGCAGACAGTCCTCTGACGCACTCAGCAGCCACGACATCACCCGTAGGATGAGCTTAGCGGCTTCAGCTGTGCACTTACTCTGCAGTCTGATCCCAGCAAAGGCTCTTCATGGAGACCAGGTTTTTGTATTTACTCCAGCACTAAAAAGCCAGAAAAATACTGAACTTAATGATTTAAGAGCAGTACTCTGTCAACTATGCCAGCAGTCCGCACCAAAAAGAGTAGTGGTACAGTGTGTTTCATCCCACTGTAACATCCAAGGCAACCAGGAGGCAGACAGACTGGCAAAAAAAGGTGCAAGACTACCACAACCAGATCCTAGTGTGACCTACGAAGAGTCAAAAAGGCTTATTAGAGCCAGATACATGGCCAAATGGGAAACAGAACATACTGGCTACACAAAAAACGATACCTATTACCAGTTCAACAGAAGAGAGCAGGTCGTGGTCTTCAGACTCCGCACAAGCCACAATAGACTGAGGTACCATCTATTCAATAAATTGAAGATAGGTGGCACTGACGAATACTCGTGTGGTACCGGGAAAATGACCGCTGAACATTTGCTGCAAAACTGCCCGACATACGAGGATCAGAGAAAGCACACGGGGCCATCACCAGTGGCAACACTAGACAAGCTCTATGGCAGTGTCGACAGCCTCAGGATGACCACTGCTTTTTTCGAAAAAATACAGGTTGACGTCTGACAGCGTACGAAGAAGAAAAAGAAGAAGAAGTATTTACTCCTCTTACATTGTTTCAGCTTCAGTGTTCTGTTTTAGATGGGTTGTTTGGTAATTCTGTACCTTCTTTGCGCATCCGCTCTTATTAGTCCACTATGAAGCATTGATACGCCAGAATCTTAAACTGTTTACTTCCTGCAGATGAGTTTCTAATATACAACATACACTGATCTCGTTCTGGAATAGTGCATTCGCTAACTCGGTCTTTTGTTGCTGACTCATTCTACATTTAAATGCATAACATTCAGATGGGTCGTTCTGTCTGGTTAGCTACCATTTTCTCCCTTGCGCCTCCTAACTACACAAGGCATGCTAGAGAGACCTCCAGCAGCTGAAGATGGGTTCTGTCGAGGCTCGGAATCCGGCACTGCTCCTGTCTGCAGGGACTTTACAGTGTGAGTACCATATCGATTATATTTTGACTTTTGTGCAGACATTAAAAAAAAAGGACCGGGTTGGTTGTATGGTACCACTTTTTGCTTGTGCGCCTCCTCTCCTGGTCTAGTACCTCTGTCTTCAGCACCAATTCTATCGTGGGTTGTACTTCACTTCTCTCATCTGACTGGGGACTTTGACTTCGTCCTAACCTCGTTTGCTGTCCCATCTTACCTCCCTCTGGGGTTAAGAGCCAATCTTTGGCAAGATTAATGGGTATAACAGGGTTCACCAACGTGTATGTGAGGTAGACTTGGGCAGGAGAGGCCATGAGACATGCAAGTCTTGTATTCCGCAATCACTGCCCCTACAGGATCCCTGTTTCGCAGTTATTTAAACTTCACATTTTCAATACAGTTATTCTGCCTGAGATAGTTGTAGAGTTTCCACACAGTAAAATAGTGAACAACATGTTTGCAATGTGTTGTTCTGTTCCTGTAACATTTTAGAATGCATATATTTTTCAATCTCGATATCTCTTTTCCTTAAGGTAAACATTTCTCAGTGTACGTTCCTGACTGTCAACAGTAATGCAAAACTTCTATAGCCATGACATTTATATTGTTTTTTGCATTAATAGGGCATTAATTGTTAACATTATCGAGATTTCTCGTGCGAACAGAGTAACAACAATCCAACAGAACACAAACACATGTAATTCATGACAGCCACAAGTGTAGAATAATAATATAAGTGTATAAGACCAACATACGCTCATATTTCCATTGTTTTCCTTGGAGATTTCACAAGCAACAATGACGACGCTTGGCAGATAGAACGCAGACACCACTATAGGCATGAAAAATCTGAATGATTTCAGAATAGGATCAATCCACACTTGCTGGCAATTGATACCGTTTGTTGAGAGGGTATATTGTAACATTGTGGACGGCGAGCGGTGCTGGATAATCGCGTCCGCAACAAATTGAAGAAGTACAGTAATGCCGTTAGCTGCGTAGCCTTCCGCCGTTCCATGCAAATAGTTTAAACATGTAATGGTCAGTAGAAAAAAAAACAACTAATTTAACATTAATGGTTTTGGCTAAAAGAACGTTTCTGTGTCCATGTTAAGCTGTCATTTATCTCTTTCATTATCGTTCACGAGATATTTAAATGAAGCAATAACAAAAGCATACAATAAAACAATGAGAGAAGATTAAAGGAAAGAGTGGGGTATCAGGCTAATGTAAGTAGATATCAAAATTGATGAATAGAACAATTGCAACTGAATTTTTTTTTAAAAATTAGAATAGTTTTGTTATGTTTGCTTGCATTCTGTGCATTGATAAAATCAGTGACTGAGTAAGATTGTGAATGTTGATGAAAGGGTAACCTTTTAATGCATTCATTTCACAATGCAGCTGATTGAGAGGAAGCATAGTCTCGGTGTGCCATTGATCGGAGATTGCAAGTCTTGGAGATGGACGTATAACTACTTCTAAATGACGAGGCAGCTCCTGTGCGGTAGTGCCACTCAATAACCAGCTGTCACTGTCACTTCCTTCGCACATGTTAATTTGGCTTCTGGAGTCAGTCGCATCTCGGAAAACGATAGCCATGTGAATCGCAGAGTCATTGTCACAGTAAGACTTAATTAGATGGATCTCACTCGGAAAACCTTCAATCAATAATTAAGAAGGTAGTATTTTAAAATAGCATTTTGGAAATAAACAACAAAGGAGAATATATATATATACACACACACACAAAAGCAAGATGCATATGCACCGAGCTTGCACGGTTAGTCGGCGTGCGCTTAGATCGCGAAACAACACTGACTGCGTGCTTGAAATTATTTCAAATTTAAAGTGTCCACATGGTGTGCTAAAAATACCGTTTACTTTTTATTTTAATGCTTTACTCAATCTGTTTTCCTTTGTGTATATTATTATAGTGCAGTATTATATATCCAATGATGAGTGACTGAGAAACTACTAAATATTAAAGTTGTGCGGTCGTTTTTCCGACAAGCTTCATGAAACATTTATGTATTAAATATCTTTAATAAACTAAAAATGACTTAATATATCGATTGACTAATTAGAATGTTTTAACAAATGAAAAACCCTTCAAACAAGTGCAATCAATAATCATTGAAGTGGTTGGAAATGGATAAAAGGTCGGTGAATTCCGGGGATGGGAGGTGTAATGTTCGAGTTTCATTGTGCGTTGGGTCGGAACATGGATTTTTAAATTATTCTAGTGGTTTTTCCATTTTTTTTCCTTTGTGTATATTATTAAAGTTGTCATTTCCACAACATATACAGTTAATGACAAGTGATGGAGAAACAAATGATTAGCTAACAAAACTGTACGACCGTTTCTCCAACTTAGATCAGGAAACATCTGCGGCTGTTTATTTATCATTTATTTAGAATAAACTGAAATTTAATTAGTATATCGATTTACTATGTATTATGGCTTAGCGAAGTTCAGATTCCAAAACTCCACTTGAATAAGTGCAATTAATAATGATTGAAGTAGTTTGGAGATGGACAAGGGTGACGGTGTTCAGAGGTTGGGGGGGGGGGGAGGAGGGGGATAGAAGATATGGTGTTGGAATTTCCTGGGGATTGGGTTGGGGTGGGGGAGGATTGGCTGAGGGTGATGGACTGCTTTCATCGTTACCTCCACTTATAGCTATATAGCGTTTCAAAACCCATGCCCTCAGATTTCGTTTAATCTCCAGAACATTTCCCATGACATTAAGATTTTGTAATTAAAAAAACTGCCGTTACTATCATTTTCTTGAACTGACGGTTATTTGATCTTTATCGCGAATTATTTTCCCTCTAAAAAATATAATATACATCAATCGGACAAATTGCTCACTTTTGAAGAGTAAGGCGTATCTTCGATTCCTGGATGACAGTGGCGACCGACCACAAACAGGCTCGTCCACTGGTGGCGGATTGGGGAACGATCCCCAGATATGGTATTTCCGCTGTGATCTAAGCCAGTTTTAATTGGTCGAATAAGCAGTCGCGGACCAAACGGCATACAATCCCAGCAGGACGGGGTATGATAATAGATGGCATCATTGGCCTCATTAAATATTCCATATGACGGATACATTCTAGCGAGCAAGTGCCTCTATTAGCTCTAGCGACGGGAAAGGCAACCTTAGCAAAGAAACTGCTTTGCAGTCCCCATCGGCTGATGTAAAGGTTATAGGAGACAAACCAGAATGCATAACTCAACCCGACCTGCCGAAGACGGTGCAAGTTAGCTACGGCACAGACACCGGGAAAAATTAGGACACGCGTATCTACAGGCATGGCCATGTGACAATCTAAACTAACTGTCGCGACTTCTCTGCATGCGTGCGCCTTGAAAGGACACATCCAAGCAACTAGTGTATCTGCTAACCTTAAGGCCGGAGAAGAGCCAAGAAGTGCAACTGGCCGAGATTTCTACTCCAAATCTGACGCAGAAGCTGTGGGGCTGTCACCCGCAACTAGAGAGGACTGTGGACTTCGTCCTAGCGACGGGACTACAAATCTAGCAGGAGCAAAAAACCTGAACGGAGAATAAGAAGAAGTATCTTCAATGTCCATTACTTCCTCTTTTTGTGTCCTTCTGCCCTTCCCATACGACGTCTCAGAGAGGTGGGATGCGTATATTTCTTGTGATCGCCATATGGGAGGCTCATGCTGTCGTTATGTGTAACTTCCTGCGCTTGTTAGAGACAACCACGACCCACTGACGTCGAGGTCTGCCTCTTGTTTGGGGACCGGAGACCTGTGTTTGATATGTTATTAATGTAGACTAGTCATAATGCATTCTGACTTTAGTCAGACCAAACAGCTTGATTTGTTGAGAGTCAATGTAGGAACTAACTGTGCTTGTCTCCACTATCTGCTTCAGAGTGGTGTTTCGGATTTGTCTTTCCGGCTGCACTTCAAACACAGCGCATCTCACAGTTCTGGATCATATTCTTATGTGTGCTGGTAAGGACTAAGATTGACATTGGTAACACAATGTAGAAATAAATATTGCATTTATCAGCCTCCACTTAGTTGAAAGAAGCATTCTAGGGTGTTTCATAATCGGTACATTTTGATGGTGAACACATTTCGCTTTCTGAATTCAATGTGCAATCTCTCTGTCCACTGTGTCGTCATCAGTGAACATACTACATAGGTATTTTAACTTTCGAATTTGCTTGATACCAATGTCAATGATGTGGAAGCTTCTCTTCTTTTGATCACGAGAGATCAACATAGTCTCTGTCTTGCCTGTCTTGATCTTCATATTATATTCGTTACAAGCAAAATGGAGAAAGTTAAGGGTGTTGTAAGACATCCATTTTGATAAAAGATGACCTGATCATCAGCAAACACCAGTTCGTTTAGGGATTCCTAATGGGAGTAAGCCAACTGTGTAATTGTATCCATATAAATTTGAACAGAAGTGGAGAAAGAACAAACCTTTGTCGTACACCACTAAGCACTAGAAGCCAATTTGTCATACCTGTATCCGTTCGTACTGTGCCTTCACTGTTTACGTACAAGGTACGAATGTCATCCAGTAGTTGACCATACATACCATATTCCTCCATTACCTCCCAAAGTCTATATCGGTTTACCCGGTCAAGTGCTTTTTCTTGACCATTGAAGGCCCCTTGGAGTTACTTATTGAATTTTATGGGGATTTTCCCCCCCCCTGAACTGTGTGCGCTTAAAAATAGTATCCGTACATACCCTGCTTTTCAGAAAGCCTTATTGTCAAGCACTGAGCAGTGGCTCCACAATAGCTCGAAATGTTGCTCAAGGACACGTGCGAAAATGTTTCCAACGTGGCTAAGGATATGCCTATATTTGAGCTGCGAACTTTCTTGCTACACTTATTTTTTTTTCTTCAAACAAGTACCGCCACCGCTCTTTGCCAATCACCAAGTACCTTCCCTTCAATGCACGCCAGATTAAAGATCTTTGTGAGTCATCTTACCGTTAAATCTTGACAAGCTTTTATGGCATCTTCTGATATGTTGTCTACACTCGGAGTCTTATAGTTAGGTCTCTTCTAATTGCCGCTCTGATTTTTTGCTCGAGTGTTAATCTGTCACTATGCGCAATATGTTTCGGAATTTGTAACCAAATAAGTCTATTGCACATATTATATACCGTCATCTGCGTGTGCTCTTGGTACAAGCATGTCTGTGAAATACTCCTCCGTCATCTGCGTGTGCTCTTGGTACAAGCATGTCTGTGGAATACTCCTCCGTCATCTGCGTGTGCTCTTGGTACAAGCATGTCTGTGAAATACTCCTCCGTCATCTGCGTGTGCTCTTGGTACAAGCATGTCTGTGAAATACTCCTCCGTCATCTGCGTGTGCTCTAGGTACAAGCATGTCTGTGAAATACTCCTCCGTCATCTGCGTGTGCTCTTGGTACAAGCATGTCTGTGAAATACTCCTCCGTCATCTGCGTGTGCTCTTGGTACAAGCATGTCTGTGAAATACTCCTCCGTCATCTGCGTGTGCTCTTGGTACAAGCATGTCTGTGAAATACTCCTCCGTCATCTGCGTGTGCTCTTGGTACAAGCATGTCTGTGAAATACTCCTCCGTCATCTGCGTGTGCTCTTGGTACAAGCATGTCTGTGGAATACTCCTCCGTCATCTGCGTGTGCTCTTGGTACAAGCATGTCTGTGGAATACTCCTCCGTCATCTGCGTGTGCTCTTGGTACAAGCATGTCTGTGAAATACTCCTCCGTCATCTGCGTGTGCTCTTAGTACAAGCATGTCTGTGAAATACTCCTCCGTCATCTGCGTGTGCTCTTGGTACAAGCATGTCTGTGAAATACTCCTCCGTCATCTGCGTGTGCTCTTGGTACAAGCATGTCTGTGAAATACTCCTCCGTCATCTGCGTGTGCTCTAGGTACAAGCATGTCTGTGAAATACTCCTCCGTCATCTGCGTGTGCTCTTGGTACAAGCATGTCTGTGAAATACTCCTCCGTCATCTGCGTGTGCTCTTGGTACAAGCATGTCTGTGAAATACTCCTCCGTCATCTGCGTGTGCTCTTGGTACAAGCATGTCTGTGAAATACTCCTCCGTCATCTGCGTGTGCTCTTGGTACAAGCATGTCTGTGAAATACTCCTCCGTCATCTGCGTGTGCTCTTGGTACAAGCATGTCTGTGAAATACTCCTCCGTCATCTGCGTGTGCTCTTGGTACAAGCATGTCTGTGGAATACTCCTCCGTCATCTGCGTGTGCTCTTGGTACAAGCATGTCTGTGGAATACTCCTCCGTCATCTGCGTGTGCTTTTGGTACAAGCATGTCTGTGAAATACTCCTCCGTCATCTGCGTGTGCTCTTAGTACAAGCATGTCTGTGAAATACTCCTCCGTCATCTGCGTGTGCTCTTGGTACAAGCATGTCTGTGAAATACTCCTCCGTCATCTGCGTGTGCTCTTGGTACAAGCATGTCTGTGAAATACTCCTCCGTCATCTGCGTGTGCTCTAGGTACAAGCATGTCTGTGAAATACTCCTCCGTCATCTGCGTGTGCTCTTGGTACAAGCATGTCTGTGAAATACTCCTCCGTCATCTGCGTGTGCTCTTGGTACAAGCATGTCTGTGAAATACTCCTCCGTCATCTGCGTGTGCTCTTGGTACAAGCATGTCTGTGAAATACTTCTCCGTCATCTGCGTGTGCTCTTGGTACAAGCATGTCTGTGGAATACTCCTCCGTCATCTGCGTGTGCTCTTGGTACAAGCATGTCTGTGAAATACTCCTCCCATCTGTCACTTATCCTCTCAGGTTTGTGGTGTTCGTCATTGATCACTGTGTAAGGACTATATTGTTCATCTCTCAAACGCAGACCATGAATGTTTATGTAACAGTCTCTGGGAAATGTTGAACATAGCTCGCTCAGTACCTCCCCATATTGTTGCCAAGCATCTTCTGTCTCCTGTTGTACAACTATCCTAGCTTCACTTCTAGCCTCCTTATAAAGTATAGTCTTCTTCTTTTTTGGACCGCCGCCATTTTTTAAAAGACATTGTTTTTATCGTTGACTGCAAACTTCTGACTTTCATTCCACCATATCGTCCGTTTCTGTCTAATATCACCTTCTCTTGTTTGTACTCCTTAGTCAAAACCCTAGTTCATTGTTCCTCCACTGTACCTCTATTTGAAATACTTTCATAGTTAACTTCCATCTTGTTTTTGACGTTTTCCCTTACTAGCATATCGGCCAGTCTTCTTGCATTAACTACTTCAGTGAGGCACGTGGCGCGTTTAGTATGTTACAGACTGACGAAAGAAACGTACAACTGGGCGACGGTCAGTATCTACACTCAGACTGGGAATCAGCTTGCAATCTGGGACACACTGACGATTGTGTACCTTGAATAGAATGAAAACTATTTGAGATTACGTCTGCAGATCGCCCAATTTATACCAAATACTGTGTGTGACGATGCTTAAAAACAATATTCGTAGTAAACAACCCATGCTCCACACAAAGATGTAACACCTGTTCACCATTACGGTTAAGCTAAACCACCCACCTCCCCCCCCCCCCTCTCCCTCTGGTATCACAATGTGGTCGAAGATGCAATTCCCAAGAATTCCTGCAACCCCCTATTAAATGCCCATTTACTAAAAATCAGAAATGTGAGTAACGAATAACTCGCTTCAATTGCCTCTTGCACATGTATTTTTTTAAAGTATTTATTGCTACGAATATTTATCGCGGGTGGACCAAGCATCTGAAATTAAAAAGGAGTAAAATAAAATAGTTTCCCATGTATAAACAGCTACTGGCATGGAAAAGAATAGTTGTTTCAAGGTAAGGTCTTTGCCTCGGATATTGGAGGTCGAGGGTTCAAATCACGGTGCAGACTGGGATTTTTTCACATCGATCATTCGATAAAAATGTCCCCTGATCTCTGAGTAGTGAGATCAGACACTCGTGTGCAGCAGCACACACGTTGAAAATCGAAAAGAGTAGGCTTAACGGCCGCTGCTCAAGTTAAAAATCTACTCAAATTATTCTAGAAATTCTCGCCCCACAGAGAATATGGCGCAAAAATGGGACTGTGTGGCTATAACGTCAGATCTTGGTTATGTGGTTAGCAGAGCAGCACAGACAGATTGTGGGTTATCTTGCTTTAATTTACCCTTCCACCACCACTAGTCCCAAAAAAGGAGATAGTGTATTCCAGGGGCTACTAACCTAATACGGAAGATGGGCGCGCTGCAGGGGACAACATTCAACCAGAGCTATGGAAGGACCCCATCAGCTCCGCCCGTCGCCACCTCTTTCTACAAGTCTGGAGTACATGACACGTTCCCGCAGATTGGCGAGATGGAATATTTGTTGTCCTATACAAAGGCAATGAAAGCCGTAAGGACTGCAGCAACTATAAACTAATCGCAACTCCTATCAGTCCCAGGCAAGGTGTTTGCACACGTGCTGCTGGGCCGGCTCAAGCCACTCATGATCGCAAAAAAGTCGTCCACAGTGGTTTCACCCCGGGTAGATCAACTGTGGACACCATTCTCGCTCTCTGCTTCCTGGCTGAGCTGCACCATGCTGTCAACATTCTCCTCTGCATTGCTTATATGGATCTAAAGGCTGCATTTGATTAGGCTCATGGGTCTGCTATCTGGAAAGTCCTGCAAGGCATAGGATCACCAGATAATATCCGAGTCAGCTACGTGTGTCAACGGACTCCCACCTGCCGGCTGGAGGTGAGGAGTGGCCACCCCAGTTCTACATGGCTCCGACAGATAGCAGTCTCCCGTTTGTCATTGAATGTGGTTTGGCTTCAAGCCTCAGCAGTTGGACATGGTCGATCCCTACAAGCCTCAGCAGTTGGACATGATAGTGGTCGATCCCTACAAGCCTCAGCAGTTGGATATGGTCGATCCCTACAAGCCTCAGCAGTTGGACATGGTCGATCCCTACAAGCCTCAGCAGTTGGACATGGTCGATCCCTACAAGCCTCAGCAGTTGGACATGGTCGATCCCTACAAGCCTCAGCAGTTGGACATGGTCGATCCCTACAAGCCTTAGCAGTTGGACATGGTCGATCCCTACAAGCCTCAGCAGTTGGACATGGTCGATCCTTACAAGCCTCAGCAGTTGGACATGGTAGTGGTTGATCCCTACAAGCCTCAGCAGTTGGACTTGGTAGTGGTTGATCCTTACAAGCCTCGGCAGTTGGACATGGTAGTGGTCGATCCCTACAAGCCTCAGCAGTTGGACATGGTCGATCCCTACAAGCCTCAGCAGTTGGACATGGTCGATCCCTACAAGCCTCAGCAGTTGGACATGGTCGATCCCTACAAGCCTCAGCAGTTGGACATGGTCGATCCCTACAAGCCTCAGCAGTTGGACATGGTCGATCCTTACAAGCCTCAGCAGTTGGACATGGTAGTGGTTGATCCTTACAAGCCTCAGCAGTTGGACATGGTCGATCCTTACAAGCCTCAGCAGTTGGACATGGTAGTGGTTGATCCTTACAAGCCTCAGCAGTTGGACTTGGTCGATCCCTACAAGCCTCAGCTGTTGGACATGGTCGATCCCTACAAGCCTCAGCGGTTGGAGATGGTAGTGGTCGATCCCTACAAGCCTCAGCAGTTGGACATGGTTGATCCCTACTAGCCTCAGCAGTTGGACATGGTCGATCCCTACTAGCCTCAGCAGTTGGACATGGTCGATCTCTACAAGCCTCAGCAGTTGGACATGGTCGATCCCTACTAGCCTCAGCAGTTGGACATGGTCGATCTCTACAAGCCTCAGCAGTTGGACATGGTCGATCCATACTAGCCTCAGCAGTTGGACATGGTCGATCCCTACTAGCCTCAGCAGTTGGACATGATAGTGGTCGATCCCTACTAGCCTCAGCTGTTGGACAAGATAGTGGTCGATAGACGAGCCCTAGATGCCAGTGCTAACATTATTTTTATTGCTAACCTAACTTGACCTGTCAAGTCACCAGCGGATATTCGCCTGCCAAAATAAAAAAAATATTTAAAGGAGGTCACCACTCACCATGACGTCTATCCACATAAGTGGACCGAAGATATATGGATAGAACTACATTAATAGTTACGCATATGGTTAAATTGTAGTTACTATACTATTTTAACTTCATATTGTTTTTAATTAAAATATAGTTTACATCATACTCTTACATTATACATGTACCTGTTTCCGACTCTCATTTATGCGAAGAAAAACTTACTGTAGAACACGAATAACACAAGAAAGCGCTCTGGTTACACACACATATCTTTGTATCGTATATCCTATAAATTATATAATTAATAACAAGTTACCTTCAAAAGATACGAGACGCTTTTTCTGGAAATTTGTTAAGAACTTTTGGTGTATCTTATTAACAATGTCAGTGGTGGCTTCAGTTTTTGGCGCATAACCAATACGAATGTTATGAAGAACACCCGTTTGTTCAAAAGCCTGCAAAATGTTCACTGGGCTGCAATATTAAATTAAATTTTTACATGTTATCATGTAATTAATTTTCTAAACAATTATTATCTTTAATGGATACTTCAAAAAGTCTGAATGTAAATTAGAAATTTCCAAAATTATAAAGTTGCAAAACTGCATAGACATATTGCCAAGTGCTTTGGTTCACATTGAAAGTCTGTGATACCTGACGCTGATTTGACGGTTCTCGTAAAACGCATTCAGATTCAATTGCGTAGGTTCTGCGTGCTGACGCAGGTTAGCTCGTTTAGTTACATCTCAGCATTGGACGGGGCATTGCTCAATTATACCCGTATAAACAATTTAGTACAAAGCGTGTTCTTCCAGTATTCACAATAAGGTGCGAACCCTTATGTGCGTTATTGCAAGTATACATATCATGATATGACAGCAGAGTTGAGATGTGCTGGGCATGGGGTACGCATGCCGGAACAACGCCTACCAAAAGAGCCGCTCGATGGTAAACTGTAAAAGGGCAAGAGAGTAAGCGGCGAGCAGCGGAAAAGATACACTATCGTGATGTCTTTTAAATGCCGCACTTTCCCGTACTATTCTTGTATTCACCTCATCATGTATGTGAATAACTTGAAAGAGTACCGCAAAGGTACGTGAATATGTGAACATTTTTTTTTACAGTGGCCGTGTACCGTGATTGAAAGTTTTGAATAGGCCATATCTGGAGCCGATTCACGTAGAACCTCTGTTTTTGTGATATAAATAGTGAGGCCGAAGTTTTCACAAGCTGTGGCGAACCGATCCATGCATTCGTGCATGTCACCCTCCCTATTTGAATTTAAGGCGCAGTCATCCGCAATGAAGTAAATTACACATGGTTGGTTGCCTTGTGGATTTTGGTTTTGGTATTGAACCGTTTCAGATTGAATAACCCGCCATCACTGCGGTAGTGAAGCTCAACTCCAACCGCTGTATGCAATCCACAGCATGCCATAAAACTTCCTACTGAAAAGAGCCGGAGTCAGCGCATATCCCTGCTTCATATCGTTGACAACAGTAAAGGGGGCAGAGTAGTTTCCCTGATCAATAGCTCGTGCATGCATGTCATCATGAAATTGTAGCACCATTGAAACGAATGTTACGGGCACACAAACCTGGCCATAACTCTCCACAGACCGTCACAACTGACAGTATCAAAGGTCTTAGTGAGATCCACAAACGTCGTTTGAGGAGAGAAACATGTTCTTTGCATTTCTTTTTTATCTGCTTTGCAGCAAAGATTATATCGATAGTCCCACAGTTCTTTCTAAAGCTACATTGGGAGTCTCAGGTAGTTACCCCATTTCCAGGTGAGGATATAGGATGCGAAGAAGTATTTTGCAACATATCCTCCTGCGCACAGCAGAGATATCCCTCTCTGGTTATCACATATTTCTTTACTACCTCTACGCATATGTATATGAACAATGGACGTGTCTTTGAAATCCTGCGGGATGCTCTGGTTCTTCCACATTTGAACAAACAACTGAGTAAGCTTCTCAACCATCTTCTGGTTGCCAGATTCGTAGATCTCTGCTGGGATGGCGTCAGCTCCGGAGCTTTGTTATGTGAGAGGAGGTCAATCGCGGCACTAGCTTTATGCTCGGTTGGAGGATCATCAATGGTCTTATTTATTTATATTTGCGGTAGATGATCAATCGCCTCTTCATCAACAGTAGAGAGTCTTTTAAGGACCTTAGAAAAATGTTCAGCCCATCTTACCAGTAGCTTATCTTTCTCAGTGATTACAGAATTGCCATCGTCACATAAGAGCGGTACCAGATCTGATCTTTACGGACCGTAAACAATATGCAGGGCACTGTAAAAATTCATCATATCATGTTTGTCAGCACTTTTCAAACTTCCGACTGAGTCACACATTCTGGACATTGGTTCTAGCTCTTGTGAAGGAATTCCTTTTAGCCACAGATTGAGGATCGTTCGTGTGTGCTCGGTGGGTCCGGTGCTTCTCGTCTAGCAAAGGCTTCATCAATTCACAGTTCTCGTCAAAACAATCCTGATTTGTGCGTTCGCAAGTACCGAGAGCATCAACGGCAGTAGAGTAAAGGTAGCCCAACTTGATTCTACGCAAGTCATAGAGTTACCCATTTTCTCTAGTGATCTGTCAGTCTGACCAAATGATTGTCGTGCGCAGCTGAGCTTGGAGATGTTGAGGCGCTTTGAGGCTTTAGTGTTTTGTTAGCACCTGGAAGCTTAGATACTAAAGTTCATTTTAGAAATCACCAATCTGTGGTCCGTCCGGCATTTTGCTCCACACAAAGCCTATGTCACACGTACATCCTGCCGATCCCGTCTTCGAATAATTACATAAGCAATCATGTGTCAGTGCCATGCCCGTGGATGCATCCAAGTGGTTTTATTGGGGTTGGAGAGACGAATCACTGTATTGGTAATCAGAAGTTCGTTTGCCGCACATGTTTTTGCAAGAGTAGATGTTCGTTACAAGTGCAGCTACCAACGCCATTTCTTCCTATCACTCGTCCCATGAAGTAAAGTCTTTACCCGCTCACGAATTGACGTCATAAAGAATGATCGACTTATTTGTCTTTGATTCGGCGTCGATTAGCGTCTCAAAATCATGGTAGAACTTTTCTTTTGTGTCTTCGGAGTTACTCATAGTTGGTGCACATGCACTGATAGCGGGGACATCATTAATCTCTTTTGTAGCACTGGGGAGCTAACCAAGCTCGATCTGATAACAACGCCAACACCCGATTCATGCGAGTGACATCCCTCCCAGAAAAAAGGTTTAGCCGATTCAAATTTCTTTAATTTGGCCCTCTTCTGTTCAGCGAGACTTACATATCGCTGTTATTTCAATTCTGTATCCCGCAGCTCTTTGGCAATGAGAGCCGACCTTCTCTCGGATATGTTAGCTTCTGCACGATCCACGAGAGTGTGAATATTGAATGCACTATTTATCAAGAGCACTCGTGTTGTTCTTTTCCTCCCTGACAGTTGCTCATGTAACCAATGGAAACATCTTTGAAATCCTGCCGGGTCTCTTCTTCTTTCACATTTAATCAAATAACTGAGTAAGCTTCTCAGCCATCTTCTGGCCACCAGAGTAACGAAATGACGTGCACGTAAATTTGATTATAGTGAAGAAGGGTTGAGCACGTCAGCTTCACTCTCTCGTCCTCAGCTACCCTTATTGTCCAGATATGTTGACTTGATCAGTTCACAAGAGCAAGAAGTCAGTGAAAAGGACAAATATAATAAATACGTCGGTGCTAGGAGAGCAATCGTCTTCTATAAGTATTACTCCCACCCCGCCCCACCATAGATCACCCCCCCCGCTCCACTACCCTTCCCCCCTCCCCCCCACACACACACACACACCCCACTAACCACCCCAAGAACAATATACAGTTGAAATAATAAATTTGCAGAACCAATCAACACCGAATTAATCTTATACACTCAAAATAGTAATTTACAGAGGTTTGGCAATTCAATACATAAACCAAGTTTAACGTTAGCAATTATTATATCATCAGTTGGTTGACTATATGTTATCTTAGTTAATTAAACTCCCAAATGAACTACAGAATTGCCACATCATGCAGATGGATATCAGATGCCATCCTGACATGCAGGACTGACTCGTGTACATTTGAGATGACAAGAGACATTGAAGGTAATGTCATTGTGATATGAGGATTCTAGCTTCCACATCAGTCCTAACAAAGCAATGCGTGATGTTTTGCCTACTTGAACAACTCTTTAGTGAAGACTGACCTCCGCTGCATTGGCTTAGATAGATGCGTCATTGACAAGTGCGGGATGCTGAAATATTTCGTAGTAACACTTAATCGTAGCCGTTCACATAGGTATCATGTCGACCAGACCATACAAATATGTAGGTCAAGACTGTGAGCACTCAAGACTATAGCAACGGCAAACTTGGAACAAAGACTGCATTTCATCCTATGTTGTCAATTATTTATTACGGACTGGACATCGTCATACTATGAAGATCATGGTGTTAAAGGTTGTCCGTTATCCAGAATGAAGATATGCGACTGGTTTTAAGTTGCACTATCGATTTTGAAAAGATGTGATACATGCTGAAACTTCTGTCTGGGATATTCGGATGCAGAGTGGAACAAGTCAAAGTCAATATGCGAGTAACAAAAGACAGACAGCACGAGCTGCACAAGAACATCTCAAAGATACAGTTATCAAGAATTAAGAGAGCAATGTCTTATGGATGGGATGCACAGGCAGAGAAAACAATTGGACAGTTGACGCGATAGTCAATCGAGAAGAAAGGGTCCACATTGGTGATAGAAGGACACATTACTGCAGCGTCATCATAATCAAAGGCAGAGAAGCCACAGTGTTAAGCCATTGAGAGCTGAGTTCGAAGTGAACTAGTTGATACATTATAGTGATAAGAATAAGTGATGGCGTCGTAAACAACTGCCGGATAGGTGCAGAGTAATGAGATATCAGGTTGACTTCTCTACTAGAGGAGAAATCAGGTTGTTGCTAAGCGAAGTGCGATGTGCATGACAACAACCTCCAGCACGAGAAAGAAGATGTAAGCAGTGACCTAAGCTCTGAGACTGCTCTAGAAAGGAAAGGCACAGAAGGGCTGGTTAAAACATGAGTGAATGCCAGCTGTAGAGACCTTCTGCGGATTATGCCAATCTACTGACCTGGTCATGCTGTGATTCATGGCAACGAAAGAGCTTGGCTTCACAAGTACACATTATGTGTGCATTCGATACAGATAGGAGTGACCTTTAGAAGTATGACAATGGCCGCCTTTTTGACACTGGAATAGATAATTGTCAATTAACAGACTGCAGAAATCTTTAATCAGATAAAGCTTCAAACTGAGTGGGATGTAAGAGAGGACCCAGCAGCAATGGGTACAGCCAAAGAGCTGCAGGAACCATCAGTATCCACACGCCCTCGGCTGAGAGATAGTGGGCACTTTTGTGCAATCAGGTCGATGGTCGATTCTTAGGATCATAACGTCGATCTGTCGAAGTGCTCAAACAAATACTGGTTAGTACTTGTATTAGAGAATTAGCATAATCGATATGGCCATTACAATAAATAAACAAAACAAAGAATACGTTCACAGTATCGTTGCACACTTGTCGGAAAGTGCGGGTAAGTGATATCAGCCTCGTGAGGTCACATAAATGATGTAAGTAATGATCCGGAACGAACTAACTTCTTCAGACGGACTATATTTTGAATAGCCGCAATGGAGTTACCATTAAACGAGTAACTTATATGTGAACAGAAATGACAATTTGATAGAAACTTGTATTTCGGGAAACGGGAGCTTATATATTTATTACTGCTGTGCTTCAATGTATTTTCGGAAAAACACTGAAATATAATAAGTATAGTATAGATAAGCTACTGCACCTAAGTATATTCATATGTAAGGTACAGCACTTACATACCGTATAGATATGGTACATCAGCTAATTACAGTCATAGATAAGGTACATCACCTACATACCGCATAGATTATGTACATCACCTTAGTACAGTGTAGATAAGGTTCAGTACCTAATCACAGTCATAGATGATGTACAGCACATAAGTACAATATAGATAATGTGCAGCACCTAAGTACAGTGTATATAAGGTACATCACCTAAGTACAGTCATAGATAATGTTCAGCACCTACGTACAGTGTAGATAAGGTACAGCACCTAAGTACAGTATAGATAAGGTACAGCACCTAAGTACAGTATATATAAGGTACACCACCTAAGTACAGTCATAGATAATGTGCAGCACCTAAGTACAGTATAGATAAGATACAGCACCCAAGTACATTCGTAGATAATGTGCAGCACATTTTTGGTGCAGAATTCCGGCAGCCTTTGTCCATTTTTCATGCGTCCAATATTGTGTTTACCTAAACAAACTGTGACGATGCGGTTACGGTCTGGTGAGACCAAACACACCGATCGGAGAATTTTAGCCAGGGCCAGGAGAAATATACTGATCGGAGAATTTTAGCCAGGGCCAGGAGAAACACACTGATCAGAGAATTTTAGCCAGGGCCAGGAGAAATATACTGATCGGAGAATTTAGCCAGGGCCAGGAGAAACACACTGATCAGAGAATTTTAGCCAGGGCCAGGAGAAACACACTGATCAGAGAATTTTAGCCAGGGCCAGGAGAAATATACTGATCGGAGAATTTTAGCCAGGGCCAGGAGAAATATACTGGCCAAGACTCTCACCTGACGGGACGATGAGGTTACAGTCTGGTGAGGCCAAACACACTGATCAGAGAATTTTAGCCAGGGCCAGGAGAAACACACTGATCGGAGAATTTTAGCCAGGGCCAGGAGAAACACACTGATCGGAGAATTTTAGCCAGGGCCAGGAGAAATATACTGGCCAAGACTCTCACCTGACGGGACGATGAGGTTACAGTCTGGTGAGACCAAACACACTGATCAGAGAATTTTAGCCAGGGCCAGGAGAAATATACTGGCCAAGACTCTCACCTGACGGGACGATGAGGTTACAGTCTGGTGAGACCAAACACACTGATCGGAGAATTTTAGCCAGGGCCAGGAGAAACATACTGGCCAAGACTCTCACCTGACGGGACGATGAGGTTACAGTCTGGTGAGACCAAACACACTGATCGGAGAATTTTAGCCAGGGCCAGGAGAAATATACTGGCCAAGACTCTCACCTGACGGGACGATGAGGTTACAGTCTGGTGAGACCAAACACACTGATCGGAGAATTTTAGCCAGGGCCAGGAGAAATATACTGGCCAAGACTCTCACCTGACCTCCTCGTTGGTCGTCCTGGAAACGGGCTGTTGTCGAGGACAGCAGTCTGGCTAACAATGTGAGGTTCGACGTGATCTCCGTAGTGGTGAGCAACACGCAGATGAAGCAAAGCATAGTACAACTGCCTGGAGGACCCCGGTCCACCTTCATCAGCACGCTCGCGATGTGAGGAAAGCTACTGCAATCCGCCACTTAACGCCTTTTTCAGGGCGCACATAAGAGTAACCTACTCATTGTGGATATTCGAAAACAACAACCTAAACAAACTGGCTATGAATTTGAGTCCGATCCCACCTGAGCATTTAGATCACCAAGTATGTATAGGCAGTCTGATTTCGGAATAGCATTCACTGAATTGTCTAACTCTACATAGAAGGGATCATTCGCATCTCCCGTTGATGTGAGCCTCAGAGCGTAGGCAGCGATAAATTTGTATGAATCCAAACGAGGTAGAAAATCTGATTGATAACATTCTTTCATATCCTCCAACTGGACTCTCAATAGCATACAATAGCGAGCTCTTCACTGCAAAACCCACTCTATGTTGTCGGGTTTATTCCGTCTCAGCAGTTCAAAAAAAAGGTATAATGTTTCTCTCTAAGTGACCCATCCTCGGGGAGGCGTGTCTCCTGCAGACCAGCAATATCTATTTCAAGGCAATGGAGTTCAGCATCAACAACATCCGTTTTTCTCATGTCGCCAAAGTCTCTGATGTCATTGGCATGTCCCTTACACATGGTCCTAACATTCCAAGTTGCAAGAAGAAGCATGACGTTTTTAGTATTATAACCTGGTACATTTTATGTACAGCCTGCGATTTTGTCCTAGCCCCCAAGTACCTATTGAAGCAGACATGCTGTGGCGGATCAATTGCTTATTGGTTAGGTGTAGCAGCAGAACATACTGGTGAATATTACGTGCTGTGTGCTGCACGAATCCATCGCAACTTCTTGGGTAATATGCATTCTTTTCTCGTTCTTTAGTTTTTGTCCTATATCATGTATCCCCATGGATGACGAAGAGATGCAGACCAGCGGACATTGCACCTATCCCTTTGTGTGAGGATCTTCCAGGTGGCGGGGAATGCCACAGATACCATCACTGGAGATTGGCTGTCAGTATGTGAGGATCTTCCAGGTGGCGGGGAATGCCACAGATACCATCACTGGAGATTGGCTGTCAGTATGTGAGGATCTTCCAGGTGGCGGGGAATGCCACAGATACCATCACTGGAGATTGGCTGTCAGTATGTGAGGATCTTCCAGGTGGCGGGGAATGCCACAGATACCATCACTGGAGATTGGCTTTCAGTATGTGAGGATCTTCCAGGTGGCGGGGAATGCCACAGATACCATCACTGGAGATTGGCTTTCAGTATGTGAGGATCTTCCAGGTGGCGGGGAATGCCACAGATACCATCACTGGAGATTGGCTTTCAGTATGTGAGGATCTTCCAGGTGGCGGGGAATGCCACAGATACCATCACTGGAGATTGGCTTTCAGTATGTGAGTATCTTCCAGGTGGCGGGGAATGCCACAGATACCAGCACTGGAGATTGGCTGTCAGTATGTGAGGATCTTCCAGGTGGCGGGGAATGCCACAGATACCATCACTGGAGATTGGCTGTCAAAACTTACGGAAGAATGACAGAAAGCCGACCCGGATGAATATGATATATCCTTGGCAGGACGTGATGATCCTGGGACACCGACGCACTGGACTGCTTCTTTCGGGGATACTCGAAAGATGCGTCCATAACTCCCCTTCTCAATTATGATGCCTCTAATACAACAGACTTTATACGAGATTGGACGTCGCTTCAACAATTGAGCAGGAGGTGTGCTTTTGTTCAGGAGGCATTGAGCTGTCAAGAGGTGCCAGTCATAGCTAAAGGAATTATATCATCATCATCAGATACCTAGAATGAAAACAATAAAGGAAGAACACGGAACATACTGACGGCAGAAGGAGATGTTATTCGGAGATGAACGGAACACTGCTCCAAATTATATAACTTTCAAACCCCTGGGGACCCTAGAGTGACATTATTAGAAGACCAACAAGGCGATAACTCCACTACCCTAAGTAAAGAAGTAGAGGTGGCGGCCAAGTCTCTCAAGAAGGACAAGGCAGCTGGTATGGACAACATACCAGGTGAATTACTAACACACAGAGGGACTGTAGTTATAGACATTCTCACGAAGATCTGTAACACGACCTTGCAGTCTGGGGAATGGCCAACAAGTTGGACAAAATCACTTATTATAACCTTACCTAAGACTGGTAACATTAAACAATGTCAAAACTACCGAATCATCAGTCTTATCAGCCAACTCGGCAGAGTGATGCTTAAGGTAATTTTGAATTGACAGCAACCAAGAGCAGAAAATGTGATTGCAGAATAACAAGACTGTTTTCGGGCTGGTCGCATCATAATTGAAAACATTTTTAATCCTCACCTGCTCATAGAAAAATGCACTCAGCATAATAAAAAGCTATACCTAGTCTTTGTTGACTTTAAAAAAGCTTTTCACATGGTCTGGCTTGAGGTCCTATGGGCAACTATGTGATAATATCAGATGGGGTGTCGACTTAACTACGTCATTGACAAACTCTACTCCCAGGCTACCAGTGCAGTCTTCCTTAACGGGACAACTGGAGAATGGTTCAGCACGTCAACCGATGTACGATAAGGATGTATTCTTTCACCGACCATATTCAACGTTTTTCTTGAACGTATCATGTCTGAAGCCATGGAGGATCTCGTAGGTACTGCCAGCATAAGTGGTCGTTCACTCACTAATCTCCTATTTGCTGCTGACATTCCGGGCTGGCTGAAACGGAGAATTTAATCTCAAACCTTCACAGTGCCGCTCAAAAAGGTTAGAATGGACATTCGTGCAGAGAAGAGTAAAGTCATGGTCAACGTTACAGGCGGACTAACAAGTCTGATTGCCGTTACAGGCGGACTAACAAGTCTGATTGCCGTTACAGGCGGACTAACAAGTCTGATTGCCGTTACAGGCGGACTAACAAGTCTGATTGCCGTTACAGGCGGACTAACAAGTCTGATTGCCATTACAGGCGGACTAACAAGTCTGATTGCCGTTACAGGCGGACTAGCAAGTCTGATTGCGATCAAAGGTGAACTATTGCAAACAGTTTGAATACATGGGAGCACTGATGGATGTGGAAGGTTCCAGAACTGAGATTCAGGTAAGAACAGCGATGACCACGGCTGCTTTGACCAAACTGAGGCTGCTGTGGAGGGACAAAAGCGTCAACCTGAAATCCAAGTTGAATTTAATGTATGCACTTGTCACTTGCGTGCACTTCAACCTTAATCAACTTTTACAATTTTTGTTCACGTTTTTTTCCCATTATATACATCCACAGAGCCTCTGCAGCCTCGCCTTATTTTAATTTTACGGGTGCAAAACTTTGACTCTGATAGGGGTTCTAGAGCGAAGAATTTGTGCAATGAAGATGAGATTTCTGCGTCTAATTCTCGGCAATCTAGACCCCGACACGAATAAGGCAGTAGTTCGAGACATCGTTAAGAGAGAGGTCGGCCAATATAAAGACACATTGGCCATGGTGAAAGCACGCAAGCTCACATGGTAAGGGCATGTTTCAAGATCATCTGAGATGACAAAGACGATTCTGCAGGGTACTGTGCCTGGGAAGCGTAAGAGGAGGAGGCAGAAACAGAGATGGAAAGACAACATCAGAGAGTGGACGGGAATGTCCTTAGCTTGAACAAATAAATTGGCACAAACCGAGTGGAGAGGCGGGAACTGGAACCAACAATCTGCAGTATTGGTGCCTGGAGTGGCGGGAACTGGTCCAACAATCTGTAGTATTGGTGCCGCAATGGAGAGGCGGGAACTGGAACCAACAATCTGCAGTATTGGTGACGCAATGGAGAGGCGGGAACTGGAACCAATAATCTGTAGTATTGGGGCCTGAAGTGGCGGGAACTGGAACCAAGAATCTGTAGTATTGGTGCCTGAAGTGGCGGGAACTGGAACCAACAATCTGTAGTATTGGTGCCGCAATGGAGAGGCGGGAACTGGAACCAACAATCTGCAGTATTGGTGCCTGAAGTGGCGGGAACTGGAACCAACAATCTGCAGTATTGGTGCCGCAATGGAGTGGCAGGTTACGGGACTGATGCTGAGGACAAATACACACATATATATATATGGCCTTTCGGGACCAAATACGGCATGTTAGGAAGAACTTCTTCTTTTTCTTCTTCGTACGCTATCAGACGTCAACCTGTATTTTTTCGAAAAAAGCAGCGGTCATCCTGAGGCTGTCGACACTGCCATAGAGCTTGTCTAGTGTTGCCACTGGTGATGGCTACATTTGCTTTCTCTGATCCTCGTATGTCGGGGAGTTTTGCAGCAGATGTTCAGCGGTCATTTTCCCGGTAATAAACGAGCATTCGTCAGTGCCACCTATCTTCAATTTATTGAATAGGCGGTACCTCAGTCTATTGTGGCCAGTGCGAAGTCTGAAGACAACGACCTGCTCTCTTCTGTTCAACTAGTAATAGGCACCGTTTTTTGTGTAGCCAGTATGTTCAGTTTCCCATTTGGTCATGTATCTAGCTCTAATAAGCCTTTTGGACTCTTCGTAGGTCACACTAGTATCTGGTTGTGGTAGTCTTGCACCTTCTTTTGCCAGTCTGACTGCCTCCTCGTTGCCTTGGATGTTACAGTGGGATGGAACCCACTGTACCACTACTCTTTTTGGTGCGGAATGCTGGCATAGTTGGCAGGTTAGGAAGAACAATGTTCTCCAGTTAGATCGATCGTCTGCCACTAGCTGTAGTTCTTGCATGTTCCCTAGCCCCATGGATGCACCTCCCCTTGTGACAGTGCTGTATAGAGTTTCTAAGGGTCAACCTCTCTTTCTTCTGCCGTTAGATTTCCACATATTCGCCTGTAACGGGAGTCTTACTGCTCATCCGGAGTACACGCCCAGTGTATGCCAGATGTTTCTTTCTGATGACATTCGAAACATAATTGTGGTTGAACTGTAATCGTAAATTCCACGGTAGTCGTGAATTCTTTCCAGCCAATGCCTATTAAACGTCTAAGGCATTTATTTGTATATGTTGATATTTGATGCATGGATAATTCACACATCATGAATCGTCTGCAAAACATCTTCCACTCCGATTAAAGAGAGTGTCATATGCCATTGTACTAAGTGCAGAAGACAATTCATGTATCAGGTTCTATTATTTAGTCATCCTGGAACTCATGTGACCAGTCAATGTTGACACAAAGTGGTCCTCATATCGATTACGATCTCCAACAACAAATAACAACATATAATCGTAAAATTGTGTATGTGTGTGTCTGGGGCGTGCGTCCGTGTGTGTGGGTGTGGAGGGTAAAGGGGGGGGATGGTGGGGGGGTGCATGTGTGCGTGTGTGTATGTGTGTGCGTGCGTGTGTGTATATATATATATATATATATATATATAAATATATATATATATATATATATATATATATATATATATATATATATATATATATATATATATATATATATATATATATATATATAGACGCATTATTACCTTTCGTTGAGTGATCTAACTTTCCTCATGGGTTCTGACAGTCGAAGAAAAAAGAGTATCATCATGGAAGCCAAGACTATCGATGCATTTAAGGTTATGAGAACGTGGTAACCTCTTAATCTGGCATACATGTATTTGCGCAACAAAACACAACCGTGAATCAGGCATATACTGATTTTCATTTTTTTCTGAGGAAAATCAGAGATGGTCCAAGAGCATATTTTGTGTTCATGATAAAAATTGTTGTATAAATTAGTGTGGCCAGATGTAATGGAAAACAACCATGTAATGAAAAAACAATTGCGCATGAACTAAGAGCTAATAAAAGTAAAACTATATGTCTACGAGTATTCCATTACAATCATGACAAGTGATTATGTATATTAAGAAAGGGAACATAGCATTATCCGATAGTAAAAGAAAAAATAATGAAAATATATGATCTAAAACAATTCAAAACCAATCCAAGAGCCAGATGAGAACAAGTTAAATTATTGACAGAGATCACCACATTCTAGCAGGTGAAATTGTTCTTGTTCACTGTAACATTTTAGGGCTTTTGGTGCACACCATCTCATTATATAATAAGAATGTTGTTAATAATAATAACATACTAGCCGACCCGTTCAGAACATGTGTCCCTCATTTGTGCTACACAAAATGAAAGAAACAAAACAGCATTTTAACAATTAAAGCTTTGATATTATTAATAACATTGATTGTTGTCATATTGCAAAACTGGGTGAAAGTCAATTATGAAGTCAAATCAAATTCAAACAATGCACATTATCTCACTTCATATTTTTTGTAATGGCACTAATAGTTAGTGACCACTGAAATATTTGTTAACGTATCAATGTGAAACAATTATCACTGAAACCTTTTGGAATGAATTCACCGAAATTAAAATAGGATAAAAATCAGCATTGTCAGATATCATTGTCATTTTGTACATTTACTTGACAACTTAGATCTTTGAAAATGAAATTAGCCATGGATTATATACACCAATACGACAATATTGTCAGAACGACACAAGCACGACTTTAAGACCTACCTGTCCAAACAGAAACTCAGTACACGTGACAACATCATTACTGCCGCGTGGAATGTGACAGGTGGGGCAAACTGAACGAACTCTCACATGAAATGCTTAGGTATAGATGGGACGTACTAGGTGTTTGCGAGACAAGATGAACTGGTTTTGGAGAGACGAGCACTGTAAAAGGTTATATATTCTACCACAGTGAGGAGGAAAGTACTCATCGACATGGTGTGGGGTTACTGGTCTATAAAAGGAACAAATATACACTGCTAGAATACAACCCCGTATCCAGTGGGCTCATAACTATAAGATTAAAGGCATCACCCTTTAACATTACGGTGATACAGACATATGTCCCTACAACAGACTACGAGGAATATGAGGTTGAGTGTTTTGATGACCAGTTGCAGAAGTGCATCAACAATACCCACAAGTAAGACATTCTCATAGTCCAGGGGTGACTGAAACGCGAAAGTAGGCTCTGACGTGTCAGAAACCTGGCCGACACATGCGAACCTTTTGTAACAGAGTTTCAAACGTGCGAGGGCTTAGGTTACTGGAGTTTGCCGAATTCAATCATTTTGTGCTTACGAATACGCTGGGGAACCATAAAAATGTATAGAAGAAGCACATGACACTCACTCAGTGGGAAACACAATAATCAGGTAGATTACTTAATGGTAAAAACCAGATTTCCCCTACAGCATTAATAAGGCCCAAACAAGAAGTTATCCAGGGGCGGACATCGGCAGCCACCATGATCTGCTTATGCTTACATTTCGTCTCAGCCTAAAGAACATAGTCAGACCACAACAACCAAGGATTAGATATGACCTAGATAGACTGAAAGGTCCACTGACCGTAGAAGGTCTAAACCATAGGGTCAAGGAACATATATTACTACTATGTGACACTAGGTGAGGTCTAACAAATGAGAAAACCACAACAGCCGGAGCGGAAAAATACGGAGCTATAAACAAGACTTTTGTTAAAGGACATGACAAGAGCAAAGAAGGATAATAGATCAGTGCACAAAAATTAAAGACTGCATTGTCAAGAACCATGGTAGAACAGATTATCAACTAGTTAGAAACCTGACAAAGAACTTCACGCCCACAATAAGAACAATTCAAGATGAGGCAGGGAATACTATGACTGCAGAAAAGGATGTCATGCAGAGATAGACGGAATATTGCTCCCAGCTGTACAATAGGAAGTCTCCTAGGAATCCTAGAGATGGACGGAATATTGCTCCCAGCTGTACAATAGGAAGTCTCCTAGGAATTCTAGAGATGGACGGAATATTTCTCCCAGCTGTACAATAGGAAGTCTCCTAGGAATCCTAGAGATGGACGGAATATTGCTCCCAGCTGTACAATAGGAAGTCTCCTTGGGATCCTAGAGATGGACGGAATATTGCTCCCAGCTGTACAATAGGAAGTCTCCTTGGGATCCTAGAGATGGACGGAATATTGCCCCCAGCTGTACAATAGGAAGTCTCCTAGGAATTCTAGAGATGGACGGAATATTGCTCCCAGCTGTACAATATGAAGTCCCCTAGGGATCCTAGAGATGTAACCCCAGCTGTACAACATGAAGTCCCCTAGGGATCCTAGAGATGTAACCCCAGCAGACCAGCAAGAAGAGGAAGATAACTTTATCATCATGTGTGAAGAAGATTAGGTGGCGGTTAGAACTCTTAAAAAGGGTAAAACGACCGGAGTGGATAACATACTAGGCGAACTATTAATTCTTGGAGGGACAGTGGTGATTGATTTTCTAACAAAAATCTGTAACATGATATGGCAGACGGGAGAATGGCCCACAAGCTGGACAAAATCATTGATCATAGTGATACCAAAGAAGGGTAACCTCCAACAGTGTCAGAACTATGGAACCATCAGTCTGCTTAGCCACGCCAGTAAAGTTATGCTCAAGGTCATCCTCAACAGACAGCAGCCACGAGCAGATAAAATTGTTGCGGAAGTACAAGCGGGTTTTAGAGCTGGTCGAAGCACAATAGAACACATTGTTTAACATGCGCTTGATTAGTGAATAATACACTCAACACAAAGATAAGTTGTAACAGGTCTTCATTGCTTTAAAAAGACTTTTGAAAGGATGCGACATAGTATGGCGTTGTCTCTGGCAAACCCCTACACCTTACGGTAGAAGAGGCGCGACTAAGTAAGTTAAATTAGACTATAATCAGTTTTTTTCTTCAAAATACAACCACCTACACGAACAAGAGGGCATAGCTACAAATTAACTAAAGAGAGGTCCAGATTAGATATTTGGAAATATCTTTTTAGCCAGAGAGTGGTGAATGCTTGGAATGCATTGTCACAGCAGGTAGTTAAGGCAGGGGCAATTAATGCATTTCAGAATAAATTCGCTGCGCATAGATTTTATACCAAGGTAATGTAAATGAAACTGGTTGTATAAATATTCTGCAGAGTCTTCTAAACCAGCATAAAGACGTTTAGTTAAGTATTTTGGTCAACTTCCAAGAGGGAATTTAAAACCCGATTATGGTCAAAGGTGAACCTCTAGAAAGTGTTGCGCGGTTCTAATATCTGGGAGCAGAAATTAATGCGGAGGAGTCTAGAGCGGAGATCCAGTCAAGAACAGAGATGGCCGTGGTCGCCCTGACAAGACTGCGAATAATCTGGAAAGACAAGAACATTAGCCTCAAACCGAAGCTGACTTTAATGTATACAATGGTCACCCCGGTATACCTCTACGCGTGTGAGACTTGGACTCTGACGGATGTACTAGAACGTACAATTTGCTCAATAGAAATGAGATGCTTGCGAAGAATTCTTGGCATTTCATATCTGGATCGCGTTACAAACGTGAGTGTTCTTAGAATTGTTGGGAAGGAGTTAGGCCAGTATAAAAACCTATTGACTAAAGTAAAAACACGAAAATTGACATGGTATGGACATATATCACGATCGGTGTGGCTGACCAAGACCTTCCTGCAAGGCACTGTGCCTGGGAAGCGTTGGAGAGGGAAACTAAAAAAGAGATGGGAGGACAATAAAAAAGAGTGGACGGGATGGTTTATAGCTGAAACTAATATGTTGGCGAAAAATCGAGACGAATGGCGTGAACTGGTTTCACAAACTGCAATAACAGTGCCTCAACGATCTTCTAAGTTACGGGACTGATGATGATGATGATGAATAGTTGTGAACTGTTTCAGGAATACTTTTCTTTACGATTGTAAACGACATTCTGGATAGTCATATTTGTCAAGATATTTAAAACTTGTAGGAGATGCACACACTTTGAATCTGACATATGCCTTGCATTTCTTAAGAAAACCACGGGTTGTAGGGAACGACTCAAAGATTATCGATTAGAAAATGTCCTATTTGAACAAGTTTCAATTGTTCTCCTATAAACAGGGTAACCATTACAATTTTATGCAGTTGAATCTACAAACTCCTTGAAGAAACTTTTGGCACATACAGCTTCCGCAATACAGCGTGATCCGTTATTAAGCGTACCACAGTGTCTATTTATTATACATTTTGTCACAATGTATTAATTTAATAACATTTGCATCTAGTTCAACACTAATTAGTTAATAAAATATAATCCTTCTTGCAAATCTGAAAGTTAATGTAAAGTGAACATTTTTTTAAATATTTTTTATTTTGCGTCGCCGCATTTCTCTAATTCCCAAGCAGGTGTGCGTTGGACTGTGGTTTTTATTTTGCGCCTGTCGGCCCAGTGCATCCGGCCTTAGTATGCATTTTATGAAAGGGTCTGCTTCCTACTGCATTTTCTAATGGTTTGCTTCCCCGGGGTAACCGCCGGTGCCGTGATGGGGATCGAACCCAGCACCTTCGAGTTGTGAGCCGTGTCACTTTACCACTAGCTCAAGCCGTCCCCGGATGTGAACATGAAATAAACTATCTTTCTAAAGTTCAATCGCACCTGTGAAGGCAATGTCATATAGATTGTTTTTTAAAAACATTATTCAATAGCTCAGACAACTTAATTTCAAAGACCCGGACAACTATGTGATGTCATTTTTGGACGCCTGGGTACCCTGTGGTGCATTTTAAATCTCAAACCAGGTTGAGTTAAAGCCCCCCAAAAATATGTCTGGCCGACCAAACTTTCTTACTGTCGTGGTAGTTATGTTGCATATATTGGTGACTGCATTCAAACGTTGAAAGTAGTATGACCAGTTTTGATATTAGATTGGTTATAAGATTGACACTATCTTATTTTATAAATCCTCAATATACATCGACTGCCAAACAAGGACTGCTAACCTAAAAACAATCAGTATATAACTAAGTTCTTAGCTCTTAGTCAACCTGTACTTCTACAGAGGCAGTTGCCCCTGTGCAGGCCCCAGCTTTTGTATGAGCTGGATGTCGCTGGAAGGAGGTTTTTTTCTTAGTGGGATAGGCTCGAACAGTTTATTACTCAGCTGCGTTGGGACAAGTGCTGTGGGGAGTCCTTAACCGATGTGCGAGTCCATCTTATAAACTCATACACTAGAACAAAGTAGACCCGCAGTCTGTTAGGCGCCATCTATGTTGCTCTAAACAAACCATCTAACCATTGCCAGTGTTATGTCCTAACAGTTAGTCGCCTCTTACGACATGCTCTCAGTTGAGCAGTGATGCTAATCCTGTCCTTGTCATACACAAAGAATCCGGCGACCACTCGGAAATAAAATTTAGTTCTAGATTGATAGATTTTAGGTCAGCAGTTAGGTTAGCAGTCCTTTTTTAACCGGTCGAGTTATATTGAGAAGTTTTAAAATAGGATAGATCGTATATTCAAAATGCGTGAGTAGACAAATTGGTCATATTACATTCAATGCTTCAATGCAATCACCAATATATACAACATAACTACCACGGCAGTAAGAACGTGTATTCGGCAAAACATTTGTTTTTGTTGCTTTCATCGCGTCGCTTCTTCTTCTTCTTTAATCAACGGATGCTATGCATTTAACCCGGTGAGGATCACGAAAAAAACTGAGTTTCAGGTCTTCACCTGTCTCCTACAGCTTTACCATCATGTCCCTCATCCGGGACAGCCTGTCTCTATATTTGGTTTGTGTGATGATGATGTTTGTCCGTCACACGTTAGGAAGACAACTCTCTTTATTCCGCCGTTGGACAGTCTTTTCTCTTGCTGTGTCTGTTGAAATTGGTGACTTTCGCGGTGATTTGGATTAAAGTGATGAAGTAACTGCGCCAAAAGTCAACCTCACTCTCTGGTTTGAGCTACCCTTGGCCAGTGGCAAGATATTTATCGAGACGACAGGATGCAGATTTTTCTTCAGGGTTTACTCCCGAAGCCTTTTCTGTAAACAGGTATCCCGCAAAGCAACGGAGGTGGGTATGACTTATAACGTTGTGTGTCGTGCCTTTCCAATAACCGCGAGAAGTCGTATGGACATCACTAAGCGTGTCAGTGAGTTGGACATCTCTACCTGGCTGTGTTCAGTTCATTTTAGCCGTATCTAAATTTCCCATACAAAAACTGACGTTTGCAGCTAAGGCGAATGACGCCAGTCTCGTGAAGTTAAATCGTGTGAACTAGGCCATGAAATACACCACACAGGTTTAAGCGTAGTGCTATTCATATATCCGATGTCTAGACCAGGTTAATCGGACGGAAGAAATCACACACAAAAACGAACGAATTAACCAGTCCAAATCGAAAACAACACCGTGAACATAAGTATAAGTCGTCGACGTGTGCATTCCTAGTAAATCCGTGGTCTGGTGGCATCCATAATGAGCTAAAACGTAGAGTAATGTAGACCCGCAGTCAGTTACGGTGCCATCTTTGTTGCGTCATGGTTTCTATATGAGTAGAGCAATCGGCAGGATATTTCTGGTTTTTGCGTGGGTGCTCTTCAATCGCACGTGGTGGTGTGTCCTTAGACCCATTCTGTAGAGGTGAGCCTTGAGTCTGCAATATCCCGTTCTGAATCTGAAGATCTTTGTCAGCCAATCTTTGTCACGTTTGTCTTTGCTAAAATGTTCTGGCTCGAATGCTTTGTGCCCTCATAGATTGTTTGATGAGTGACTTTGCTTTTTCATAGTTCTGTGCCTACGCGCCTTCTACCGCTGTAATCATCGTCTAAATCTCGTTTCATTGCCGGCATATTCTGTGATGGTCTGCCTTGAATGTGTAGGCTTATGTATATTCGATTATTTCTCAAATTGTGACTATATTCATATGCTTGTCTTGCTTGAGAGAGAGAGAGAGAGAGAGAGAGAGAGAGAGAGAGAGAGAGAGAGAGAGAGAGAGATCAATATAAAAGGTGTATCGATGGCGTAAGTGAGATACTGAAGAAATACGGAATGGCAACAGCATTAGCGACACATCTGGCACACAAAAGTACACGACGTCTTGTGACTCAAGTGAAAAGAGGTAGAAGTTAATAAATTTCCTTCTCTTAAACTTTCTGATTGGGACTACACTTGTTATTCTCTCCCTGAGTTTTATATTCGTCATTTAATTTCCATATAGGTTTTGAGTTATTTTAATTATCACACTATCCACCCTCAGCTATTCCAAACTAGGGAAACGTTTGTTCTAGGGCACCCAGCCACAATCTTTTTCAAAGTCAATAAAGCAGGAGCAGATAACGAGAGCTCTACTCTGTTCGGAAACAAGAAACCTTAGTGCTACAACTACGTTTCTATGCCTCTACGCTTACAGAGCCAAACTTATTTTCATTTACCAAAGATTCTTTCCCGCTATCAGTGCTTCTCTTTATTATTTTTAGTTTAATTTTCAAAGCGTAGGACATTGGGATTATTTTACTTTATATGTTTACAACATTTGCTACAAAATGTGTATAATTGTGTACTTTTGCATGTCTATCCTCTAGGTACATATTCTTTATTATATTGAAAATGTGTTTGATGAACTGTAATGTTTCCTGAACGGCTACGACACTCCAAAAAGGACATTGTCATGGCGCACAAAAATATGCGTTTTACTGATGTAAAATATAAAACATGCAGAGAGTGCATAGCTACATTTTTGTCTCATTCAAAATGTATGCTTTCGTTAGTAACTAGTAATTTGAAATAGTTTATGTTATGTAAATGTGTTAGATCCGAGGTTTTCAAACTGGATAAACTGGGTGTTTTGTGACGACTTTCAGTTTCTCTTTCGTCTATCAGATTAGCACATACAATTGTAGAAACTGATCAACCCTGGAGCTCTTGAAATGATAGACATTGTGTAAGGGAATGGAATGGAGAAATAACTTGCAGGAGTGTGACTATCAAACAGAACTCTCCGAATTAAAATCAAAGATATTAACATGGACATCAGGAACTAAGTTGTGAATGAGATCTGTAGTATTTGGGTTATATTCAGTTCAAATTTATTAACTGGCTGATGTTGTATTGTGTTCCTCGTTGTTCGTGCTCGCAAGATATGTGCACTCAGGTCCATTTAAAGAGCGGTTTCTCTAACCAAGACGTCAGACATTGTGAATGAGAAATGATTGTGTGATAATATATGTGTATTCTGTACACACAGAGCACCAACTACGTTGGAGCACAATCTAGATTTTCAGTTAGTGTGAAAAAGCTAGGTCCAAAAGTGAAAGGCATTCATTGTAAAGTATATCGTAAGGCACTGACATAAAAAAAACAGTTCTAGGTTTAAAACAGATTGAGAACCACTGTTCAATGTCGACCGTTCCCGGTTAGAACAAACATAAAGTGATATGCATCGTGATGGAGCAGGACACTATGTAGTTTCAGACTATGTTGATCAACAATCGATTAATGGAATGTAGATACTTTAAAACTGAGCGTGTATCCCTTCGTGAAAAACGTGAAGATGTTAAATTGATCAAAGATAACTGATATGGCGATATTTCGATGAAATATGTCGATGTGAATATTAATTTGGCGGATTAAACTTGAGTTTGTCCTTTTCGTTGTTTACGTGTTTAGTAGGTGCCCAGAATCAGTGTCAAAATCAGTGTCAGAATCAGAGTTAGAATCAGTGTCAGAATCAGTGTCAGAATCAGTTAGAATCAGTGTCAGAATCAGTGTTAGAATCAGTGTCAGAATCAGTTAGAATCAGTGTCAGAATCAGTGTTAGAATCAGTGTCAGAATCAGTGTCAGAATCAGAGTTAGACAGTATTCTTCTTTTTTCTAGAATGTTGCTTCCCCCTTGGGAAGTTCAGTTCTTTATTTGTTTAACACTGTTAATGTCTTTTGTTATGTTTAAATTGGTTTTTCACAAATCGTAATATCATTGTTTTGTACTATCATCACGTATTTAATTTATATACTTTACTATATTTCGCTATTCCTTTTTCTGTAATTGACAAATGCAAATTACTTAGCTTATTTTATAATATGGGAGTGGATTCAAATGAAAACCTTAGATTTGTAAGAGAAATTAAAAACACCGTGCCACTGTTTTGTATTTTGTCAGTATCGTTTCTAAGAACTTCAAAGGTGTCCTGCAGGTGATACCACGGCACCGACGAGCCCCATGGCCACAAAAATGCCGTTGACTTGCACCACGTGACATGCACCAAAAAGGAGCAGCGTTCTGCGATCGGTTGTTTTTTTTTAATACATATTTTTCTTAGCAGCGAAGGGATGAAACTTACTGAGAATAATCAGCAAACAAAAGGTGACTACGGGGATGCATGTCTATAACTCCAAAGGCGTAGGAGCGGAGTAGGGAGTTCGGGAACGGCGTGAAATATGTGACAAGCTGCACTCAACCGGGTCTGGCACACCGAGCAGCAGAAGTTTAACGTATCGTGATGACAAATCGCTGAGTGGTAGTTCTGGACATTAGTTAAGGTTCTTTTTCTTCTTCTTCTTCTTCTTCGTTTGTTCTCAATCTCCCACCACCAAACCCTGAAAGGATAAGTAGCAGAATGTAGTCCAGAGAACGGAATGCGTTGTGTTGTAGTTTACAGCTTGGCTGCAATATTTGCACCTTTCGGTCCAACACGTCCAACTTCAGCAAGCATTTTTTGAATATCGGGTTAGCATTCCCTCTTCGATCCCTTCTCCTTAGCCAGTCCGCCCTGCTGCAGCCTGTTATCCAGGATCACCGCGTGGAGGTGTAGAAGGGTCTTGGCAGCTATGGTTCGCTGGCCCTGACGCTAGCAGTCAGCTATGGGTCGCTGACCACTGCAGCTCATCCGCTGCCCAGCATCTTGATCCCAAGTTAAGGTTCAACACGATGTGACCCAATTTCGGCAAGGTGGGTGCCACTTGAAGTTAACATGTGGCGCAACAGTGACTATACAAGCTGCAGTATCCTTTTTTCCTAGAGAAACCCATGCACTAGTTGATATGAAATGTAGAACACAATGGAGAATACGTCAAACAATGATACTGTGATGTGCCACTTTTTCTAATTAAATAGTCAAGAAAAACAATGTACGGTTTTCATTAGAAGCACCTTTGAGAATAAAACCCAATACATTTGCATAACTTCTGTTAGTCCTTATCATTTATCATTACGCCAATCGTAAACTACAGCGGTACTTGAGTTTTTGTATTGACATTACTTAACTTTAAATTTTTTTTATCTGACAACTCTGAACACACCGCATTAACAACATATATGGACCGTTCAAATTTGATTAGATATGTTGAAATCAAGTGTGCATGCTGAAACCAGTCCAGGCGGAACTACATAGGTATATAAACTACATAGAACATTACGTATTATTAGCTATACTGCAAAATCTTGTATGTTTAATCATGTTTACAGTAGACAATAACATTACTGCATGGCCAAGGTCTCCCACGCATATAAGAGAGTAGGCAGAACAGCTGACGAGTAGACCTTCGTTTTTGTATAAGTCCTGATCCGCCGTCTATCTCCCTTACTATTTGCATTTGCCCTAGCTATTTTTGTATTCACCTCATCATCTATGTAAATAACCTGAGACTGAGTATTGACAAGGTTCGTAAATCTGTTAACATCTTTTAAACAATAATCCTGTACCGTGATTGAGGGGCTTGAATAAGACTTTATCAGGAGTCGGTTGATGTCTAACCTCTATTTTGGTGATAGAGATGGTGAGGCCGGTTTTTGCAAGCTGAGGGGAACCATTCCATGAATTCTTGCATGCCACCTTCCGTATTTGAATTTAAGGCACAGTCATCTGCATAAAGTAAGTCCCGTACAGTTTCCTTGTGGATTTTGGTTTTGGCCTTGAACCGTTTCAGATTGAAAAGTCCGCCGTCAGTACCCGACTCCAGCGTTGCGATGATGTATGTATCCCACAACATGGTAGGAAAGATCATACTGAAACGATCCGGGGCCAGCGCACACCCTTGCTTCACACCGGCAGTAACAGTAAAGGGGGCAATATAATGTTCCTGATCAATAACTCGGGCATGTCATAATGAAATTGCGGCACTATTTCTACGAATGTTGCAGGGCGCCCAAACCTGGACCTAGCTTTCCACAAACCGTCACGACTGTCAGTATCAAAGGCCTTAGCGAGGCCCACAAACGTCATATAGAGAGAAACATTCTGTTCTTGGCATTTATCTTTGATCTGCCCTGCATACAAAATCATATCAATGGCCCCACGGTCCTATCTAAAGCCATTTTGAGTCTCTGGTAGTAACTTCTGTTCCAGGTGAAATTTTAGCTTGTGGAAAATTATTTATGCAAACACTTTTCCTCCTACGCAGAGACATTCCTCTGTGGTTATCACATATTTGTTTACTATCTTTACGCTTATGTATATGACACACACACGCACGCACGCACATACACACCCACACCCACACACCCATACACACACCCACACACACACCACACACACACACACACACACACATCTCGTTATTTTGATCTTGATGACCCTTTCCTCAACGTAGTTGCGGGTTACAACTTGGTCTCCAGCAAACTCTGTCTTGGGCCACGGAAGTCCAGTGCGTAGTAAGCGCTCCTTTAGAGGCATCTCGGATGTTGCATCGTACAGCAAGAGAGCCATACCAACCTATTGGAGGTCTTTCCCGCGATCTCTTCTTACCTCAGGGGTAGCAGACTGTTGTCGTTCTGCTCCATCGACCATCGTTTCGTCGCAACATGATAGCTGCCCTATGTTTTGCCTTGTCTGCATGGATTACCGCATCCTTCACCGGGGACTATCGTCTTACGTCAGAATTGTGGAGACCTTGCAAACGTTGGTCCCGGGGAGTGATTCCAACCAAGTGTCTCCCAAGGGAGGCCTGGGTCACTCTCAATTTGTCCTCTAGTGATTTAGTTACTGTCTACGTCTCAGCACTGTAGCACATCGCAGGTAGTACAGTGGAATTGAAAAGGGAAGCGCGTAGGTCCTGGTCATGGCAACCGTCCAGGACCGTGCTAATAGACGAGAAGGCTGCCCAACAGGCGCGTCGACGTCTTATCAGTTCAGATTCCAGGTTATTCTCCATATTGAGAATATATATATATACAGAAAAAAAGATACGGAAATTGATTAATGAACAATAATGAGAAATTATTCAAAAAAGAAAGAGAAATGGAAGGGAAATGAGCGTAGGAGGGGAATGAGAAGCCTACGGGAACGTATGGAATGTGTTCAAATCATAAGGCATCCCATTAGGAACACCAAACTATTTCCCAGCTCAAGCCAGTGTTGTTGTATTCAAATCATAAGGCATCCCATTAGGAACACCAAACTATTTCCCAGCTCAAGCCAGTGTTGTTGACCGGAAGAGCAAAAGACGATGCCAGTCACTCCGACTTCCACTTAGCTCTTGTGTCCAGTTCTGTTGATCGGTAACAGAACTATAGTTATTGAAAATGCCATTGAGGTGTTGGCGGAATTGTTGCGGGGATGAGTTCAAGTCCAGTCTCCTAAATGCATTTCATGTTGCGGTGGTTGCAAATAATAGTATACATTCTGTTCCTGTCTCGCATGTGAAATCTATTATCTCAAAAACTGATTGCGTGTTGACAATATATTATATGTGCTTCATCTTCTGCATACAGCTACTCAATTGAGTTCGACATGGTGTTATAGCGACATTTGAATGTGCACTTTTGCTAAATAGTTAGTTTGAGGGAATCAGCGAGTTTATTCGTATAAAATTTCGGTGTGTCAATTTCACCAGTTCTATAACATAGATGTTGAAACAGTCGTGAGATGTCTAAAGGAACGAACCAAGTACATGGAAGAAGAGGAGGAATATCTTACATGAATATTAATACGGGAACATAGATCAGCTATACATTGTATACAGATGATTAAACTGAAATCGAAAAAAATTGACAGAAACATGACATAATAAACAGAGCAAGTGGAGAACAACATTCGAAACATTTCCAAATCATAAATAATTGTTGAAACAATAGGCAAATCAACCATCAAATTAAGCCAGAGTGACAAAATGTATAAACATAGAGAGCACTATAAGAGACGACGGAAGATGCATAGCTGAAACAAAGTTTAGAATGGCACTAGCTAAATCTGATTTCAACCAAATTAGAAATACACTCACAAACGAGTTCCTGTACTTGAATATGTGCAGTGTTTATCAACATTAATGACCTAGAGTGCCACATCGATTAGAGAGAAAATAGAATGTATGGTCATATCAATCAATAGTAAAAATAAACAACAATTCGTGTTTGTAAAACACGAATAGCTGTAGTCTGTAGATAACACGAAAACAACGACTAATAGTTACAGCGTGTCACTTGCGATAAATGAAACTGCTCGTTTCCGTCTAAATCACAGCAGGACGTATAGTATTTTGTGTTCTAATAGATTGTTAGATTATACGATATGTCTACATCGTAACTGGTACATTATACTTGTAGAACAGACACGTTGCTTTGTAAAGAAACTCTGAACTTTGACGGAAGTGACGTGTGAAGGTTATTGCGCATTGCATTAATGCACTGCTAGGTGCCTAGTGATGGAAATTCCGAAAAAAAGAATATTCGTTTTCTTCCTCTTTTCGCGTGTGTCAGGTTTTAAAGAGGTTTCTTGATCGGGCACAATCTACTGTAGATAGCTTTACTGCTTCTGTTATTTCTGCTATCCGTTCTTTTGGGTGGTCGTCCCTTGGCTTTGTTGTATCCATTGTATATTTACAGCATTGCTTACTGTAGGATACTATCTGGTGTTTGTCGCGTCACGTGGCCGAACAATTTGGTTTGCTGTCTCTTGGTGTGGTCTAAGCACTGGTGTTGTACCTTCTTGTTTCCTAATATATTCGTTTCTGATTCTATGCATTATTGTCACTCCAAGCATTCTTCGTAAACATTTCATCTCTGTTGTTACCATGTTTCTTGTATCTTTGCTTGTCAATGTCCAATTTTGGCACTAATATCACAACGGGGTTAGGAATATTGTGTGGAAGAGCTTTTTTTTTTTATCCATTGTCACGTATTAACATTTTAATATTGGGGACATTTGCCCAATGATTTGACTTGCTTTATTACATTTGTGTTGGATTTCAGTGTCTCTTTTGCTATGTTCAGAGATTATGTTACCTAGATACGTGACTTTTTTTTTTGTTGTTGCTTAGATGTTTGCCTCACTAGTTTCTACTGGCGGAGGCGCGTCATTTTCCACCCCAGACCGTAGTCCATTGGGCGATATCAGGACGCATAAACCAGTGCTTTGATGAATGTGTGCGTCTGTATGTACCTATGCTAGGTTTGTGCGCCCTCAGAAGCTAGCCCAACCAAAGTGCAATGGAAGGGCCTCACCATGAGGGCGCGTGTGAAAGTTGTGCAAGGGTGTGACTGTAGGACAGAGTCAAATGAAACAGAGTGAGGTGATTAGAGAGAGAAGGGGAAGAGTGCGCCCCCCCCCCCCAAGGGTGAGCCTCATCTTATTGAACAATTATTCCATTTTGACATTTAGTTCAAAGAACTTATTAATTATTTTCTAGTAAGTTCTTGATGCTAGTTGTAGATACAAGAAGATCAAAGCGAGGTCTGCAGTAGATACGATGTGTTTGACATATCCTTACACAATCTACATAAATTGTCTAAAAGTTCGACAAATGAATATCGATTTTGGATATTGAAATTCGAACTATTATTTAGGTTAACATGTTTAAAAACAAAGTATGCAACAGTGTAAAGTATCGCCTACCACACACTCAACACCTAATTGACTGCCAGAGCTAGAGAGCACAGGTGAGGCGAGGAATCTACAAAGTGACACACAAATCAGTGAATCGCTTGCAAGTTGGAGTACATGGCTGCGATGGAAAAATATATGGGAGCGGGCAAAACCTGATACACCAAGACCAGACGGAAGGAAGTCAACACAAGTGGGCCTCACAACAGAAGGAAGACCCTTTTCAATTAATTTATATTGTACTCTTAATCCTTATGTATCAAGTATATTGTTTGTCATATTTCCCAATCATTCCATCTCATTCATTCTCGTTGTACACCTCACTACACTGCTATCTTCACAATTGTGTATAAAATGTATGATGGGGTTTTATATTTTTTTTAAAATAATTTTAAAATATATTTTTTTTTTTTTTAAAGGGGGAGGATATATATATTTAAATCAGGAAATAAATAAAGAGATCCGAATCAAGTATGAAGGAAAATAAATATACTCAATCCCAAAATGGTCCCAGGAAAACAATTGTGCATATTTATGCAAATACCTACGGCGGACAACTAGGAACATCAAAAGCGAGGAACAACGGGAGGAACATCACGGAAACACCAGGTTAGGTACAAACAGATACACACACGCATCCAAGCACTGGTTTATGCGTCTTAATATCGCCCAAATTGACTACGGTCTGGGGTGGATTAGGCGCGCCTCCGACAGTAGAAACTAGTGAGGCAAACACATCAAATTAAAAAAAATTAAAAAACAAAGTATGCTAAGATTTCTATTTTTAAACTTTTCAAGGGATGCAACCACATAAAGTAAAGAAAAATTAAAGACGACAAGAGTTATCTCTTCCTGAATGTTGTAAAAAAGTCGCAAGAGAGAACCTGCCTTGGGCGTCTCCCCTCAGTCTAGGGGTAATTTAATAGCGCCTAGAAAGAGTGATCTATGGCCCTGCAGCAGATTCACATGGCTGTGCATGTTGCGAGTATGCACGTAGGATGTAAGGTTTTAATTTTCCACCCGACCAAATTTCTCTTGCTCGTGGTCGCCTTATTTACATGACATATGGGGAGGAAACAGCCCTGACCCCAATCTACCTGCATAAGGTAGCATCCTTACACTGAGCTGAACCTTGAACCTACACGGAGGCGTCGAAGTCACGGAACGGGCTAGACGAGTGGCTGCAAAACACAAACACTAGCTTGGTCCTGCAGTTACTAATAGTAACGTTAGAGTTAGCTTATATGCTACAAACTGTTCGATACGTGTCTCTTGTGGTTTCCGCTATTTGTATTTCGTTTTGAAAATTAATGTTATCATATTCATTAAATACAACTAATTGTTATAACCTACCTCAAAGTAGTATGTGTCATAAGCTGAATTGTATCATTACATAGAATTATAGGTTCAAATTTGCTTTAATGAAATATTGAACAATTTAATAAATTGAGTATGTATTTATTATCATCCCTTGATGTATAAAGGGAACCAAATGATGGTAGCATTCATTGGCTTTCTTTGTTGTAATGGATACACTGCCCTTGTGACAAGGTAAACATTTGTCTTGTGAACATGGTTCACGACTAGGTCGTGTAACTGTTGTCTGGGTAATCAGATATCCTATACTAAGTGGTGTGTAGGATTTAAATATAAGGTGCTTATACTAAAAACGTGTGTTGTGTTATGGCTTGTTCGTGTATTGGATAATAACAAGACATAAGCAAAGGTATGTGGGTTTGTTTATATAAATTTTCTCTAACAAATCATCTATAAACTGTAAATCTCACTGCGCATCTTTCAACGCTACACTGACCTTTTTCAAGCACACAGCGTCCATTACCATCACTATAATAACATCCATCAAAGGGAATCTTGCAGGTTTGCTGTTGGCTAAATAATTGGGGACATAGTAGTCATTGTATGACATTTGAAACATGTAACTATACGTTACTCTTGTATGTGTTTGTTTGTTGTTTATATGTATATATTTATATATATATATATATATATATATATATATATATATATATGTTTCATTCCCTTAAGTTGCTACATTCTTGAATGTAAACAAACTGTATTGTGACGTCACCTCTCACCTCGCATGGATAGACACGAACCATAACACAGCACAAGTTCCCATTCTATCCCAGTTAGCAGTATACCAGAATACAATGATATTTAAACAACAAACCGTTACAAGTTCCGGACACAAACATTTCTAGTGTGCACTTCATATTATAAGAAGAGATAAACATTGAGATTTGTATTAAATCAGGGCTGTTTTAAGTTGTATTTGCTGATCAAATGTTTGTGTGTGTTTGTATGTGGCGAGGCTCAGTGTGTGTGTTTGTGTGTGGTGAGGCTCAGTGTGTGTGTTTGTGTGTGGTGAGGCTCAGTGTGTGTGTTTGTGTGTGGTGAGGCTCAGTGTGTGTGTTTGTGTGTGGTGAGGCTCAGTGTGTGTGTTTGTGTGTGGTGAGGCTCAGTGTGTGTGTTTGTGTGTGGTGAGGCTCAGTGTGTGTGTTTGTGTGTGGTGAGGCTCAGTGTGTGTGTTTGTGTGTGGTGAGGCTCAGTGTGTGTGTTTGTGTGTGGTGAGGCTCAGTGTGTGTGTTTGTGTGTGGTGAGGCTCAGTGTGTGTGTTTGTGTGTGGTGAGGCTCAGTGTGTGTGTGTTTGTGTGTGGTGAGGCTCAGTGTGTGTGTTTGTGTGTGGTGAGGCTCAGTGTGTGTGTTTGTGTGTGGTGAGGCTCAGTGTGTGTGTGTGGTGAGGCTCAGTGTGTGTGTGTGGTGAGGCTCAGTGTGGAATACAGACAATAATTCCACGACTGCCACACTGAGAGCATGGAACGTCTAACAATGCGTCTAGTCCCTCACTTTAGATCAGTGGTCTTAATCCTTGGTTTTACCTGCGCCAACTTTTATAACTTTCCTGGGGGTAAATTGTCCTTACCTCCCACTTTTATAACTTTCCTGAGAGTAAATTGTCCTTACCGCCCACTTTTATGCATTTCGTGAGTGTAAATTGTCCTCACCGACCACTTTTATTCATTTCGTGAGGATAAATTGTCCTTACCGACCACTTTTATTCATTTCGTGAGGATAAATTGTCCTTACCGACCACTTTTATTCATTTCCTGAGGATAAATTGTCCTTACCGACCACTTTTATTCATTTCCTGAGGATAAATTGTCCTTACCGACCACTTTTATTCATTTCGTGAGGATAAATTGTCCTTACCGACCACTTTTATTCATTTCGTGAGGATAAATTGTCCTTACCGACCACTTTTATAACTTTCGTGAGGATAAATTGTCCTTACCGACCACTTTTATAACTTTCGTGAGGATAAATTGTCCTTACCGACCACTTTTATTCATTTCGTGAGGATAAATTGTCCTAACCGACAACTTTTATTCATTTCGTGAGGATAAATTGTCCTTACCGACCACTTTTATTCATTTCGTGAGGATAAATTGTCCTTACCGCCCACTTTTATTACTTTCGTGAGGGTAAATTGTCCTTACCGCCCACTTTTATGCATTTCGTGAGGGTAAATTGTCTTTACCGCCCACTTGTATGCATTTCGTGAGGGTAAATTGTCTTTACCGCCCACTTTTATGCATTTCGTGAGGGTAAATTGTCCTTACCGCCCACTTTTATGCATTTCGTTAAGGTTGGTTTGCTGGTATTCTGCTACCGCCCACCTGAAAGATAAAACCGGCCACTAATGGGGGGGGGGGGGGGGGGGGTTGAGCTCAGTTTGAAGAGCACTGTTTGAGATTCCTCTTAGTCCAATGAAACAACTTACCTAGAAGAGATACAACTGACATGAAACAACTTACCTAGAAGATATACAACTGACATGAAACAACTTACCTAGAAGATATACAACTGACATGAAACAACTTACCTAGAAGAGATACAACTGACATGAAACAGTATCTACCTTGTAGGTAAACTGAGGACAGTTTGAGGTTTGGGTTGCAAAAAAATTTCTTGCTGAAGACGGATATATTTTGGCAACGCAATCGGCCTTAAAAAAAAAAGGCAACAAAAATACATTATTGGAGCCATTGAGTTGAGTGTATGGTGCGAACAATGATTATAGAAATATGGATCTGTCCACTGCCACACTGGGAGCATGCAGCCTTTAGCGAATAACTGCGATGTCTAACCATAACACAGTAGAAGACGACACATTTCATGTATTTTCACACCACAACATTCACATATACCAAAAGGCTGCTTTGTTTGAAAGGAAATCCGATATTTGATCTAAGAACGATATGAATGATTTGTTTACCTGTGCTTAAAATGATTAAAATGTTATGTAGTACACCCATTTTGGTGTTCGTTCGTTAATATATGGATTGTGTGGTACTATATAGAGCTGTAAAGTTTGGAGTCGATCTACATCTGTTGCTATGGGGATAGTAAGATAATATGTAGGGTATCAAATCTTGGTGTTGGTCTGTTATTATGTGGAAAGTAAGATAATACATAGGGTATCAAAAATTGGTGTTGGTCTGTTATCGTGTGGATAGTACGATAATATGTATCAAATCTTGGTGTTGGTCTGTTATCATGTGGATAGTAAGGTAATATATATCAAATCTTGGTGTTGGTCTGTTATCATGTGGATAGTAAGGTAATATGTATCAAATCTTGGTGTTGGTCTGTCTTCATGTGGATGGTAAGATAATATATAGGGTATCAAATCTTGGTGTTGGTCTGTCATCATGTGGGTAGTAAGATAATATGTAGGACATTACAGCTCTGTGTCAGTCTGTTGACTTCTGAACAATAAGAAAATATGTAGGACATTACAGCTCTGTCAGTCTGTTAACTTCTGAACAGTAAGAAAATATGTAGGACATTACAGCTCTGTCAGTCTGTTGACTTCTGAACAGTAAGAAAATATGTAGGACATTACAGCTCTGTGTCAGTCTGTTAACGTCTGAACAGTAAGATAGTATGTAGGACACTAGCGAACAGTGTCGGTCTGATAACATGTGTATATTAAGATACTATATAGTACATTACAGCTTGATATTAGTCTGTTAACATTTAAATAGTAAGATTGTATGTAGGACATTACAGCTCAGTGTTGGTCTGTGGCATAGAAACTGTGAAATGATATGTATGATGTTAGAACATGTGGATAGTACAATATCATGAAGGACGGGAAAGTTCAGCGGAAATGTGTGACTTGATTTTTGTTGGTTTCTGTGATCCGGGATGTTTCCATTGCATGCTGGGAGTTTCGCTGCTCGGCTCAAAGTGCTGGTACCACGATTCATCACCTGCCACTATGCCCAAAAGAAGCGAATCACCCTCCTCTTCGTATCGCAGCAAATGGCTCAAACTCCATCCCATTCGTTCTTCCTTATGGAGGTTGGTCAGCAACCGAGGTATCCAATGTAAACACACCTACCGATATTTCAGTTTCTTGCTAACCATCATTTGAACTGTCCTTAGCGATAAAGCGAATTTCTCTGCTAGCGAAAGTAAGCTCCGGCGACGGTCCACCCGAATTGCTGCATCAATTTTGGCGATGGCATCTACTGACGCAACAATATGCGCCTGATTTGGTCTGGGAAGATCTTTCGTTAATTCGTGTCCTTCTTTACACATCGTTATCCAGTTCTTCACTGTTGTCTTCAACACACTTTTGTCACCATACACTGCCTGCATTCAACTGGTCGACATCCTTCAGCTGTTAGAAACCGTATCACCGCTTGCTGATCAACTCTGCTTTACTTGTTGATTTTGTATAAATATAAATATTTGGTTTGGTTTCTTTTCTTGCAATCGTCATAATCGGTTTTCTCTCTATGTTGATTTTCATACCGAAATCCGTACAGGACTTATTAAGATTGTTGATTTTCATACCGTAATCCGTACAGGACTTATTAAGATTGTTGATTTTCATACCGTAATCCGTACAGGACTTATTAAGATTGTTGATTTGTTCCTACGGTTGTTTTTCTCAGATTGTTATTATTGCTTGGTCATCTGCAAAGAGAAGTTCATTTAAGTGTTCGCTGAGGCTGTTTCCCTTACTTATGTTGGCTTTCTTACATATTGCGTCTGTATATATTATAAACAGTAAAGAAGACAGTACAAAACCTTGCCGTACACAGTTCCTAATAGGACATTTGTCGGAATACCCTGCCTTTGTTCTTACTGTACATTGGCTATTTATATAAAGACTAAAAGAATATTGTTTTTATTTTATAATTCAGTTTAGTTCAGGTGCCATCTATACATCGATGGTCGTCTGCAATGGATCTTCAACGTTCAGTGTCTTCCCTTTGATTGTGCGATCTCCACGATGTGGAATGTCCATCTTTTGATGTTATCCTACCACTTATAAGTATAGTAATAGCTCCTTTTCAGTCATGTCTGACTATATGTCGATGCGACCATGGAGTAACAACTGTCTACTGAGTTTTTGATTTTCCTTATCCTTTTGGCGTTGTCTTTTCGCTGCCATGTGTTGCATAAGCTTATTGTCGCCCAGCCTGATGTGGCTTTACAGGTTGCATCTCCATTTGGATCGGTCTGCAGTTATGTCTTTCCAGTATGCCACATCCATATCCATATCTTTAATGTCCCGCTTACATGCGTCTTTGAACAGCAGATGTGGTCAGTCAGCTGTTCTTTTACGACACCACATCTGCCCATATAGAATATCTGTGGGGATGCAACCGTCTTCCATGCGACGAACAAGCCATCGCAGTCTTCGTTGTCGAAGGAGGGTGTACGTACTTGAAACATGGTGCAAGAATGCTTCTCCCAATTTGTCACCCTGACTCTCAATGAAACGTCAAGGATGTATCTCAGGCGCGGTAGGTGATAGGTGTTGAGTCTATGCTCTTGTTTGGCGAAGGTTGTCCACGTTTCGCTGCCATATAGAAGCGTACTGACGACAATCGGACACGTCACTCCAGCTGAGACGATAGCCAAAGGGGAAGAATGGGTCCACACTTGTGATAGTTATATCATTCGATAGAGTACCAGAGAGTCATCATAACCTTAGGCTAGGAATACAGAGAACGGAGAAACGAGAGAGCAGAGCACGAGGTAAATCAGCTGATAATTGAGAACACACAGGAGAGTGACGCTGTCATATACACCGACGGATCAGTCGTGCGCAGTCGGACATCAGGCTGGGGTTTCTCGGCTAGAGTGAGAGGAGAGGTTGTTGCTGAGCGCAGTAGGGCATACATGTCAACAACCTCCAGTATGAGAATGAAGACGGAAGCAGTGACCTCAGCACTGAAATGGATATCTGAGACTTCTATAACAAGAGCAGTCATCGTGACAGATGCGCAAGCCGTACATCAGAAAGTACAGAAGGGATGGCTTAGGTACGAGTGGATAGCTGCTGTTGAGGCCTTAAACCAACAGGCGTTGACCTGGATCTACTGTCCTGCTCATGCCTGGGTTCAGGGCAATGAAACAGTGCGAACGTTAACATTTGCAGATGACATCCTAACGTGCAGGACTGGCTCAGACAGGAATTGTCAAAGACATCCAGGAATCCTTTCAAGCAATCTCACAGTGGTGTGGCCACTCAAGCTCCAAGGTCAATCCGAACAAGGTCTGCATAATGTGATGTTTTTTAAATGATTCCTATAGTAAAGTCTGAACTCCCAGGCCTCACATTTGAGGGATGCCCCATTGACAGGTGCAACAGGTTGAAATACCTCGGAGTAAACTTTGATCGCAGTCTGTCATATAACTGCCATGTTAACCAGACCATATAGCGATGTAAGCGAGGACTAGGAGTACTCAAGACTATGGCTGCTGCTAACTTGGAACAGCGCCTCCTGTTCATTCTATTTCGTCAGGTTGTGTTGTCGGTTATCGATTATGGACTGGGCATCCTCACACTATCAAGAACACAGTGGGAAAGGTTGGAACGCGTTTAGAATGAAAGTATGCAACTGGATCTGGGCTGCACTAGAGACACCACGATTGTGAAGGTGAGGTACATGCTGGGATTGTTATCGGTAACATCCAGACATAAACCGGCACAAGCCAAAGCCTATATACGTGTCACAAACATACACACATCACCCTCTGCATAGTAGTTAGTATGTCAGACATCAAGGGATCAAGAGTCAAGAGAGGGACGTGATGAAAGGCACAGGAAGAGAAAACAATTGGACACGTCACTCCAGCTGAGACGATAGCCAAAGGGGAAGAATGGGTCCACACTGGTGATAGAATGATAGAGTACCAGAGAGTCATCATAACCTTTGGCAAGGAATGCGGAGAATGGGGCAACGGGAGAGCAGAGCATGAGAGAAATCTTCTGATAACTGAGAACACGCATGATAGTGATGCCGTCATATACACATAAGGATCAGCGCTACACAGTGGGACATTAGGCTTGGGCTTTTTGGCTAGAGTGAAATGGCAGGTCGTTGCCGAGCGCAATGTGGCATGCATGTGAACAACCTCTAGTTTGAGAATCTGGATGGAAGCAGTGAAATCAGCGTTGAGATGGACATCTGAGACTTCTTTAGCAAGGCAGTTATCGTGACAGACGCGCAAGCCATACTTCAGAAGGTACAGAAGGGATGGCTTAGGTACGAATGGATAGCTGCCGCTGAAGCATCAAACCTCCAGGACATGGATCTGCTGTCCTGGTCATGTTGGAAAGAGCTAGTATCTTGGCTTCACACGCTCACATCATGGGCAGGTTAGTGATGGATAGTAATTACATTTTGAAATCAATCAATGACCGCCTGTTGGATGGGGATACTGAATTAGATGAAGCAACAATCCCCACACTGCAAAGTTTTGACAATAAACGGGGTTTGAGTGGAGTAGGGCGCAGGAGAGGACGGTGCAAGAGAGTGTACAACCAGCGAGCTACAGGGACCATCAGCATCTAGACCCTGCGCCATTTGCTGATTACAAACTAGGTACCTATGGGTAATCCAGGAGTGCAGTACCAACGATTTTTAGAAATAGAAAGTGAAACTCTTCGCTCATGATTTAGTGAACGTATAAATGTGTACTGCTCTCTCCTCAAGTATCCGGGATCTGTTAAGTCTTGCCTCTACCATATTCAATATATTATTATTTCCACCACTGGCCTCAGAGATTGTCCAGATTTTGTAATAGCAAGATCTCAAATATGCAGCACAAAAAGCAGCTTCCTGTGCTGCACTGTCAATAGTATTACAGAGTAGATGTGGAGATTTTGCACTGCCTGGGAATTAGATGGCAGAACAAGGTGTCAATTACAGAAGTGTCAATTACAGAAGTGTTAGCACGATGGGCGAATGACAAGTATACACACAATGATCTGTGCAGCACAGCTGAGATGGAATGGTGTCATGTGGTACTCATGTCGGATCAACGTCTACTAAAAGAGCTTCTCTATGAGGAACTACACAATGGCAAGAAGGCTAGTAGTGAAAGTTGACAAAGTGGTCACCATCGATTAGGATGGACGAACAACACAAACACAGGGTAGAGTAGAAGATAACGACTTTTTTAAAGCACTGTAAAGAAAAGTAATCTAACTATTATCAAAAGAGTAATAATAGTCAAGACAAACAACAAAAAAAAAACGTCTTCATTTTCTTATTTTCCATAACCTAGAAGAGTTTTTAGCTGACCATAGCAACAGAAATATTGCAAACAGAAGTTGAATCGGCCCTGCAAGACAGCAAAAACAAATAAGGCAGCAGGCATATGGTATCACAACAGAAATGCTACTAAACTGCAGTACAACTGCAGCGGACAGGCTGACCAGAATATTTAATGTGGCCTGGACGTCGAGAAAGGTACCAACAGACTGGCTGACCAGAATATTTAATGTGGCCTTGACGTCGAGAAAGGTACCTACAGCCTGACAACGGGCAATCATCGCTCCTATTTGGAAAAATCAAGGCAACAAGCGAGAGTGCGAAACGTATAGGCTCTTCTAATTTGCATAGGCAAGATATATATGCAAAGGAAATAATCCGTTCGGGTTAAGGAGAGGAAAGAGCTGCACATACGCAATATTTACATTGAAACAAACATGCGAATAGTCTATAGAAAACGATGAAAACAACAGCCTTATATCCATAGATCAAGTAAAAACGTTTCATAGAGTAAACAAAAGTAAACTTTGGGAGATCCTGGCAGATTATGAACTGTAAAGTCATTTCCTTACTAGCATCAAAGCCCTTTATCAGGACAGCCAGAGTGCAATTAGAGCAACAGAGGACATGCCAGAGTGGCTCCCCATTTCACCAGACGTCAGACAGGGTTGTGTTCTGTCACCACTCCTCTTTGTCACTAATATGAATAAAATCACCAAAGAGGCAAATACAGAACAGGAAAGTACCACGAACTGATCTTTGCAGACGACCAATATCTGATCCACTCCAATAAACGAAAGCTACAAAGTCATATTGACTCACTCTACTTGAGCTGTCAAAAGTACGATTTGAAAATCAATACATCAAAAACAGAGACAATGAATATAGATAGAAAACACAACACACTTGATATTCATGTGAATGAAACAAAAATAAAGCAGGTACAAGAATTTAGGTATTTGGGAGCTGTTTCTACTGAAGATGGCAGACTCAACAAAGAGATAGAGACGAGCGTGCAAAGGGCAACCACTGTCACATACCAGCTGTGGCCACTACTGAGTCACCCCAAGATTTCCCTCTAAGCAAAAAAGCAGATGATTAATAGTATCTTCATCCCAACCCTGTGCTACCAGTGTCTGATATGGACATTGAATAAACCATGGCTGGAGGGGCTCCCATTATATTATGATCGAAATACAAATAAGAACAGGGTAGTGTCTATTACACTTGTCACATGTGATATGACACTTGTCACATGTGATGTGAACACTTGTCACATGTGATATGACACTTGTCACATGTGATGTGAACACTTGTCACATGTGATTTGCGCACTTATGGACAATGCTACAAATAACAGGCAAGAACGGAGGACCGGCCTGGTCGCAAGGAAACTGGCTAGATATAACATTAGCATAGCCGCCCTGGGCGAGACGCGATTGGCAGAGGATGGACAACTCTTGGAGGATGGTGCTGGCTACACTTTCTTCTGGGGCGTCCGCAGCAATCAGGAGCGACGTTTGGCTGGTTTTGGATTTGCCATAAAGTCCACAATAGTATAGCATTTAAAAGGTATACTTATGGGATTTAGCATCGCCTCATAACAATACGTTAGGCCATAATCGTAAGTGCCTACGCACCAACTCTGACAAATCCGGACAGCCAAAGATAGGTCCTATGAAGATCTCGAGTCACTTATCGCTGCGGTCCCAAAATCTGACAAATTAGTTCTGCTATGAGATTGTAACGCCAGAGCTGACGCAGACTACCCTGCGTGGGATGGCATCATTGGTGGAAATGGTAAATGTAACGGTAACGGCCTACTCTTACTGAAGACATGTGTCGAAAATGAGCTTATCTTCCTACTTCAAACTAGAATAATAACAACATGGCTGCATCCCAGGTCCCGCCACTGACATCTTATCGACTACATCATTGTCAGACGTCGGAGCCCAAGTGATGTCAAAATAACTAAGAGTGTATATGGAGTGAAATGTTGGACTGACCATCGTCTCGTGGCAACCAAAGTTGAGTCTAAAAGTCTAACCCAAGAGGCGTTCTCGGGGGAGAAAAACATCGGGGAGATTAAATGTTGAGAAGTTGAAGTAGGAACCAACTAGAAACAGTTTTGCAGATGAGCTAGCAGTTATACTGAATGGGATTCAGCTTGGAAACTCCAGCATGGAATAAACCTGGGCAACCCTAAGGGACACTGTTTACTCTACCGCGCTAAAACACCTTGGTCCATTCACATGACAGCGCAAAGACTGGTTGGACGAAAATCATGGCGAGATTCTTCTCGACGCAAAGCGTCAATCGCACAGGGCTCTTCAAATCGTCTTTGTCCAAGAAAATGGCCTTCACTAGTGCTCGAAGAATAGTCCAGAAGAGACTCAGGGTGTTACATGATTTCTAGCTAAGCAGGCGGGCAGACTAAATAGAGGAGTTTGCTGTGCGTCTCAAAGGGTTTGATGCTGAGCTGAAATCACTTTATATGGTCCACAGCTTTCTGGTGGCTCTCAAGCTCTCAACGCCCATGGATTTCTGTTAACAGAGAAAACTCAGATCCTCGACAGGTGGGCAGAACATTTCTGTTAACAGAGAAAACTCAGATCCACGACAGGTGGGCAGAACATTTCTGTTAACAGAGAAAACTCAGATCCTCGACAGGTGGGCAGAACATTTCTGTTAACAGAGAAAACTCAGATCCTCGACAGGTGGGCAGAACATTTCTGTTAACAGAGAAAACTCAGATCCTCGACAGGTGGGCAGAACATTTCTGTTAACAGAGAAAACTCAGATCCTCGACAGGCGGGCAGAACATTTCTGTTAACAGAGAAAACTCAGATCCTCGACAGGTGGGCAGAACATTTCTGTTAACAGAGAAAACTCAGATCCTCGACAGGTGGGCAGAACATTTCTGTTAATAGAGAAAACTCAGATCCTCGACAGGTGGGCAGAACATTTCTGTTAACAGAGAAAACTCAGATCCTCGACAGGTGGGCAGAACATTTCTGTTAACAGAGAAAACTCAGATCCTCGACAGGTGGGCAGAACATTTCTGTTAACAGAGAAAACTCAGATCCTCGACAGGTGGGCAGAACATTTCTGTTAACAGAGAAAACTCAGATCCTCGACAGGTGGGCAGAACATTTCTGTTAACAGAGAAAACTCAGATCCTCGACAGGTGGGCAGAACATTTCTGTTAACAGAGAAAACTCAGATCCTCGACAGGCGGGCAGAACATTTCTGTTAACAGAGAAAACTCAGATCCTCGACAGGTGGGCAGAACATTTCTGTTAACAGAGAAAACTCAGATCCTCGACAGGTGGGCAGAACATTTCTGTTAACAGAGAAAACTCAGATCCTCGACAGGTGGGCAGAACATTTGTGCAACATTCTCAACAGGCCATCCTCCATAAATGAAGAGGCCATCCAACGCATGCCCCAGGTAGAAATGAACACGGCTGTGGATGATATCATAACTGAGGATGAAGTAGAGAAGGCCATCAAATCTATTTCTCCTGGGAAAACCCCTAGAGCTGACACAATACCAGCAGAGGTGTATACAGCAGCAGGAACATGCCTCACAAAGAGCCTCACGAAACTTTTCTGCTCCATGTGGGCTGAAGGAGTAGTCCCACGGGAAATCAAGGATGCGTCAATAGTTCATATCTACAAGAGAATAGGCAATCACCCAGAGTGTGACAATCACCGCAGAGTTTCACTGCTATCTATTGCCGGAAAGATCCTAGCGCTCGTACTGCTCAATCGTCTGAACAAACATCTTTAGCTTTAGAGTTGGTCGAGAAACTGTGGACATGAGCAGCGCGTCAGGTACAAGAGAAATGTCGAGAACATATCCGCGAGCTCTATATTACTTTCATTGACCTCACAAAGGCATTTGTTACGGTCAGCAGAGGTGGGCTATGGCAAATCATGTCTACATTCGGCTGTCCTAGCAAATTTGTAACCGTGGTGAAACAACTCCACGAGGGCATGCGCGCACATGTACTTGACAGCGGCGAGACCTCTCCACCCTTCGAGGTCAACAACGGTGTGAAACAGGGATGTGTACTTGCTCCGACACGGCTCAGTATGATGTTTTCAGCCATGTTGACGGACGCCTTCAAGAATACCAAGTATGACATACCAATAATGTACTACATGGATGGTGGTCTATTCAATCTAAGCAGACTGATGGCGAAGACCAAGGTGATGGGCGACACGATGTGCAAACTCCTATTTGCGGATGACTGTGCTCTGAATAATAGCTCAGAACGGAATATGCAGGAGGGTCTGGACCGGTTCTCTGCTACTTGTGACAATTTTCGCTTGACAAATAGCACAAAGAAAACTGAGGTCATGTATCAACCAGCACCAGGCACATCGTATAAACAGCCAGTGGTTACAGTGAAGGGACAGAAAATACAAGCGGTTGAAAAATGTATCTACCTCGGAAACACGCTGTTGAGATTAGTCACTATTGCTGATGAGCTGGCTAATTAATATCAAAGGCCAGCACAGCTTTTGACCGAATCCCCTCAACAGTATGGGAACGTCGAGGAATCAACATAATGACTAGCCTGATGGTCTTCCATGCCGCCATTGTTCCTAACCTGCTCTAATGCGGGTGAGAGCCGGACTGTCTTCTCGAGTGGACAGGAGGCTAAATCATTTTCACATGAACTGTCTGAGACTCAGAATGTGTATTCACTGCCAGGACCATATCACAGATACTCAAGTACTATCTAAAGCCAACATGCAAAGTGTTCATGCATTCTTACAAAAACCCAAATTGAAATGAGCATACCTTACCCGAATATCAAACGAAGGGCTTCCATTAAGGCTCCTGAATAGCAGATTGAGTGTCAGTGCAGTCAAATAGACATTTACACCTGGGAGAATCTTGCTCAAAATCGCTCAACTGGAAGACACAGTCAGCGTTGAACTCAGCTAAGATCGTATCCAGGCAGCCTGGGACACACGTGCAATAAAAAAAAAGGTAAGAGCAGAGAAAATATCAGACAACTGCTCACTAGATTTGGCAGTCGTGTCAGACTGTTCCAGTAGGCTTGATCAGTCATGAGCACACACACACTCACTCAAAGTTGTATTATGGTAGGCTCGAATAGGCTTGATCAGTCATGAGCGCACACACTCAAAGTTGTATTATGGTAGGCTGGAATAGGCTTAATCAGTCATGAGCTCACACACACACTCAAAGTTGTATTATGGTAGGCGTGAATAGGCTTGATCAGTCATGAGCGCACACACTCAAAGTTGTATTATGGTAGGCTGGAATAGGCTTAATCAGTCATGAGCTCACACACACACTCAAAGTTGTATTATGGTAGGCTTGAATAGGCTTGATCAGTCATGAGCGCACACACTCAAAGTTGTATTATGGTAGGCTGGAATAGGCTTGATCCGTCATGAGCGCACACACTCAAAGTTGTATTATGGTAGGCTGGAATAGGCTTGATCAGTCATGAGCTCACACACACACACACACTCAAAGTTGTATTATGGTAGGCTTGAATAGGCTTGATCAGTCATGAGCGCACACACTCAAAGTTGTATTATGGTAGGCTGGAATAGGCTTGATCAGTCATGAGCGCACACACTCAAAGTTGTATTATGGTATGTGATGATGTTGGTGATTCTCCTCAACGACGATGGACGCTTTATTATTATTAGTCTTCACCACTCGTGATGGATGAACTTCACTTTTTTAGCAAAACTCTTTAATATGTCATCCACAAACCAGAGATGGTTAATAATTTCTTATTATCCTAATTTAGTATGCGAAATACTTCCTCGCCGGCTGAATGGCACTACGCTTATACCTGTGTCGTATTTCACGGGTTAGTTCTGCCGGTTCACCTTCACGAATTTGGCGTGTGGGAATTTTAGATGCTACTATGATGAGATGAATACAGCTGGGGAGAGATGCCAGACTCTCACACGCTGAGTGTTGTCCATACGACCTCTTGTGGTTATCGAAAAGGCACGACAAACTGCGTTAGATGCCTTCCCACCTTTCTACCCTGCGGGTTACATGTTTACGGAAAGGCTTCGGTGGTAACCCTGAGACAAAATCTGCATCCTATGCTATCTCCAGTCGTCTCGATGAATGTCTTGCCACTGGCAAAAGGTAGCTTAGGCTCTGTAAGTGAGGTTGACAAAAGGCGCAGTTTCTTCCTCACTTTAAGCCAAATCACCGCGCAAGTCACCCATTTCAGCGGACACAGCAAGAGATACGACTGTCCGCACGGCTGAACAAAGAGAGTGGTCTTCATCACTTGTGATGGACAACTATTACTATTATCGGCGAACGCGATAAGCGCATCTCAAAGTATATTTTATACTGTCAGTTCAGAATAGGCATCCGTCCATTAGGTGCGCTATTGAGACTTCGTGAAAATGTATCTGAAAAACTTCAACCCTGATGTCACCGCTTGCACAGAACTCCACTGACTGATGTCTATTTAGATGAGTTCTGTATCTGACCTCACTCAGCTTGTCGCCTATTGTTAGTAGACTTTCACACAACAAACTTATCATGCTTCACACTAGCAACAGCGTGTGCCGTTGATGACTTCGCCACATAAATCTTACTTAAATAAAATAAATTGTATTAAAATATCGATCAGCAATAGATAAATGTGGCCAACCGTCCATTCACTATAGATAGATGTGGCCAACCGTCCATTCACTATAGATAGATGTGGTCAACCGTCCATTCACTATAGATAGATGTGGCCAACCGTCCATTCACTATAGATAGATGTGGCCAACCGTCCATTCACTATAGATAGATGTGGTCAACCGTCCATTCACTATAGATAGATGTGGCCAACCGTCCATTCACTATAGATAGATGTGGCCAACCGTCCATTCACTATAGATAGATGTGGCCAACCGTTCATTCACTAAAATCACATCTGGCCCCTGTCCAGAAATGGAAGCCTACTTCTGATATAGTCAGTTTATTTGGAGGAATATTGTTGATGACTTTCTCTGCAGTTCACTTTAGTGTCTCTAACTAGAGTTTTCTTTGTATTTTGGTGAATAAATCCTAACCCCCACTGAACACTGACAAGGAAATTCCGTCCGGTTCTACATGTCATCAATAACAAAGAGGATAACACATTACATGAAACCAAAGACATACTGAATAGATGGAAAGAGTGCTGCAGAACCATGTATGAAGAAAGCACAAAGCGCTTTGTTACAATCCTACCGAAGGCTGAGGAAGAACCTGAACTAACATTGGAGGAAGTACGCTCGGCAATCAAAAGCCTGAAAAAGGTAAAGTCCCCAGGATGATGATATCCAAGCAGAGCTAATACAAGCAGGAGGGGAGGCCAGTGCTTGAGTCTATCACAAGCTGTGTAAACAGATATGGCACAGTGCAGAGTGGCCAGAAGCATGGAAGAAATCAATTTATATTCCCCTCCACAAAAAAGGCAACCTGAAGCTGTTCACGAACTACAGACAAAGCACAAAACAAAGTAATAAGACAGTAGGTGGGTGCAACACCATGCATGGAATCCATAGAAAGCCAGATAATAAAATGGTTCGGACACCTAGCAAGAATGCAACTAAAGTTACCAGCTGCGCATATCTATAATACCGGACAATAGGGTTGCAGAGCAAGAGGCAGACCATGTAAAAGGTGATGGTGTCAGTCAGTGAAACACAAAATGACAACAAACATCGCAGACAAAGATGGCACATGCCAGAAAACTACATATCCCTACAATTTCTAACAACCCAAGTGGATAGAAGAAGATAATGATAATTGGGACATCACATGCCACTGTATTATGAATTGTCTGTTGCCACTGCTGTCTGTCCGTCACTTTCTGTTGCCACTGCTTGCCTGCCCATCACCACTGTATTATAAATTGTCTGTTGCCACTGCTGTCTGTCCATCACTTTCTGTTGCCACTGCTTGCCTGCCCATCACCACTGTATTATGAATTGTCTGTTGCCACTGCTGTCTGTCCGTCACTTTCTGTTGCCACTGCTTGCCTGCCCATCACCACTGTATTATGAATTGTCTGTTGCCCCTGCTGTCTGTCCATCACTTTCTGTTGCCACTGCCTGTCTGCCCATCACCACTATATTATGAATTGTCTGTTGCCACTGAAGTCTGCCCATCACCACTGTATTTACAACAGTATGTCTATTAGCTCATCTGTTAATGAATAGTTTTCAAGCATTGTGTCATAATTTACATTGAGATTGTAACATTTACGTCATCTTTGGACCTGACAGATCAAATTTCAGCACAACACATCTTTAAGACCGGTTTTGCAATCGAGGCTCTTCTCTTAACTAGGTCACAGAGATGCAGCATGTTTTCAGGGCTGCCACTTGGAGGTGTCTTGGACAGGTCTGGCTCACTGATCCTGATGCAAGCAGCCAGCTATGAGTTGTTGACAAGTGACATCTCGTTCTTGCCCCAAAACAAGTGTCATAAATGTCTTAACATTGATAAAGTACAGTGAGACAAACAAATTAAATAATATGTGATGTATTTCAGTGTACAAGAAAGCAAATATATTCATGTACAACAATATGTGAAATCAGTGAACATGTCCACAATGTAACCAACATATTTTCTTTTGTACATTCACACTTTATGACATTGTATATACTAAAAAAAAATATATTTTGGATTTCCTTAAAATAAAACTTTTCATGACATTAATAATGAGAAAACTCCAGATGAAGCAACAATAATATCAATAGCATCAAACTTTGCACATGGTGCTAGTCACCAACAGTCTGGAATGTAGCCTTCATATAGATACCACATGGTGCTAGTTACAAGTCTGGAATGTAGCTTTCATAAAGATACCACATGGTGCTAGTTACAAGTCTGGAATGTAGCTTTCATAAAGATACCACATGGTGCTAGTCAGCACAAGGCTGGAATGTAGCTTTCATAAAGATACCACATGGTGCTAGTCAGCACAAGGCTGGAATGTAGCTTTCATAAAGATACCACATGGTGCTAGTCAGCACAAGGCTGGAATGTAGCTTTCATAAAGATACTTCATGGTGCTAGTTACAAGTCTGGAATGTAGCTTTCATAAAGATACCACATGGTGCTAGTTACAAGTCTGGAATGTAGCTTTCATAAAGATACCACATGGTGCTAGTTACAAGTCTGGAATGTAGCTTTCATAAATATACCACATGGTGCTAGTTACCACAAGTCTGGAATGTAGCTTTCATAAAGATACCACATGGTGCTAGTTACAAGTCTGGAATGTAGCTTTCATATAGATACCACATGGTGCTAGTTACAAGTCTGGAATGTAGCTTTCATAAAGATACCACATGGTGCTAGTTACAAGTCTGGAATGTAGCTTTCATAAAGATACTACATGGTGCTTTTTACCAACAGCCTGGAATGTAGCTTTTTTTTTTGTTGCCCTGTTTATGTCAGGTTATGAAGAGGTTTCTTGACCAGGCCCTAATATGTGCTTTGTACATGCGGAGTTTCACTGCTTGTTATATCTGCTATCCATCTTTTGTGTTGGCAGCCCTTGACTTTATAACCTTTGTATCCATTGGATCTGTATAGCAAAGATTAATGAGTGATAATTTCTGGTGTTTGGCGTGTCACTTAGCCAAACTATTTAGTTTGCTGTCTCTTGATGAGGTCTAGACCTTGTCTCCTAATACTATCCATCCTTGTTACTCAGAGCATTCTCCGCAGACATTTCATCTCTATTGTTTCTGGCACTGATAACACAATGTGAGTAGGAATATTGTATTGTATAGTATTCTTTTGTATCCATTGTCTAATATTTACATTGTAATTTCGAGGACATTTGTCCAATGATTTCACGCTTTATCACATCTCAATGTTGCCTTTGCTGTCTGCTGAGATTATGTTACCCACGTACATGGACATTTTTCACCTGTTTCACTTGGTTTTGTATGAATATTGTTGTTTCTATTATAATTGTTATATCTTCAGTTTTCTCTGTCATTTTCATACTTTAATCCGTACAAACCTCATTAAGATTGCTGATAAGTTCCTGCAGCTGAGGTTGCTGTTACTGCTTGGTCATCAGCAAAGAGAAGTTCATTTAAGTGATCACTGAGGTTGTTACCCTCACTAATGTTGGCTTTTTTACATATTGCGTCTATATATGTTATAAACAATCAAGGAGATAGAGCACAGCCTTCCCCTACACTGGATCTAATTTGACATTGTTCGGAATATCCTGCAATTGTTCTTACTGTACATTGGCCATTGACAAAGACTTTTACTTACATCGATTGGTCAAATGTTTATACTTCTTCTTCTTCGTACGCAGTCAGACAGTAACCATTATTTTTTCGAAAAAAGCGGCGGTCATCCTGAGGCTGTCGCCACTGCCATAGAGCTTTTCTTGCAGTTCCACTGGTGATGGCCACATCTGCTCTCTCTGATCCTCGTATGTCGGGCAGTTCTGCAGCAGATGTTCAGCGGTCATTTTACCGGTACCGCACGGGCATTCGTCGGTACCACCTATCTTCAGTTTGTTGAATAGGTGGTACCTCAGTCTATTGTGGCCAGTGCGAAGTCTGAAGACAACGACCTGCTCTCCTCGATTCAACTGGTAATAGGCATCGTTTTTGGTGTAACCAGTATGTTCGGTTTCCCATTTGGTCATGTATCTGGCTTTGATAAGCCGTTTTGACTCTTCGTACGTCATACTAGTATCTGTTTGTGGTAGTCTGGTCAAATGTTTATACAACATTCTAACGTTGTCCACAGTTGGTATCTATTCACCCAATCGAATGCCTTCTTTTGTTCCACGAAGGCAATGTGTAGTGACTGATCATAATCGATTCTTTTCTCCTATAGTTGTCTGAGTGCAAAGACTGGATCATTACAGCTCCTGTTTTTCCTAAATTCCATCATAAAGATACTACAACATAACTGTACTTATTTCATTATAATATATCTATTTTCAAAACTTTCTTCCAGTCTTTTCTTGTGCACAAAAAGTTTCATTTTTAGCAGATCTATATTCCAGAGTGTAAAGATAAATGCCAGTTTGTTAAATTGAAAAGAAAAAAAAAAATGTAAAATTTGTTTTTAATAAACATACATTAAAATTATTATATCCACAGTTTTCACAAAACAAAAATACATTTAAAAAAAATGTTAATGAGATATATAAAATTATGCAAAATGACCGTACAAAGTGATTTTGAGATTTACCAGTTAATGATACAATAATCTATATACAGACAAATGACTCCACTCTGCTGAAAAAAATTATTTATACACACTTAGAGGTCGTTCAACCAGAGAAGGCAAATTTGAAAAAGAATACAATAATTCAGCAAAAATTGGTAAACTTGCATTTCCCCGTGAGCATATATAATGTGAATTTTCAGGTGATTGTTCTTTCAAAATTTCAGACAAAGGGAAGGAGACATGAATTACAAAAACTATGTTAGTCAAGATTACTTTGAAAAGAAATATCCTCCTCCTCAGATTTGTGAGCCATAGACAGTCCTGATGTACATGCCCTGTTGTCATGTTTGCCATGCAGGAGTAACATAAGCTAATGGTACCTATCTTGAATTAGGTGTACAGGTGGGGGTCTCTCTCTGCTGTTGCCAGTTTTGAGGTATGATAACCTGGTCTTTTCTGTACAGTTGGTAGTATCCATCATCTGAATGGTGGTGTTCTTGTCCCTTTACATAGTATTGCACTTTTATTATGGGTTTTGCTTCTTCATAGTTGACCAGGTATTCCGCTTTGCCCTCCATTTGGCTTGACTGTCAATCTCTCTGTTTCCTTTGATGTTAAAATGCGATGGTACCCACTGAAACTACTTTGTTATATCTTCAAGACTGCAGTCGGTTCATTCTGTTCAGTGTTCTTGTAGAATGTGCCGTTATTGGCTGACTATGCAGCATGTACTTATTTTTGTGCTGAAGGGCCATTACTACTGCATCTTAAGGGCTTCTTTTTCTCTTTTAACACTGAACTTGCCTATGGACCTGGTTACCTTTTCCCAATTATATTATTACCACTCCTACTTCTCTATCCACGGTGGCATTTGCAGCTGTGAGCCATCTTGTTTGATGGATAATTAGCATCCATGTAATCTTCCATAATGCATCTTCTTCTCTCCAGGTTGACAGACAAGTAGACACATGAATGTATAAACGGTGCACAGACATGCGCTCCTTTTTTTCTTGGACTTCTATTTTTGCTTTCAGTTCTGGTGTGCATGCCCACAGGCAGCAAGGGTGGTATGAGACATTAGTATGCGCTAACGGCTGTATGGACCTTGATATTGTTTGTGACGAAGTTTAATTGCTATGAGAGACAAGTTCTCTAATCACTCTACCACTGAGATTGATTCTACAAATATTGAAATCTTCTCTTTCTGTTCGCTCATCCTGTTATGCCTTTCAGCATCAGATTATGAAGAGATCTCTAGAACGATCCTGTCAGTATGCCTCATGCACAGTAGTATTTACCGCCTCAGATATTTCAATAAGCCACCTTTTTCATGGTCTGCCTTTGGCTTTGAATCCGTTGTATCTAAATAGCATTGCTTGTTGGGGTGGGAGGGGGGAAGAGGAGAGCCTTGTTACATGGCCAAACTATTTTAGTTGCCTGTCTTTTATGTAGTCCAATACTGGTGTTGATCCCACCAGTCTTTGGATGTCGTCGTTTCTGATTATGTCTCTCCTTGTTACGCTCAATATTTTTTGCAGGCATTTAATTTCTGTTGTTACGATGTAGCGTTATTTATTTGATGTTAGTGTTAGCGTTGTATAAAGCTCTTTTGGTAGTTATTGGCATGTGCTTGCATCTAAATATTGGAGTTAATTGTCCGATGATCTGATTTGCCTTATTGCATCTTTGTTGGATTTCTACCGTAATTCTTCCGTTTGCTGATAACATGCTCCCTAAGTATGTGAAATCTTTTACCTGTTTGATTTGCTATTTTTCAATGGCGAATCTGATGTCTCCGGCTGTTCTAGATATTTTCACGACCTCAGTTTTTTCTACATTGATTTTCATGCTGAATTCTTTACATGCTGTATTTAGTTTATGAATTTGTTGCTGCATTTGTAGCTCTGAAGTTGCCATGACTGCTTGATTGTCAGCAAAAAGAAGTTCATTTAAGAGTTCATCAATGCTGCTACCTTCATTTTGGTTGGCTGTTTTACAAATGTGGTCTACACATACAGTTATTGTTCGAATAGAGCACTGGCTATTTGTGTAGAGACTTTTGCACAGGTTAATTAGATGATCGGTTACTCCATAGTGTGCCAATATTTTCCGTAGATGTTTCCTATCTACCCTGTCAAGAGCTTTTTCTTGATCTACAAACGCAACATACAGTTCCTGATCGTATTCAATTGTTTTCTCCATCAATTGTCAGGGTGTAGAAATTGCATCCGTGCAGCTTCTGTTCTGTCTAAATTCCATCTGATTATCATTGAGCTGAGGTTCGATAATGTTGCGTAATCTTTTTTTCTAACATTTTACCAAATATTTTGCCAGTGTGGCTCAGGAGCGATATTCGTCTGTATTTTGTGCAGTCTCTTTTGCTACCTTTCTTTTTTCATATTGTAATTGTACAGAAATTTACTTTCAAAATTTATGTTCGCTGATATAGGAATCAGAAATTTCATGCTGCAATACAGGAACTCAGAAGTGTTAGTTTTGATTTCTTTTGTATGTGTTCGTATGGCATGGAAACACGGACAATGAACAGTTGAAAGTTGAGAAATGAGACCTGGGAGATATAAATGTATAGAAGAATGGGGTGCACTTCAAGGAAAGAGACAAAAACAAATAAAGAGCTCCTGGAGAAGTTACTGATACAATGAGAAACTAATGTAACAAAATCAGTCACATTGTTACATTAATTTGAGCATCCAAAAAGCTATTAAACATGCTGAGAGCCATGCTGGAATGAAAATTGCCTCATGAGAATAATAATTCTATCCCATTATTTACTCCTAAACAGCAGTCTTTCTGAAACACATTTAGTCCTAGAATTTACATAGACCTGGTCATATCAGTACAGTGACCTGGTCATATCAGTACAGTGACCTGGTCATATGAGTACAGTGACCTGGTCATATCAGTACAGTGACCTGGTCATATCAGTACAGTGACCTGGTCATATCAGTACAGTGACCTGGTCATATCAGTACAGTGACCTAGTCATATCAGTACAGTGACCTGGTCATATGAGTACAGTGACCTGGTCATATCAGTACAGTGACCTAGTCATATGAGTACAGTGACCTGGTCATATCAGTACAGTGACCTGGTCATATCAGTACAGTGACCTGGTCATATCAGTACAGTGACCTGGTCATATCAGTACAGTGACCTGGTCATATGAGTACAGTGACCTGGTCATATCAGTACAGTGACCTAGTCATATCAGTACAGTGACCTAGTCATATCAGTACAGTGACCTAGTCATATCAGTACAGTGACCTGGTCATATGAGTACAGTGACCTGGTCATATGAGTACAGTGACCTGGTCATATGAGTACAGTGACCTAGTCATATCAGTACAGTGACCTAGTCATATCAGTACAGTGACCTGGTCATATCAGTACAGTGACCTAGTCATATCAGTACAGTGACCTAGTCATATCAGTACAGTGACCTAGTCATATCAGTACAGTGACCTAGTCATATCAGTACAGTGACCTAGTCATATCAGTACAGTGACCTAGTCATATCAGTACAGTGACCTAGTCATATCAGTACAGTGACCTAGTCATATCAGTACAGTGACCTAGTCATATCAGTACAGTGACCTAGTCATATCAGTACAGTGACCTGGTCATATGAGTACAGTGACCTGGTCATATGAGTACAGTGACCTGGTCATATCAGTACAGTGACCTAGTCATATCAGTACAGTGACCTAGTCATATCAGTACAGTGACCTGGTCATATCAGTACAGTGACCTGGTCATATCAGTACAGTGACCTAGTCATATCAGTACAGTGACCTAGTCATATCAGTACAGTGACCTAGTCATATCAGTACAGTGACCTAGTCATATCAGTACAGTGACCTAGTCATATCAGTACAGTGACCTAGTCATATCAGTACAGTGACCTAGTCATATCAGTACAGTGACCTAGTCATATCAGTACAGTGACCTAGTCATATCAGTACAGTGACCTAGTCATATCAGTACAGTGACCTAGTCATATCAGTACAGTGACCTAGTCATATCAGTACAGTGACCTAGTCATATCAGTACAGTGACCTAGTCATATCAGTACAGTGACCTAGTGATATCAGTACAGAAAACCTCATGACATAGGAGAGAACAATGTCAAATTTCCACTCAGATATCTGCCACTATTAATGATCAGTGAACTGTAAAATAAGGCATTATGATGGATTGCTCACTTTCTGACATCATAATCTGTATAATATTCTACATCAGCCAGTCACTAGCTTAAGTTCCCATCTCCATTTGAGTCATCTCAGAAGCAAACAATGCATAGACTTTACCAAAAACATGTTATGCAATTGACTGTTCCTTGATACCTAAAGATTTACTCTACAAATGACTTGCTTTTTTTCTTCATGTGCCAGTCACTTTACTGCCACTAATGTTCATGAATTCTGTGGTTGGCTTTACTTCAACCCAGACTAAATTAATCAGCAGCATCTTTCATTTGCCATCATCTGTCTCTTTTTTCCATAAACTTTGGTTGTTGCTACAGTGCACTTTTATTCCATTCATATTCCCCAAAACAAATCTGTTTATATTTTTAAACAAGCTTAACTTACGCACTCCACATTATTTTTGAAAAAAATTTGACCTAATTAATTTTCTTAATTAGTCGCTGTGGTAGTCGTCTTTCAAAATTTGTAACTTTTATGTTTGTTTGTCAATAAATATGATTTTCTGGTGTGTAGATACACAATAGCATAACGAACACGTGGGTGTTATTGTTTTTGTTGTATGTTTGTTAGTTTTTGAGATTTAAAAAGATGAAGTTGAAAATTTATGAAAATCTCGGGAAAAATTTGGACTCGACCACTAGGCCTAGTCGCTTCGATAGAAAACCATGAAAACCACAACAACGTATCGATACTGTGTTTACAATATCGCCACAACTGTTAGTTTCCAATTCAAACGTAGTTCTTTCATTTAAACAAACAAAATAAACAGATCTACGCGATAAAAATCTTTCTCAACAACCTACTTCCCCTTTCGCAAAAAGTCGGCTTGCTCAAAACGGCATATACAAAATTAAAACTGTTCAAAAGCCATTTGTAATCGAACACACGATACTTTAACCGGCAAAATATCGTGTATATATGGAGGGCGTAGTCAGCAGTAAAAAATGGCTGTCAGGAGTGACTCCGTTCAAAAAAAAAAAAAATGTTTCCGCACACCGTTTTTGTAGGCCTAGCTGGTTCAAAGAGAACGGACAAGGGCGTGCTACAGGTTAAGAAGCTTTTTTTCAAATTGATATCTCTGTTGAACTTCTATATTCAAGAATTTGTTAATCATTTCTATAAAAAATGGTCATGATGAATGGTGATAAAAGAATTCTGAAAAACCTATGATGAATTTAGCTAGGTGTTAAATAATTCAGTAAAGAACAATTTTAAAATCTTAAATTTGTAAGGAACAACTCTTAACAACTAACAATTCTATGTACTGAGACAGATAAGCTCTATGAAAAGAAGGTGTATATGAAACTGTCATGTTACTCATAGACAGAATACAACTATTTGAACTAATAATTTAGTTCATTGACATTTTAATGCTTCTGGTTTTCAAGGAACGTTTCTATTCTTATTTCTTCCAGTTATAGATTCTGCATACTGTGAAAGGCAGTTGATAAATGATGGGTCAGTTAATTAAGCAGTTTTATAATAATTTTTAATTAACTGTACACATTGAGTAGTACATGCAATTTCTCAAAAGAAAGAAAGTTAATTAAAAATAAAACCAAAAACATTAAAAAAAGATGTTGGAATGTAATATACAAATTGTGATCTATAAAAAGATAGCCTACAATTTCAAAATCAATGAGATAAATGCAGTAATGACAAAGATGAATGCTGATGATCTTTTTGCTGGCCCGCCACTCATAACTTCTGTAGTTTCAGAATTGATTTGGATTTGACCATCTGTAAAACAAACACAAAAAAACGTCATTTCAACAAACTTGTAATAACTATCATTTGCAGCTACATCATAAAATTGAAGCTTTGTTGTAAGCACAAATGGATTCCCACAAATGTAAGAATGTAAAGATGCATCTATATTACTAAAATAAATGGGAAACTTTCAAAAAAAGATGCATGGGCATACTAATATCAGAAGTAACACAGAATTGAAGAGTACTGAAAAGAAAAAAAAAAAGAAAAAAAAAAGCAATATTCTGGAACAGGAAATGTCCGTTAAAGTTACAAAGCTCTGTCAATGGAATGATGGTAGTAAGAAAGAGAGCTTTTCATTGTTATTTAGAACCAATCCAGTCAACTCTGTCATGAAGTAAGAAGATCACTGGAGACCACATGAGACCCCCTAAAAATGGCTGACAATATAATGAATAGATCGAATAACTGATGCTATGTTATATTAAGTAGAATTCTAAGTATAAACATCACAGTATTGCACACAGACCAATAGGAGATCAGTCACATGGTGAAGAGTATGAATAATCATGGTTCATGTATCCGCTGGTGTTATACAATAATTTTAAACTCCTGAAGTCTGTGTATTAGTTAGTCATTTTACAAGTGAACAATAATTGGTTTCAACATGTCCACCATACTCATATCTAATGTCTTCATAATGAGTGCTTTCAAAGCCATAATTTCAGCTGCTCTAAACCCCAGCAAGACCAGGAGACCACGCCTGCCCTGCCCCCTGAAGGTTTGAGGCCTCTATCCACTAATGCCATATGCATCCCGTTTTGACCGTATTTGTTTTTGGTTTTATTTTTGCGTTTGCCTTATTTCTCTAATCTCTAAGGCAGTGTGCGTTGGTTGCACTGTGGTTTTTATTTTGCACCTGTCGGCCAAGTGCATCCAACTTCAGCATGCATTTTATGTAAGGATCTGCTTCCTCCTGCATTCTCTAAGGGTTTGCTTCCCCAGGTAACGGCCGGTGCTGTGAACCCAGCACCTTCTGGTTGTGAGCCGTGTCACTTAACCACTAGCCAACGCCGCCCCGTTTCGACCGTATGAAGCAAGGACTGTCCTAAACGATAACTACCCGAAAAGCTGTCCGCACGGAGCTGTATAACCTGCAGCAATCCCAATTCTCATACTAGACTCCGAGATCCGAGAGCCTATAAATATCTTTCAAAGAGACGTGGATACAACGGGATTAAGATCAATCTGTATTACAGAGGAAATTGTTTTTAAAAAATTGGAGCGGTTGAAAGTGAATAAATGTCCAGGTCAAGATGGTATTCATCCAAAATTGCTGTTTGAAATTAGAGACCAACTAGCAAAACCATTGGCTATATTATGTTCTCAATCACTTACAAAAGGGATTGTTCCACGGGATTGGAAAGATGCAGGAGTGATTCCCTTATTCAAAAAGGGCAAATAATCAGATCCAGCGAATTATAGACCGGTGAGTTTAACGAGCATAGTCTGTAAATTGTTAGAGTCAATAATCAAAGAAAACATTGTAATGCATTTAGACAAATTTTATCTAATTAGAAATAGTCAGCATGGGTTTACTAGAGGGAGATATGCTTAACAAATCTATTAGAATTCAAGGAGGAGGTTACTAAAATCATAGATAAAGGGGAGCCAGTGGACGTTATTTATCTAGATTTTGCAAAGGCCTTTGCAGTACCTCATAAAAGATTATTTTGAAAGTTAAAATCACATGGAATAGGTGGGGAAGTTGCCAAATGGACTGAAAATTAGTTAACAGGAAGAAGGCAGAGGGTGGGTATAAATAAGGAGTACTCTGATTGGTGTGAAGTGAAAAGTGGAGTGCCACAGGGCTCGGTTTTGGGACCAATTTTGTTCTTGACATATATAAAGGATTTGGACATTGTTATGGGATCCATGAATGCAAAATATGCTGATGACACAAAACTATGCAGTAGTGTCTCATCTAAAGCAGAAGTGGATATATTGAGGTCGGAATTAGATAAAATTCGAGAATGGTCTGTAATCTGGCAAATGGAGTTTAATGTAGATAAATGTACAGTCATCCACATGGGTAGATCCAATATGGAACATAATTACAGGATGGGAGAGAACAATATTACAAAGATAGACAAGGAAAGGGACCTAGGGGTTATAATAGATCATACAGGTAAGGTGAGTGAGCAAGTTCAGGTAGCAGTGAAAAAGGCAAATGCAATGTTAGGTATGATAAAAAGAAATATTAAACATAGGAGCAAGGAAGTGATAGTCAAACTGTATAAAGCATTAGTTAACCTAGATTGGAGTACTGTGTACAGGTGTGGAGTCCTTATCATAGAGGAGATATAAACATGCATGCTGGAAAGAATACAAAAAAGAGCGACAAAGCTGATAGTGGGATTCCAGAATTACAGTTATGAGGAAACCGGTCTACAGTGTCTAGAAGAGAGAAGAATTCGTGGTGACTTAATACAGGTTTATAAGATGATCAGAGGAATGGATAAATTAGACTAAACAAGTTTTTTAAAATACAGCCACCCACAAGAACAAGAGGGCATAGCTACAAGTTGACTAAAGAGAGGTCCAGATTAGATATTGGGAAATATTTTTTTAGTCAGAGAGTAGTGAATGCTTGGAATGCATTGCCAGAGGAGGTAGTGGAGGCAGGGACGGTTAATGCATTTAAGAATAAATTGGATGCGCATAGCTTTTAGAGCAAGGTGATGTAAATGAAACTGGTTTTATACAGACTCTGCAGGGTCTTCTAAACCAGTATAAAGACGTTACGTTAAGTTATAGGTGTCTCATATTTGCTCTGCTCTGCAGCTACTCTAGCTGAAATTCTAGCATTATCCTGAGTTCTCACTAAACAACCTTAATCCATCAGTAAATGCTACAGCATTATCTTCTTCCATCTGCTTCAAAATCTTCCCAATCTCAATATTCAGCGCCCAGGCTTGAACCCTGGAGAGGCTACTCCAGCCTCGCTCTTGAGGACACAACACGGAAGCTGGCAGTTTATGGGTTATAAGTCCCACTCATGGGGAAGGGTGCCACAGGTCAGCTTCGACGGTGGGAGGGATCATTGCATCCTATTGGTCGACTACCGCCTGCCTCAGCCAGGCAGCTCCCCGGTCAGTAGAGTGTTGACTCACCAACATCTGCCTGCTCCAGTGGGTGCCTAGAGCTTAGTGCATGCATGACGAGCGGTTGTTAATTTTGCACCAAACAAAACCAAAATTAAAAAGAAGACTAGCTCTTCGATTTGCAAGCTGGAACGTGCGTAATATGTGTACAGGCATCTCCGATGATCTTCATTTACTGAATCGTAAATGTGAGATTTCCAAATCTAAAAAAATATTCTCGTTTCCACCAACAAAAAATTGTCTGAATGGTGCATATCACTTATTGCAAGACTTTTGACAAATTTTTAACATAGTTTCCGAGAATATTTTTCTGTTCCTGATGCAGGCAAAAACTGATGCAGAGATCAATTGTCAGTTAATATGTATGAAGTAGGAGATGGAGCAGTAGAGGAAGGTAAGTTAATAGAAATAATCACGGATGGTGTTCTAAAATTACAGTTCAAGGAACTTGAACCTTGCAAAGTTCTTGGCTCCCTTACAAACCAACTTTCCGGAACTATCAAAGAGTGCATTTAAATTATTAATGCCTTTCGCAACGACATATTTGTGTGAAAAATCATTGTCTGCTCGGTTTACCTTACAATTAAGTATAAAACGCGTTTGAAAAACGTAGCCAAAACTCAGAATACAACCTTCAGCTATTAACTCGGATATAACAAGACTTGCACATGAAATGCAGTGTCAGCCTTCTCATTAAAGAAAGTCAACAGTTCAACTGAATTTACAACCAATTTTAATACTGGAGTAAGGACTTCTAAACATAAGAGAGTTGGAATTTTTGAGTACGAATAAAACTAATTCAGAAGGATGTATATATGTGTGTGTGTGTATATATATATATCTGGCAAAGATGGCGCCATAACTGGCTGCGAGTCTACATTTCCCTACTGTTTTGGATCATTATGGATGCCGCCAGACCACGGATTTGCCTGGAATTCACACTAGTCGACGACTTACTTGTGTTCACGGAAACGTGGTGTTGTTTTCCGTCTGGACTTGTTATTTCGTTCTTTTTTTTTGGTGATTTCTTCCATCCGTTTATCCTGGTCTGGACGCCGGCTGAATGGCACTATGCTTATACCTGTGTCGTATTTCACGGGTTAGTTCTGCTGGTTCACCTTCACGAATTTGGCGTGTGGGAATTTTAGATGCTACTATGAGCTGAATACAGCTGGGGAGAGATGCCAGACTCACTCACACGCTGAGTGTTGTCCATACGACCTCTTGTGGTTATCGAAAAGGCACGACAAACTGCGTTAGATGCCTTCCCACCTTTCTACCCTGCGGGTTACATGTTTACGGAAAGGCTTCGGTGGTAACCCTGAGACAAAATCTGCATCCTATGCTATCTCCAGTCGTCTCGATGAATGTCTTGCCACTGGCAAAAGGTAGCTTAGGCTCTGTGAGTGAGGTAGACAAAGGGCGCAGTTTCTTCCTCACTTTAATCCAAATCACCGCGCAAGTCACCCATTTCAGCGGACACAGCAAGAGATACGACTGTCCACACGGCTGAACAAAGAGAGTGGTCTTCATCACTTGTGATGGACAACAACGATATATATATATATATATGATAAATATAATTTAATTTTGATTTGTGTACAGACATCTTCGATGATCTTCGAGAGGTTGGAGATGCAAAAAAAACAGCCATCATTGATAGGGAGCTCTCTCAATTGAATGTGGACAGAGCTGCCCTACAGGAAACCAGACTTGCCTCTAGTGGCTCACTAAGAGAGAAAAACTACACTTTCTACTGGAAGGGTCGTGAACCTGAGGAATCTCGACAGCATGGTGTTGGTTTTGCTATTAAAAACACACTTATGGCCTCAGTCAATCCTCCCTCGGAGAGCTCTGAGAGGTTACTGTCCATTCGCCTCATCACCGCTACAGATCCTGTTAATATTCTCAGCGCTTATGTCCCAACCCTGACATCTCCAGAGGCAAAGGGTCAATCCTATGGACAGCTGGAGAAGATGATCAAGAACAGCCTGGAAGAAACACTCATCTTTCTCTGCGACTTTAATGCTAGAGTAGGTGGGGACCACATAGCATAGCCCACCTGCCTTGGACATCATGGTATTGGCGGGATAAATGACAATGGTCAGAGGTTGCACTCAACAAGGCCTGTGTATCACAAATACTTTCTTCAAGGGCAGGCCGCAACAGAAAGTATCCTGGAAACACCCAAGGTCACATCGATGGCATCAAATCGACTTGAATGTCACCAGACGTTCAGCTCTAAATATGGTCCTCTCCACTAGAAGCTATCACAGTGCAGATTGCGACTCTGACTATGCATTGTATGTAGCAGGGTACGCTTGCAGCTTCGCAAAATATGCCGTTCCAAACAAATTGGACATCTCCGCATCAACACTGCGCCGATGATGAATCCTTTCAAGAAGGAAACGTTTGTGTCTGACCTGAATCTTGCTCTTCGGGAGGATCTGAGTGTGACACCACAGCCAAGTGGAACGCTATGAAAGGTGCCATCTATAATACAGCATTAGCTACGTTTAGCATGAGGGAAATTACCAATCATGACTGGTTCAATGCACATCTTGCAAGAAAGGAACCAGTAATTGAGGCCAAGCGAGAAGCTTTCCTCAATTATAAGAAAAGTCCAAATGAGAGGACGCTTGCTGCCCACAGGATGGCTCGATGCATCAATCAGCGAACCGCTAGACAATGTGCGAATGAGTTTTGGCAGAAACTGTGTGAAGAATGTCAGCTAAATGCAGAGACGGGAAATATTCAGGGCATGTATAGAGGCATAAAGATGGCACTGGGCCCTACTGCGAGAGGTGCTGCCCCCCTGAAATCTCTGACAGGTGCGAGAATCATGGACCATGACCAGCAGATGGTCAGATGGGTGGAGCACCACTCTGAGCTGTACTCTCCACAAACGGTGGTCACTGATGAGGCCTTGTGCAGGCCACAGTCCTGCCCATTATGGAGGAACTTGACGGACCACCTATTCTGGATGAGCTTGATAAGGCTATTAACGAACTTTCAAAAGGCAAAGCACCAGGGGGAGATGGTATCCCACCTGTGGGAAATCAGCACTAGCTCAGCCGATGTTTGATCTTCTATGCCTCTGCTGGGAGGAAGGTGCAGTCTCCCAAGATATGCGTGACACCATCATTGCGGACAGGGTGTACCCAGAATCCCAGTGTGGCTTTAGAGTAGATAGATCAACAACGGATTTGATTTTCTCGCTTCACCAAATCCAGGAGAAGGGCGGAGAACAAGACCAGCCACTCTTGATGTTTCTAGACCTCACCACGGCCTTCGACTTGGTTAGTAGAAAGGGTCTATTCGAACTCCTCGAGAAGATCAGCTGCCCCCCAAAACTGCGTAGCATGATAATTTCATTTCACACTGATATAAAGGGCTCACAACTATACGATGGATCATCTTCAAACTCTTTTTCCATTACGAGGAGTGAAGCAGGGATGTGCGCTCGTGCCGACCCTATTTGAGATCTTATTCTCCATGCTCCTATCCTACGCTTATGGCTCTTCTGTGGACAGTGTTTATCTGCACACCAAGTCAGATGGGCGGCTGTTTAACCTGCATTCTTGGCACTCTCATGTATGGAAACGAGACCTGGAGCACTTACATAAACATGAACAACGGCTAAAGAGATCAAACACTCACAGCATGTACTCGATGTTGAGCCAGCGATGTCTACGGTTTACCGCATGAAAGACGAGAGGCTGCCAAACGATATTCTTTATGGACGGCTAGCCATTGGAGTTAGAGAAATCGGCCATCCCACACTGCGATTCATGGACATAAGTAAGAGGGACATGAAGTCATGCAACATCCCATCCGAGGGCTGGAAAGAAATTGCTCAGGATCGAGTTATCTGGAGACAGTCAGTTGGAGGGGGCATGGTGGCTGCTGACGAACATAGAGGTCTTCTGGCTGTAGAGAAAAGAGAAAGACTGAAGAGATCAAGGAACAGCCAGGCAAGCCAGCCTCCTCAGTATGGTTGTAGGATCTGTGACAGGGACTGTCACTCGCGGATCGGCCTTTACAGCCATAGCAGAAAGTGTCGAAATACAGGAGACAGAGCTAGACAAAACTTACAGGGGGCCACGCGCATGGTCTATAGAGACAGACGCCTATGATGATGATGATAGTTGAACTTTGATCCAAACTGATCTGAACAGAGCCAAATGTGCTCAGTTACTTTCATTAAGTGAAAATTGTACAGCAGGACAGTAGCCCTGACTAATGGAGGCTCAGATATAGCTGCAACTTGTCTGAACTCCTAACAGAAAAGGAGGTAAGTTTTAATATTGATCTACACATGAGATGATATTGCTGATCAGGTGTGATGAACTCATTAGAGTCTGTTTCCAAGCATTCACCACTCTCTGACTAAAGACATATTTCCTAATATCTATCTGGACCTTTCTTTAGTTAATTTGTTAAAACTTGTTATAGTCTAATTTAACCTTTCCTGTGATTATCTTTTAAACCTGTATTGTCATCCCATTTCTTCTCTTTTCTAGATACTGTTAGCCAGTTTTTCTCTTTCCTCATAACTGTAATTCTGGAATCCCACTATCAATTTTGTCCCTCTTCTTTGTATCTTTTCCAGCATTTTTCCTCTTCGATAAGGACTCCACACCTGAACACAGTACTCCAATCTAGGTCTAACTAATGCTTTATATAGTTTGACAATCACTTCCTTACTCTGATGTTTAATTTGTTATCATACCTGCAAGTAGCAGGATGTTGTCCAGAGAACAAATGCGTTGTGAATCTTCTTCTTCTTCTTACGCTGTCAGACGTCAACCTTTATTTTTTTTTTAAAAAGCAGCGGTCATCCTGAGGCTGTCGACACTGACATAGAGCTTGTCTAGTGTTGCCCCTGGTGATGGCCACATCTGCTTTCTCTGATCCTCGTATGTCGGGCAGTTTTGCAGCAGATGTTCAGCGGTCATTTTCCCAGTACCGCACGAGCATTCGTCAGTGCCACCTATCTTCAATTTGTTGAATAGGTGGTACCTCAGTCTATTGTGGCCAGTGCGAAGTCTGAAGACCACGACCTGCTCTCTTCTGTTCAACTGGTAATAGGCATCATTTTGTGTGTAGCCAGTATGTTCTGTTTCCCATTTGGTCATGTATCTAGCTCTAATAAGCCGTTTTGACTCTTCGTATATCACACTAGTATCTGGTTGTGGTAGTCTTGCACCGTCTTTTGCCAGTCTGTCTGCCTCCTCGTTGCCTTCGATGTTGCAGTGCGATTGAACCCACTGTACCACTACTCTTTTTGGTGCTGACTGCTGGCATAGTTGACAGAGTAGTGCTCTTAAATCATTAAGAATCTTCTTCTAAAATATGCAAAAATTTATTTTGTTTATTGCTGTTTAAAATTTAGGAATTGTTTCTAGGGCTTACTTTAAATGTAGAAAACAGGCTTTTGGCACATGTGAATGGCAATATGTCCAATATTTGGAGGTGGTCTACACTCTAGGGTTACACCACACTGTCTAACGCCTCTTAGAACATGTTCTTAGTGAGACAGAGGTCCTGTTTCTCATTTGTCACACACAGAACCATCTCAGAAACCAATCTGGCAACTCAATAAAGAATTGCTGAACGTATATGTTACCGAGTGCTCTGCTGGGATCTATGTATATGACCAGGATAAGAATAGCATCACAGCTTCTTCCCGTTAACCAACTTTCAATCCATTCAGCAACATCCCCACCTATTCCATGTGATATTAACTTTTTAAATAATCTTTGATGATGTACTCTATCAAAAGCCTTTGCAAAATCTAGATAAATAACATCCACTGATTACCCCTTATCTATCATTTTAGTAACCTCCTCCATGAATTCTAATAGATTTGTTAAGCATGATCTCCCTCTAGTAAACCCATGCTGACTATTTCTGATTAGATTAAACCTGTCTAGATGCATTACAATGTTTTCTTTGATTATTGACTCTAACAATTTACAGACTATGCTCGTTAAACTCAGTGGTATATAATTTGCTGGATCTGATTTCTTTCCCTTTTTGAATAAGGGGATAAAAAACGATGCCTATTACCAGTTGAACCGAAGAGAGCAGGTCGTTGTCTTCAGACTTCGCACTGGCCACAACAGACTGAGGTACCACCTATTCAACAAATTGAAGATAGGGTGTACCGACGAATGCCCGTGCGGTACTGGTAAAATGACCGCTGAACATCTGCTGCAGAACTGCCCGACATACGAGGACCAGAGAGAGCAGATGTGGCCATTACCAGTGGAACTGCAAGACAAGCTCTATGGCAGTGGCAAGAGCCTCAGGATGACCGCCGCTTTTTTCGAAAAAATAATGGTTACTGTCTGACTGCGTACGAAGAAGAAGAAGAATAAGGGGATCACTCCTGCATCTTTCCAATCCCGTGGAACAATCCCTTTTGCAAGTGATTGAAAACATAATATAGCCAATGGTTTTGCTAGTTGGTCTCTAATTTCATACAGCAATTTTGGATGAATACCATCTTGACCTGGACATTTATTCACTTTTAATCCCTCCAATTTTTTAAAATCATGTCCTCCGTAATCCAGATTGATTTTAATCCCACTATATCCATTTCACATTTGAAAATATCTATAAGCTCTAGAAACTTGGAGCAGCCTTCTTTTATGAAGACTATGCCAAAGAATTGATTTAGTAGATTAGCTGCCTCCCTATTTTCTCTTATTATTTTCCCTGTGCTATCTATGAGAAGACCTACCTTGTCTTTCGTTCTTTATTTAATTCTAACATAAGAAAAGAAGCTTTTACCATACTATACTTACATATAGAAAGTACGAAGAGAAGATATATATGGTGCTCAATAGAAAATAATTGTGGTAAAGATGTGGAACCGTTCAACAGTCCAGCCCTAACAGGGCACTTGCAGAGCAGGATACAAATATTCATTCATTTATTATAATGGAATGAGTGACCAGTTTCCATTCAGCTGTGTTCAAATGTTTTGGAATATAAATCACAGCTGCTTAATATTCTCTCTAGCCCATTATGTGCCCACTGATTTGGAATATAAATCACAGCTGCTCAATATTCTCTCTAGCCCATTATGTGCCCACTGATTTGGAATATAAATCACAGCTGCTCAATATTCTCTCTAGCCCATTATGTGCCCACTGATTTGGAATATAAATCACAGCTGCTCAATATTCTCTCTAGCCCATTATGTGCCCACTGATTTGGAATATAAATCACAGCTGCTCAATATTCTCTCTAGCCCTTTATGTGCCCACTGATTTGCTTGGTTATTTATTCTTCAGTTGTGCAGGTGTAGTGTTGTTGCTAGTTACTCCACCATGCACAGCCCTGGATTCATGTAACTGAAGTATTGACAGACAAAACTACACATTGAGCACAATGGGGTGTCTTTTTTAAAATGACATGGACAGAGCTGGAGAAAACAGCACAGGTAAAAAGATAGCTTGAGAATGCATGAAGCTGTTAATGAATGGAGGCAGCATATGTATTGTCTAATGATATGTAATGCTTTATGTCTATTATGATGTGAAAAAATTACTTACTTCCTACTGTAAAATAAACAGTTGGAGAGCTTCTTTTTCCCTGTCCACCTCTACTGTAACCATATACTCTCAGCTCATACAGTTCGCTTGAACTCAAGTTGCGAATCACTCCTGTGCTTGACTTACCAAAATCAACTTCTCTAGCACTTAGAATGTTTTCATTTGATTTCCAGTACTGGGCCTATAAAAATTAAACATACTTTGATTCATCAGAAACAATGTAATATTTAAAATGACAAAATTATTATAAAATCCTAACCTCAAAATATAATACTGAAACAATAGCACAAAATAATGTGGTTTCAGTAATCTGGTTAATGACATTTAAACCATCATCATCATGTAGCATGTCATTTGCAGAATGCAATGTCCTCTTAACAGCGGACACTATTTCCCTGGGCAGATCTCCCACCTCTGGTACTGTCAACCCCAGAGTCTCTGTAATGTCCCTTGTCCATCTTCTACACGATCTGTTTGTGCCTCTTTTGCCAGGTACCACACCATCCAGTATTGATCATTCTAAGTCATTGTGAAGTTTCATGTGTCCAAAGTATGTTCATTTTCTGTTTTGCTGTAAATGTTATTGTCAGTACTCTCCTGTATTATTTTAGCTTGAAGGATTCAATCTTCTGCCGTAGGATTTCTATGGTTGACCATTTCTTCATCCATATGTTGAAACCCAGAAGGTGCAAGTCCTCGTGATCTTTATTTTTGTAATTTTGTTAGTGTTCTGCCATAAGCTTTTCATTTAACCTGTAGCACTCCAATGTCCGATCCCTTCTAACCAGCTCGGCCTGCAAAAACGTAGTGCGGAAAAAAATTTTTTTTTTTTTTGAACGGAGTCACTCCTGACAGCCATTTTTTACTGCTGAGTACGTCCTCCATATATACACGATATTTTGCCGGTTAAAGTATCGTATGTGCGATTACAAATGGCTTTTGAACAGTTTTAATTTTGTATACGCCGTTTGGAGCAAGCTGACTTTTTGCGAAAGGGGAAGTAGGTTGTTGAGAAAGATTTTTATCGCGTAGATCTGTTTATTTTGTTTGTTTAAATGAAAGAACTACGTTTGAATTGGAAACTAACAGTTGTGTAGATATTGTAAACACAGTATCGATACGTTGTTGTGGTTTCCATGGTTTTCTATCGAAGCGACTAGGCCTAGTGGTCGAGTCCAAATTTCTCCCGAGATTTTCATAAATTTTCAACTTCATCTTTTTAAATCTCAAAAACTAACAAACATACAACAAAAACAATAACACCCACATGTCCGTTATGCTATTGTGTATCTACACGCCAGAAAATCATATTTATTGACAAACAAACATAAAAGTTACAAATTTTGAAAGACGACTACCACGGCGACTAATTAAGAAAATTAATTAGGTCAAATTTTTTTCATAAATTATGTAGCGTGCGTAAGGTTAAGTTAACCTCTGCTTTAGTTAGCCATTCTTCTCCTGATTTATTTTTGGCAATCTCCGTTGTTTATAGTTGAGCCGAGCTATTCAAAACTCGTGCCTTGTCACTGCTCATTGTCTTAGTCTTGCCTGTGTTATAGAATTCGCTCCTCACTGTGTCTGTCAGTCTGTTCCTGCTCAGTAGCGCCCTTCGAGAGGACAACTGTATCATCTGAATCTTAGTTCTGATATTTCATTTCCGCCAATGTAAATAGGTCGAACTTTACATACTCTTTGTCATTCTTGACTTTTCTCATTATGTTTTCTACGTTGGTACTGAACAGATAAGGGGAGAGTATGCATCCTTGTTGTACTCTCCTTGTGCACCTTCAAACCAGTCCAATGTCGCCAGCTATTTGTTGTCCCATGTCTGCAGTGATTTTACATAGCTTTCTATGCCGCACACAGTCAAAAGCCTTAGTATAGTCTATGAAGCAGATGTGTAAGTCGACATTGGACTCTCTGCACTTTTCAATAATATTTTGCATGTTGAACATGTGATCCCTCGTGCCACTGCCCATTCGAAAACCTGCGTGAGCTACTTGTATTTCCTTGCTGATTTTGTTTTCTAACCTTTTCATGATAATTCGGTGAAGGATTTTGCTAGGATCTCTAATTAGAGCAACAGTGCAAATCATTCAGATCACCGGCCTTTGAGAGTGGGATATACACAGATCTTTTTCATGTGGTTGGCCAAGTGGTGCTGTGCCAGATCTTCTTGTACAATGCGTGGTAGATTTTGATACTGGCTTCTCCACCTGCTAGTATGAATTCAGTCGGTATATCATCACATTCAAGTGATTTTCTTTTCTTCAATCCTTGAATTGCTAGTCAGATCTCATCTGTAATAGGTCCTGGGTATTAGAAACTATGTTGGCGTTTCTACCCTTTGTCTTCATACATGTCTCTCCAATATTGCTTCCATCTCTGGAGTATATCCTTGCTCTATGTCAGTTTGTGTTTTTTTTGTGTTCGCCTTATTCCCCAAGGTGGAATGCATTACACTATGTTTTTATTTTGCGCTTGTCGGACCAGTACATCTGATTACGGAATGCATTTTATGTGAACGTCTGCTTCCTCCTGTATTTTCTAAGGGTTTGCTTTGCTGGGGTAACAGTCATGGTTGTGAACCTTTGGATTGTGAGTCGTTGACCACTAGCCCACGCCATCCCGTTCTATGTCAGTATATTACCATCATTATCATATATTACATGCTGTGAGGATTTGAACTCGCCAGTGAGCGCTTGAAAGCATCACCTTCTTTCCCTTGTCATTGCAACGCTTCTATCCTGTTGCATGTTTCCAAGATATGTTACTTTTTGTCCTTCCTAATTTCTCTTTTAATTTCCCTTGTGCATTTCGCTCTTTACCGAATTGTTTTAGCTTTTTTCTTTCTTCTTCTTCTTACGCTGTCAGATGTCAACCTCTATTTTTTCAAAAAAAGCAGCGGTCATCCTGAGGCTGTCGACACTGTCGCTTTTTTCTTTCAACAATGAGTTGCAAGTTGATTTTCTGTAATGTCACTCAGCATTTTGTGCCATTTTCTAGGTATTGTGCTACATGTCGATGATATGAAAATATCTTTTGCTTATTGTGACATGTTCCTATGGTGCCATATCATATTAATATATATTTTAAGTATGAATACTTAATGTCAGATAGTTTAACTTCGTATCTTGGATCACAATTTTAGCTTTTTTTTTTTTTAAATATTAGTTTATAATATATGGGAAAAACTGTCATAAAGAGTTGCAGTACTTGTCCAAATTGAAAATATTATTCAGGGCTGGTAGGGTTGTGGGCGTCCACCAAAAATATGGAGAAATGGCTTCAGTAAAGCACTTGGTCTAACATGGCACTCCAACATTTGGCTACCTAGCATCAGAAACTTAGCTTTGACCACATCGCTGATGCGAAATAATAAACATAAAAAATTATTCATTTCGCTGCCAATGTAACATGCGGAAACAAAATATACATCGTTTTAGTCATATATGACCAAATCCAGCTACCATAGAAATCTACTGATGAATATGCCACTTCCTTCTACACTTTTGTTAGACTAAAATGAATTTAAAACACTTTATTATTTCTTTTAATCAGATTGCAGCCAGTCCATTATTGAAAATGGTCAAGTTAAGTTGTTGCAAAAGATCTTTGTGAGGATGACCTATTTAGTTTGTTTATGCAGATGAAATAAAATACGTATTTAGTGTAAACTATCAGTTGTGCTGATATAATTTTAAAAAACAGTATCAGTTATTTGTGGTTATTTCAATGGATTTATTTAGGAGTGACATTCCCTAATCGGTGAGTGTAAATGTTTGTGCTTTGTTTTTATAAATATTCACCATCTTCTTGTATCTCAGACACTAACACACACACGCAACAAAAACAATAACACCAACAAGTTCTGTATTAACTTATGTCTCTACACACGACACAATCATATTTATAGACCAACAAAAAATACTTAGTCAGCAACCACTGTAAAATGTGACGTGCTAAAAATAATGCCATCGCTTATAAAATGCGTTCAATTTTTAATGTGCTGTGGTAAAGGTTAATGTGCCTGATTTAATCCCAGGATTACCTATAGATTGATTGATAATATGTTATTTATGTAGTTTCTCTGCAAATATACTTGATATGATATTAAGTTTCTATGACATTACTTTTAAACATTATTATATAATGATTATGATGACAAACCTTGTAACCCCTCAGAGGTTCCTCCCTAATCTGTGTACTGATTCCCCTAAAGTTCACTCGAACGGCAAAACCTTCCATAGAGTACACATAAACTTCTGTTGGGTACTGATTTGGAACTGAAGAATATGAAAATAAGTTTATAAAAGGAAAAAGTACATCTACACATACAACAAATGCATCATTTTTGTTCTCAATTTAAGTTATGCTTTAAAATTGTTTTATGAACAAACAACAATTTTTCTACAAATAATTATTTTTTTTAAAACTATTCATGTGTATTTAAAGATTATGACTGGAAAGGAATCACGATGGTAATCATGTCTTTCATATAGGATCAATGATGAAAATGGATAATATCATACATTCTAAGGAACTATGAGCTTAGTTGCAGGTTTCAGCTTGAAATACAAGCAATAGACGCTTAGATCATCTTGTCAAGAACTAATGCAATGGCTCCCAAACTGTGCGTGCAGCGACTGGTATACGGGGGTGCCACGAAATATTCCAATATTTTCACTGAAATGACACAGACTTCATCTTAGAATCAGACCATCCGAGTGTTAATGGTGTGATAGGAAGAACATACAAGGACATAAATGTCAGTTGTGCAGACAAAAAGGAAATGATTTCCTAAAATCTTTGATCGTGCTCGGAACCAACTCAGACAGTGTAGGTCGAAGTCTCGTTATCAAACGACATTTTTCTACGGTCGGCAAGTCTCTGAGATCAAAAGCGTGATGTAGCTTTATCTTTGGTATTGGTTTGAGTAAGGGAGCGGTATCGTGGAGGTGGAAGGTCGGTACATCTTAATAAGGATGACACTGAAAGTTGGTAAAAAGTTCAGTGCATCAATGTAAGTATAGTGACTGGATTGTTCTAAATCTAGCTAGTCATTTATTAAACTTTCTCGGTACTTGGTGCTTGTATATAAAATAGCTATATCTGCGATCTCAATTATTGAAGGTGGAACCAACTGGATTGTGTTGTGATCAAGTAAACTTTTAAAAGTTGTTCTTTATCTTCCTAAAAATTGTCAAGTTTGTATTGAACATTAATAATAATACGCGTTGTATGCTTGAAAATAAAGAGAACACACCACAAACTAGTGGCGTTGGTGTGAAAAAGTGAAAATGTTGTAAATATGACAACAGTTATTCGGAGTTTGGCTTTACATCGACACATATCAACGATAAAGAGAGACTGCAGTGTGTACTGTGTATGAAAGTTTGGCACCAGAGTGCATTGCTCCAAATAAACTAAAATGCCACTTAGAAACCAGTCATGGAAACACGGTTGATAAACTTCGCGACTATTTTACCAGAAAATTTTAAGAATTAAAACAGTAAAAAATTAATTTTTCTTAGCATGTGTCAATACCAAGCAATGCTTTGCTACAGTCCATCTTTTAATTCATGAACAAGGTCAGAAGCAATTTTCTACTAAACTGCATGTCAGATTAAAAATGATTTTTCACATGCAGCCTTAGAATATCCATGACCCTAAAACATTGATATTATTTAGTCCATAGATGTTTAGACATTTGCAGATCGGTGAATTCTTTTGATCTTTTACAACCATTGCAAAAAAAGGGCATTAAATTTAAGATTTTACACTACGCAGCTTAATTTCTCATGGCATTTTGTTCATAGACATCCTTAGATCAATTGATTAATTGTGTTGCCCTTTATGTGTTGTTCGTCCAACACGCTTGATGAGGACCTCTCCTTTTTCATTTTAGCCAGTCCTTCCAGTCGAGTATTCTGAACTTCCGGGTTGTGGATGGGTGCGGAGATGGCTGACAAGTCCGATTTGGGATCTGCATACTCGCAGGCAGTGAGGGCAAGGAAAGTTCGTTTCGGGAGACACTGATATTTCACTGGCTTTTCTCCATTATTCTGCTGCAGTCTTTTTAGAAGCCTCGCATGACACTGCTCCTCTGCGGAGAGCTGTAGGCCAGGTTGTACGGTCTTTTGAAGCATCTTCCCATGTTTCAAGGTTTATGGTGAAGGCTTTTAAAGACATTTTGAGTGTCTTTAACTTTCTTTTGCCTCCTTTCGGAGTGTTCGCCATTCTGCATCTCGCCACAGAAGATTATTTTTGGCAACCGATAGTCTGGCATGCGAACCACATGACCCACCCAGCGAACCTCATGACCCGACCAGCGAATCTGTGATTGCCTCATGATGGTATCAATACTAAGGATACCAGCTCTCTCAAGAACAGCAGTGTCCGAGACCCTGTCTTGCCATTTGACATTCATCACCCTCCTAAGGATACCAGCTCTCTCAAGAACAGCAGTGTCCGAGACCCTGTCTTGCCATTTGACATTCATCACCCTACTGAGACAAAGTGTGTGAAAGTGATTCAGCTTCTTTGCATACCGCCTGTATACAGTTCATGTTTCACTTGCATATAGCAACACACTGTACACTTTCAGCTTCGTCTGGAGACTGATGCCATTTCGACGTCAGACGTTTGAGTGTAGTCTGCCAAATGTGGCGCTGGTTTTGGCGATTCTGACGTTCATCTCATCATCCATGACTACATTCTGAGACAGTGTACTAACGGGGTATGTGAATCTATTCACAACCTTCAGTTTTTCACCACTGATCTTGATGATTGGCTCAGTATATGTTTTGCCAGGAGCTGGTTCGTACATTATTTCAGTTTTCTCTGTGTTGATGGAAAGTCCAAAGTTGAAACACGCTGAGGAGAAATAATCCACGCTTTTCTGCAGATCAGCCTCTGTGACAGCGTGCAGGCACAATCATCAGCAAACAGAATGGATGCATCCTCGCTCAAAGAACTGGCACCAAATTGACTATGTACTTGTTAAAAAGAAAGACAGGCAAGATGTCCTGGTGACTAAGTCTATGTGTGACGCTCAGTGCTGGACAGACCACCGACTCATTGTGTCTAAGCTAAAAATTTGTATTAAGTTATCCAGACGTCCTCGGGGAAAGAAGAACAAAACGGCTAGATGTTACTAAGCTACAGAACGTGTCACTCGGACAGTCGTTTGCTGCTACCCTGAAAAACCATCTCCAAACTGCACTAGACGACAAAAATGTAGATACCAATTGGTCTGCCCTTAGTGCACAGGTCTATAACACTTCTACCGAAATCCTGGGTTACGATTTTAGTAAACAAAACAACTGGTTTGATGAGAACTCAGAAGACATAAAAACGATGCTAGCTGACAAACACTGTCTCAACAAAATATATTCCAATGACCCAGAGTCAACATCCAAGAAAGCAGCTTTCCTAAATGCACGCAGGACTGTTCAATGCAAACTGCGTCAGTTGCAGGATTCCTGGCTGAGCAATAAAGCGGATGAGATACAGGGATTTGCTGACAATCATGACATAAGAAACTTCTATCCTGCGCTCAGGGTGGTCTATGGTCCATCTTCCTCAGGTTCACTACCCCTCCTCCATGCAGATGGGAAAACACTAATTACAAATCGGGAAAAAATTATCACACGCTGGTGATATCTTGAACCAGCCGTCATCTGTAATCAGCGAAGCCATTGACCGCCTGCCTCAGTATTCTCTAAACGAGGCTCTGGATGATATACCGACTGTAGAGGAGACCTTAAAAGCGGTTGGTCAACTCTCCAATGGCAAAACACCTGGCTCCGATGGAATTCCTGTGGAGGTCTACAAAAATGGCGGTATAGCACTAATTGTAAAACTCCACCTGCTCTTCAAACAGATGTGGCACAGTGAAACCATCCCGCAAGATCTTAACGATGCCTCAATAATACATCTGTAAAAACGGAAAGGTAACTGCCAATCATGCGATAACCACCGCAGCATTTCTTTACCATCCATCGCAGGGAAGATATATTCGCCAGAATCCTTCTTAATCGCCTCACAGCTCATCTTTATAAAGGTCTTCTACCTGAAAATCAGTGTGGATTCCGGGAAAGAGCGTGCGAAGATATGGTGTTTGCTGCCAGACATATATAAGAGAAATGCCAGGAACAGCACTGCGACCTGTACATAGTCTTCATCGATCTGACAAAGGCATTTGATAAGGTCTGTGGAAGATCATGACAAAGTACGGCTGCCCAATGAAATTTGTAAACGTAGTACGGCAACTGCATGATAGAATGCAGGCTAGAGTTCAGGAAAATGGTGATCGAAGTCCTTTCCAGTAACAAGTGGCGTCAAACAGGGGCGTGTGCTTGCACTAACCTTGTTCAGCATGCTGTTCTCTGCAATGCTGACTGATGCTTTCAGAGACGGGGACAAAGGAATAGACATAAGATATTGCTGTTCAACCTAACACGGCTTCAAGCAAAAATTAGGTCAAGGCACACACCATCAGAGATCTTCTGTTTGCCCTTTATGTACAATTGTAAACATGGCACCAAAATGCAACAGTTAGTATAGTCCTTCGGTCACCCTTACATTGTTACATTTAATTAATAATTATGTGTGATTATATGTGTGTGTATATATATATATACATATACATCTATATGTCTAAATGATTTAAATACTGATAGTATAGCATAATAATATCTAAGATTAGGCGTAAGCACGAAAAAAAAATTAGCGTTACCAATACCAGAGTGTGCAAGCTATGTGAAAGTGTTAGAACGGAAAAGTTCATAGGAGAAACAAAAGGTGACGCCAGTGACTCTGAAGTCTACCTTTCCCTGGTGTCCAGAACTATAGAAGTGGCTGGCAACAGGAGAGCTGGAATTATTGGAAATGTCATTGAGGTGTTGACAGACGTGGTCAAGGCGCTTTTAGTGTAGATCAAGTTACATGACTTGCAGGTAAACCCATTTTTTATCTCAAAAACTGACTGAAGGACACAGAATGTGTTTGGATAGCATGTTACGCAACTATACTTGTTTTGCAAGGCTGCAGTGGTTCACAAGGTTCGTTTAGAGAGTCTGCTTCTAACCAACAGGTCACGCAAGTTTCTATCATGTGTATATGCCATCATATGAGGATCCGGAAATACCACCTGTGTGTTTTTCGTATTCAATGAAAATGTAAAGTAGTTGGTAGTAGATAGTATTAGGTGTACCAATCGTAGAGAAATACTGTAACTATATTATTTACCTCTGTTTAAGGTCTGTTGATCATAGCTTGAACTCTTAGGGCCATTACCCGCTGAATTGTACACCTGGACATTGAATTTATACCATGTAATAGGTTCCAAACCAATAACGAGACCCCGGTCCAGGTTAGCCTGGTTTGGTTTAAGTTCAATAATATTTTGTAAAGCTTGTTCTTCAGTCTCCCTTTGAGAACGCCAGTAGTTAATCTGTAAAAAAAAAAAATATAAGCTCTATTGTAATTATAAATGATTGAAATACTCAATGTGTAATCACAAGCATAAGATCAGTATCTTTCCCAATAATATATCTGTCGCAAGAACATGAGAACAGATAATTCGCAAGAACATGAGAACAGATAATTAACAAATTTTTCAACAGAAATGCCAGCACTCATTATTAGTGAAGTACTAATAACTCTTTGCAATCCCAGACAGTAGGAACCTGTAACAAGCAGAACATGTTACAGTCAAATTTTGCCAAAATCTGTAACTAGCACACGTGTTTCAGCACACCGCTTAGTTACGTCCATCCAATTTTGATAAATAACTAAGAATGGTGAGTCAACATCTGCATAACTTTCATGTAATGCCTAGTTCATAACTATATTTACATGTGTTGAATATGCTAAAGGCATGCTTTTTTGTGTGATGGAATTCTGACTTCTAGGCCCGAGAAATCTATCAAATATTTTTAGAATGTGTATTTGTCTGTATTTTAAATCGAATCATGTGTTCATAAACTGAAGATAGGTGGCACTGACAAATGGACCTATGGTACAGAGAAAATGATCGCTGAACATCTGCTGCAAAATTGCCCGACATACGAGAACCAGAGAAAGCACATGTGGCCATCACCAGTGGCAACACGAGACAAGCTCTATGGCAGTGTCAACAGCCTCAGGATGACCGCTGCTTTCTTCGAACAAATACAAGTTGATGTCTGACAGCGTACGAAGACAGAAGAAGAAGAAGAAGAAGAAGAAGAAGAATCATGTGTTCATGACATTATCATTAGTGACTTGTGTATAGTCAAAACAAACCAAAAATATTTGTTAAAATATTAAACATGTTATAGAAATAGTAATGAAAAAAACAAATATTGAGTTCATGAAGCAGCTGCAGTTTGTTTATAGAGACGGGCGGGTTGAGTGGGGAAGAGATGAGCAGGTTGAGGGATGGGGGTAAAATGGCAATGACTTGCCAATTTGGTCTGTGAATCCAAAATAAATCATGGAAGAGTTGAAAGTATCTTATCAATGACTTGCCAATTTGGTCTGTGAATCCCAAATAAATCATGGAAGAGTTGAAAGTGTCTTATCAATGACTTGCCAATTTGGTCTGTGATTCCAAAATGGCAACAGCCTCTGCAGTTTATCGCAAGTGATTTCCCATCACACTTGCGGAACGTTATAAATTTTTTTCATTATGGGTATTATAAAGAAATTAAAAGTGAGTGATTACTGGTCACTGAAATCATATATGCACACTCCCTGGTTTAAACATTTGATGAAAAGGGGAAGATTCTAAGTTTTGTATCACACTATGTTCCATGTTTGTCATATTCATGCTACTGGAAAAGCAAAGATTGAGCCATTTATGCAGAAGCTGTTGAAAAATTATCAAGAGGCATACTATCCTTTGAAAGAGCTTTCTGTGGATGAAATGGTCATTGGCTGGAAAGGAAGGTGGGAGCACAAAATGTTTAACACATGTAAACCCAAAATTACCACGGCACGCCCTTCGTACTAGCTTCCCTTGCTATGTCTTCAACATACTAGTTTATTATGGTGCCAACACATCCTATAGCTCAGAACTGGATGAAGGAAGACAGCAAACCACTAAATCATTTGATACATTGTTAAAGCCATGTGGCAAAGGTCACCACATTTATGCTGACAGATATTGTACTAGCTTCCAACTGTTAGAATATCTTACTGTCAGCACTAAAACGGAACTGTCAACATAAACTACAAAAATTTCCCAAAGAAGCTTAGAACCACACAGTTGCGGCATCTCCAAATGAAATGATTTATGGAGTAGGAGAAAAGATTTCTTTGTGTCATACTTCAAGATGAAAAAGCCATGTATTCTTGTATCTAGTAGTGCATCCGTGTGGATACAAAAGAGATCATCAATCATGTTGGTACAACAAAGCACAAACTAGTAATGATTGATTCTTACAATCACCTAATGAATGGTTGTGACCAATGTGTCCCAACATACTGAACATTCAATAGACATACAAGAAAGTGGTTGAAGATTCTTTATTAGACCTTTGAAATCACACAGTGGAATGCTTCTTCTTCTTCTTCTTCTTACGCTGTCAGACGTCGACATTTATTTTTTCGAAAAAAGCAGCGGTCATCCTGAGGCTGTTGACACTGACATAGAGCTTGTCTAGTGTTGCCACTGGTGATGGCCACATCTGCTCTCTCTGGTCCTCGTATGTCGGCAGTTTTGCAGCAAATGCTCAGCGGTCATTTTCCCTGTACCATACGAGCATTCATCAGTGCCACCTATCTTCAATTTGTTGAATAGGTGGTACCTCAGTCTATTGTGGCCAGTGCAAAGTCTGAAGACCACCACCTGCTCTCTTCTGTTCAACTGGTAATAGGCATCGTTTTTTGTGTAGCCAGTATGTTCTGTTTCCCATTTGGCCACGTATCTGGCTCTAATAAGCCGTTTTGACTCTTCGTATGTCACACTAGTATCTGGTTGTGGTAGTCTTGCGCCTTCTCTTGCCAGTCTGTCTGCATCCTCGTAGCCTTGGATGGAACCCACTGTACCACTACTCTTTTTGGTGCGGACTGCTGGCATAGTTGACAGAGTACTGCTCTTAAATCATTAAGTTCAGTATTTTTCTGGCTTTTTAGTGCTGTGACTACGGCCAGGGCATCTGTAAGCAGGACTATATGGCTTTCATTACTTTTACCTGCCACCATTTCTTCCACTGCCGCCCTCAGTGCCTCTGCTCACACAGTGGAATGCATTTCTATTGTTTGCACTCACAAGGTAAGAAAATGTAAAGAAATTAGAGCTGAGCTGTCCTTTGCTGCTGCTGCTGCTGTAGATTGCCAGAATGTGCTTCCATCATTAAGGGAAAGCCTGTTCCAGGTAGAACCAAACACATCATTTAAAAATTAAAACTCCAACGTGTTACCTGCGTAGTCTGTAGTACCCCTCAAGAAATGGTGAGGACAACCTTTTATTGTGAATAGTGCACGGATAATCAATTCCTGCATCCCATTTATTGTTTTGCAAAGTTTCATTCCAAAAATTGAAGGTGGCTTCTTAGATCAACTGATGCTATGCTTCTAGCCTGATGAGGTTCACGAAGAAGAGTGCATTTCAGGTCATTTGAGTTGATTGCAAGTCTTTGTGCCATCACTTCCGGCTTTTGCAAGCTCATCTACTTCCACATTTTCAAGGATCGCACAGTGAGATCTTTTCAGACTTTTCAATGCGTAAACTAAAAATTAAGCTTACCACAACACAAAGGCACAAGTGGACAGATGCATTAAACATAAATAAATATGCACATTCCACAATCTCATGGATGATTAAATGTGAAGCAACCTATATGTAATGTCTGATATACCTTACCTTGTAGCCTTTCAATTTTCCTCGTACACTTTCTCTAGTATTAGGAACAGGACTCCATGTAATCATAAGAGCTGTAGCATTATACACTTCAGCATACACTTTATCAGGAGCACCCAATGGCACTAATAAAACATGAAAATAAGAAATAGACTATATGCCATTGTACATATATTCACGTTGGTGTGGAAGTTGACTGGTCACATTTAAAAAAAATATAAATACATTATACACATGCATATTCATCTGGGTGTGGAATTAGTGTAAATGTCATATAGCCATACAAACACTCAAATAAACATTGTAAGTGAAGTGCCAGTAGCACTGAAATATTTTATATCACTTTTAATGCCCACTAGCTGGTCTAGTCTACAGATTTTTTAAATTTTCACATAAGTAAAAAGGAATAACAATGATACAAATTTCTAGCTATAAATAGTTTATTTTTATAAATAATGATTTTATAACCAATTAAATACATCAGCACCCCGTTATGAAAACACCTGCTTTACGCACACCCGTTTATACAAAAGTTGCCAATTATAATGAGAAACCTTACATATGAATGCTAATTCCTTATTACAAAAATCTTCCAAAAATTAACCAACCAGTTGATCTATTGCAAATTGACATATGCCATGTTTTTCTTCCGTTTACTGAAAGTAGTGTGTAATTCAGAAACAAGGGCAATATTCAATTCAATGCAACAAAACTCAATAGCTTGCTACATCAAAGTGCTTAGAGTATGGCGATGGGACCTCAAAATGGCAAACCACATCACATTCATGTTTCTAAAAGCATTTTCCACATCTATCGTGAGTAATCTTCAGTTACAGAATGTGATATTACCATCACATTTATCTTCTCCAAAAAGAAAACTAATTTCACATTCACTGAAGTTTCCTCTGAGAAAGAGGCTGAATATATATATATGTGTGTATGTATAATATATATATATGTATGTGTGTATGTATATATATATGTGTGTGTGTGTGTGTGTGTATATATATATATATATATATATATACACACACATATATATATATATATATATATATATATATATATATATATATATATATATATATATATATATATATATATATGATGCTGTTAATAGTTTCATTTTTACACAATATTTATTAGCAAAGAAAACAATAAAACAATAAAACAATGTAAACAATGCTGCCATCACTTTTCTTCACATTTTTTTTAAATCTACAGAAATATTATGGATTAATGATAGAAATAAAATGGTATACTTTCTTCTGCTGATCTAATAATGGTATCATTTGCAGATGGACCATCTCCAAATTTGTTTGAAGCCTGGACTTTTACTGCATATAGTGTGTAGTATTCTTGTGGACCCACAAGCACAACAAAGCTACAGAGAAATGCTTGGCCTCTCAGAGAAACATAGTCTGTTTTCACCTTGCAGGCAGAATTATGTGACATCTCTCCCTGGGATTAGAATAAAAGTTAACATTCTGCAGCTTGTGGTTAATGGACAATACATGTGAAATTCACCACATTATAACTATTAGTGTTATTCTGTGTTAAACAACTGTTAAAAGAAATAGTACATAGCCTTTCAAAGACATTCTCACAGGTGATTATAATTGTTTTTTACAATTTCATATAATGAATGAGCATCTAAAATAAATTATTTTTTGTTTAAATAACAAGAATGCCCACATTGGATTATGTTTTACAATGAAATATATTTAATTGTGACTTTCCCAGAGGGGTCTGCCTTAAATCTCTGTGTGAGTGACTCTGAAGGTATGTCACGATTTTGAAAACTATATTTTGAAATTCATCCAATGTTTTTCACAATTTACACAGCACACAAAACTATAGATGCCTGATTGTAATTCAGTTCATGTGCCATCTCCGCATCGAAGGTCGGCTACAATAGATCTCCAGTGTACTCTTATCTCTTGCCATAATTGTGCAATCTGAAAGGCTTTTTCCAGTCCATCTCCTGATGTTATCCCTCCACTTAAAGCGTTATCTGCCCCTTGAACGACGGCCTTCCACCCTACCCTCTAGTATGTTCTTCAACAAGGAGGTATGTCTTGTTATATGACCAAAATAACGTAACTGTCTAACCCTAATTTCGATTTTACATTAACATATCACAAAATGTTATAGATCTCATTGTGAAATGTACTACTGGCCTAAAGCAATCTTTGCTGCTGCTAGGTCATCCTTCTTCTTCTTCTTCGTACGCAGTCAGACAGTAACCATTATTTTTTCGAAAAAAGCAGCGGTCATCCTGAGGCTGTCGACACTGCCATGGAGCTTGTCTTGCAGTTCCACTGGTGATGGCCACATCTGCTCTCTCTGATCCTCGTATGTCGGGCAGTTCTGCAGCAGATGTTCAGCTGTCATTTTACCGGTACCGCACGGGCATTCGTCGGTACCACCTATCTTCAATTTGTTGAATAGGTGGTACCTCAGTCTATTGTGGCCAGTGCGAAGTCTGAAGACAACGACCTGCTCTCTTCTGTTCAACTGGTAATAGGCATCGTTTTTGGTGTAACCAGTATGTTCGGTTTCCCATTTGGTCATGTATCTGGCTTTGATAAGCCGTTTTGACTCTCCGTACATCACACTAGTATCTGTTTGTGGTAGGAGGTCTGCCTCCTCGTTGCCTTAGATGTTGCAGTGTGATGGGACGCACTGTACCACTACCCTTTTTGGTGCGGACTGCTGGCACAGTTTGCAGAGTGCTGCTCTTAAGTCATTAAGCTCAGTGTTTTTCTGGCTTTTTAGCGCTGTGACTACGGCGAGAGCATCTGTAAGCAGGACTATATGGCTTTCATTTTCTTTATGTGTCACCATTTCTTCCACTGCCGCCCTCAGTGCCTCTGCCTCCGCTCTGAAATTGCTTGTGTACTTACCAGTAGCGAATGTCAGTGTTATTTTTCTGCCATTTGGTAGGTTCAGGAATGCTCCTGCCCCTCCGTTCTGTGTAGTGTTTGTTACAGAACCGTCGGTGTATGCATGGGTCCAGTCCATGCTTGGGTAGTTTTCCGATATAAAGCTTAGGGTAGTATCTCTCCTTTCTTTTTCAGTCTGGCCGTTTTTGTTTCCAATACCTGGTATATTTTCTACCACCTCTGGAAATATATCCTGCCTCCAGGTAGATTTTCGTACAGTAGTGATGGGTTTTGGTGTTGTTAGTGCGTTTATGGGATCATATGAGTTCAATCAATACATGTTCTTTTTAAATCTGTGCATAAAAATCCTTCATTAAATATTGACACCTGGAGAGAGGCAGAAAGAGGAGCCCAGGACCATACATGCTGGTGAGATGTTGTCGATGGTCTGGGAGAGAGGAATCTAGGACCGTACACGCTGGTGAGATGTTGTCGATGGTCTGGGAGAGAGGAACCCAGGACCATACACGCTGATGAGATGTTGTCGATGGTCTGGGAGAGAGGAACCCAGGACCATACACGCTGGTGAGATGTTGTCGATGGTCTGGGACATGGTTCACAACCAGAAGGTGCTGGGTTCGATCCCCATCACAGCACCGTCTGTTACCTCGGGGAAGCAAACCCTTCGAAAATGTAGGAGGAAGCAGACCCTTACATAAAATGCATGCTGAAGTCGGATGCACTGGGCCGACAGGCACAAAATAAAAATGCAGTGCAACGCACATCGCCTTTGGGATTAGAGAAATAAGGCGAACGCAAAAAAAAATTAACAAAAAAACCCAAAAAAAACAACAACAAAAATCTCTAGCGTGAAATCCATTGTCTCTTGAGACAGACAGGACGCCAAACAATATAAGCAACAACAGCTCCAGACATGTTATTGTTACTATTATAACAATGAGGTTAACAGATGACAGCTTCAAACATTGATGACAAAAACTCATCCTTACATTTAATGAAAACATAAGAAAACCTATTGAAATAGTCTTTCTCAACACTATAGGTCCTCAGGGAGAATCATTATGTATCTATGGAAACAACGATCAGTTGGAACTTGAAATATTACATATAACACAAGAAGATGCTGCTAGGCATTAGAAATATGATGTGGTAGATTGATAGATGACAATAGAAATACTACAGCAACACTGGCTAACAATGATAAATTCATCATACTTGACCAAAGAAAGATGACTTCAACTCCCCATAACATTGACAGGCACAAATAGATGAAAAACTATAAAAGTGCGATTCATACAACATGGTGGACTTTTGATATTTGATATACTGAACAAGACAGCAGCTGTAAGCATGCAGAGAATAGCCACACTATGCTTAGAATCATGAAGTTCAGAAACTAAGAGTTTACTTCTAAAACTGCCCCAGGATTTTAATATATCCAATATCTTTGAACTAGAAGCAGCCAAAAACCAAACATGGTCGGGACAGATATTCGTGTTTGCAGATTACATCCTCGGATAAATGACTGGCTCAGATAGATATTAGATGGGGAAAAGCATATATAAGATATTACAACAATTACATGATGGTAATTCTTCTTCTTCTTCTTCGTAGGCTGGTTACAGCGACATACATTGCACTGTGTTACTTTGTTAAGCCTGTGGCCCAGTACATCCGATTTCAACAGGCGTTTCTGTAGGGATGCCCTACTTAGCCTTTGGCTATCCCCAGCCTATCTGCAAGGCAGCAGTTGTTTTTGGTCAGAGTTGTCTCTTTTAGGGAAGTTGTCTTGCAGGACTATCGAGTCTTCACCACTCGTGTCTATAGGGTGTGGCAATGATATATGATATAATGGACTGTACGTACTAGTTTTTCAAGTATCTCGAAAGAGAGGCAGTCCAGTGTGTCTGTGTCCCAGGATCGTCACGTCCTGCCAGAAACGTAGCATGTGCATGTGAGTGAGGTATCTCCTTGCTCCTTTTATTTTCTCGGATCATCTACAGTGATGGTACGCCTAGCATTCTCCGCCACCTGGGAGGTAGTCACAATAGGGCAGAGGTGCAATGTCCGCTGGTCTGCATCTCTTCTGCGTCCATTGGGATGGCTGATAGCAGACAGCGGTAAAGAGCGAGGCAGGAGTGCCTTTAACCAGGGGACAAGCCTGGTCATGGCACGGAGATGTTGTTCGCCTGGTGTGCGGACATATCTCATGATCAAGAGTTGAGTCAACAGTTTGCAGTGAGGTGGCTGCTCTACTGCTTACGACACCCCAACCAAGAACTAAGTCTTCTACTAGTGGTTTCACACCTCATCGCCGTGAATGGGGTGAATATCGAGCAGCTTCCCGCCCGCTTTGATCGGCAGACGGCAGAGACCTCTTTCTGCGGCTCAACCGGCTCTGGCTGAGACGCGAGCCCCAGGTCCCAACTATATCGTAGCCTCCCATCGCAGTGGTGCTGAGATTTAGGGCAGGATTCCGGCTTAGAGGTGTTCGGCCGTAATCCTTCAGATGGTAGCCTCGCACCATTGGCTTATCAGCCAAGCACGTGGACCAAATGTCTGCGGCCTGAGATTCCTCTCGAATTAAGCAGGATTACCGTAGCAACGCCCTGTCATTTGTAGTGATGGTAATTCAAAGATCAGTGAACCACTTCGTGGCAATGGTTACATACATATATGGAAAGAAGATGGCACATATAACAGCAGCTGCGAACCTAGAGTAGAGGCTGTTTGTTCTTCTTTGCGATCAGTTAGAGCTGTCAGTTGTCGAGTATGAACTGTGCATAATTTACACTTTCAAGGTTAATATGTGAACAATTAGAACATATCATGAATGAAGAAAACAAATAACCTCGTGCCGCATTAGATATGCTTGAACATCTGTCAATAAAATCCTACATGCACTAGTCAAGGCAAAAGCCTATATGCAAACCACAGGAATGCTGTCCCCTTCACAGGAGAACAAATGAAGAGGGTAATTGATGATTAATAATCAAAATGGAGGTTTACATTTACACTGGGGTAAAATGGCCAACTCCCTAAAAAGGCATCTCCCTTGACAGGAAGTGCAAAACAATAGGAAAGAAAACATTGAAATTGAACAGCTGATAAATTATGCTGAGAAAGATTACACAATGTTACACACAGGATATTGAGAAAATAGGCTTGGGTTTCGTTGATTGAATGAGGCACAAGTATAAAGGAACTTCAATGACAGCAATCTTTAGTATCAGATGGCTACAATGGATAGCATAGAAAGGGACTTGGCTGGATCTACTGTCCTGGCTACGAGGAGTGGGGATTACCCCATTGAAAAATATGCTACCTTCAAAAATGACCTATAGTACACTTTATTAGATAATAATAATTGCCCATAGCGAAGATGGCGACAGCATCAGTCATATGACTGTACAGTTCAATACAAGCACGACAGACTTTACTACATGTGGACAGCATCAGACATATGACTGTACAGTTCAATACAAGCACGACAGACTCTCTACTACATGTGGACAGCATCAGACATATGACTGTACAGTTCAATACAAGCACGACAGATTCTCTACTACATGTGGACAGCATCAGACATATGACTGTACAGTTCAATACAAGCATGACAGACTTTACTACATGTGGACAGCATCAGTCATATGACTGTACAGTTCAATACAAGCACGACAGACTCTACTACATGTGGACAGCATCAGTCATATGACTGTACAGTTCAATATAAACACGACAGACTACTACATGTGGACAGCATCAGACATGACTGTACAGTTCAATACAAGCACGACAGACTACTACATGTGGACAGCATCAGGAATTGGGCTGTATTGCATTCTGCCCTTTAATACAATTCACTTTTTCTGCACCGCAGCTATAGCTCATCGATGTGAGCAGTTTGGAACAAGCAGCTTCCATGAGGCGATATCAATCAGGAAACTGTTTAGAGATACTTTCAAACAGTCTTTGCATCCTTTCTTTTGTATTCCTGTCGAGCGCTTGTCTGTCCTGAACTCAACATACATCTTCTTATGGAGCCACTCATCGTGCCTACGAATAACATGCCCAGTTTAACTGACCTGTGGTCTATGCAGCAGCGTATGAATGCCTGACACCTTTGCTCTGCTAATGGGTTCAGCACACTATCCTGCCAGTCAATTCTGAACAGCCTGAGGAGACAGCTCACATGGAAATGGTTGAGCCATTTGGCATGTCTAGTATAGACTGTCCAAGTATCACAAGCGTAAAGAAGGGTGGTTAGCACCACAGCATGATCTTGGTGGCAACACTGAACTTTAGCTACAGATGAGGATTTACTGAAATAACTCGATGATAATTCTGCAATGGATTCATCCTGAGACTGCAGAAACCTGGGATCAAAGGTATAACAAGTAAGAAGAGGTATCTGAGAGGATGGAACACAAGATGGGAGTTACAGGAGCCATCAGCATTCATAGCCTTTGCTCTTTGCTCAAAGAGACTAAGTGGCTTAAGTGTATCAATCTTGATACACTTCGCCAAGGTTAGAGGCAAATTGATAGTTAGTTTTTGTCCATCACAAGTGATGAAGACTGCTCTCTTTGTTCAGCCGTGCGGACAGTCGTATCTCTTGCTATGTCCATCCATCACAAGTGATGAAGACTGCTCTCTTTGTTCAGCTGTGTGGACAGTCGTATCTCTTGCTGTGTCCATCCATCACAAGTGATGAAGACTGCTCTCTTTGTTCAGCCGTGTGGACAGTAGTATCTCTTGCTGTGTCCATCCATCACAAGTGATGAAGACTGCTCTCTTTGTTCAGCCGTGCGGACAGTCGTATCTCTTGCTGTGTCCATCCATCACAAGTGATGAAGACTGCTCTCTTTGTTCAGCCGTGCGGACAGTCGTATCTCTTGCTGTGTCCGCTGAAATGGGTGACTTGCGCGGAGATTTGGATTAAAGTGAGGAAGAAACTGCGCCTTTTGTCAACCTCACTCACAGAGCCTAAGCTACCTTTTGCCAGTGGCAAGACATTCATCGAGACGACTGGAGATAGCATAGGATGCAGATTTTGCCTCAGGGTTACCACCGAAGCCTTTCCGTAAACATGTAACCCGCAGGGTAGAAAGGTGGGAAGGCATCTAACGCAGTTTGTCATAGAGGCAAATAATCATTACAAAAATGAATGACTTGTTTAATTACTACATTTATGATAATCAATTATGTTAACACCTACTGATCTCCATTTAGAAGAATCTGACTGAGTCATTGCATCGTATGTTCTCCATGAAACTTTGTATTTCAAATCTGGTCCATTGTGATCTTCCTGGGGGAGAGGCTAAAAATAGAAAATAATAATTTAATGTGAAATAAAAATCTTAAAGAAAAAAATGTGTAATAGATTTCTGTTTATCAGCTTGACATAATAATTCCACTATTTTGAGAATAATATACACATACACAAGTCTCATGGAAGCCTGCAGGAAGTTTTGATCACATAATTATTTATAGAAATGATTCTTCACATACCATCTATAGGCAGTGCATAGTTTTAAATATTATCACTCTTACAGTAGATAATTACTGACGAGCGCCATGAGAAAACTACCTTTATTCTAATGTCACATTTCGAGACAACTTAACTTCACCACACACAACAATATTCTATAGCATTGCTTACATCCCAAACCACTACCATCTCTCCAACAGATCCACCACCTCCACGCACATTCATGACATACACACTTGGCTTGGCTCCAGGAATCTGCGTCATTGCTGAAATGATATCATTGTTACACCTGTGACTGGAAGAACGATTAAATCCGAGTAACACTTCATTTCTAAACATGATATATGCCTTGCTCATAATATCTTTAAAACCCTAAAACTTTGCTCAATGAAATTTTAATAATTATTGAAAATAAAGCTTTCAAAACCCCATTTTATTGTTGTTTTCAGTGGGTGGTGAGGAAATAGATCAGGTCACACATTTTGAATATCTGGGCTCCAGAATTGACAAAATAGGCGGCTGCTAGAAAGAAATCAGAAGAAGACTAGCCATGGCAATGCAGAGACTGAACAGCCTGAAGAAATTATATCAGAGCACCAACAGAATGAAAAAAGTAAAAGTCTTGAGAGCCTGTGTTTTTCCTGTGGCAGCTTATGGCTGTGAATCATGGACGATTACCAAAACTTCCAGACAAAGAATCGAATCCTTTGAGTCAAACTGTTACAAAAAGATCCTCAGAATACCCTGGACAGAGAAAAAAAACAAATGTAGACATTCGGCAAGAGTTGAGCATAGAGGAGAACTGGTTTATCAATTCCATTATGACCAGAAAATGCAAATACTTTGGTCACATCAAGAGAGACAACGGTCTCGAGAGAACCGTGATGGTGCCAGGCAAAAGAGGAAGGGGTAGACCAAGAAGACGATGGCACCAAGATATCCAAGAATGCCTGAGTATGACTGTGGCAGAGTCTGGATTTTTGGCAAGGGACCGAGTTTCTTTCAGACAGACTGTGATGGGAGCGACGTTTTACAAAGGACATGCTACATGATGATGGTGGTATCATATACATTTTTGAATAAAGGAAGAAACATGTTCCACGTATTGTAACTTAACATCTTTATACTGGTTTAGAAGACTTTGCAGTATCTGTATACCACCAGTTTCTTGGAGAGTGGGTAACCGATGTTTGAGTCCATCTTAATAGACTTAAACACTAGAGCAAAGTAGGCCTGCAGCATGTTAAGCATCACATATGCTGCTCTTAACAAACTACCTAACCATGGTCAGTGTTATGCCATACCATCTTACGACATGCTCTAGGCAGTGGTGCTATTCTTGTCTTTGTCAGACACATCAGATTTTTAGTACATAGCACAAAAAGTTCAGGACCAGATAACACTAATTAGTAGTCCATCATACATTTTGTTTTATATTTTCGTTATTTTAAGCAAAACAACATTTACATTGTAACCATTTCTCACAATCCACTTTATTCCATGCGTTAGGATGAATGTTTGACAAATAAATTTTCTTCTATTTAGTGTGTTTAAAAACAATAGAAGTGAGTTATTGTTCCTTACATTTAAAAAAAATATGTTATTCTGAATCTACTGAACATTTTTGTTTAATAGAAAAATGTTATTCTGAATCTACTGAACATTTTTGTTTAATAGAAAAATGTTATTCTGAATCTACTGAACATTTTTGTTTAATAGACCAGTTCCACAAGGTCCCCCCCCCCCACTATAGAAATGGAACTGTAAAGTCAATGGTGAGAAACTAGCAAGCAAAGAAGAAATTGAGAAATCCACAATTTTTCTGAAAGATCTGTTTTTGTCAATCATTACAATGATAACGTCATGCACAACTTTGGGGACTGCACCTTCCTACCAGCAGATGCATAGGAGGTCATACATCTGCTGAGCTAGTGCTGATTTCCCATATATGATGGCTTCAGGTGGGATACCATCTCCCCCTGATGCTTTGTCATTTGAGAGGTAGTCGATAGCCTTATCAAGCTCATCCATAGTAGGCGGTCAAGTTCTTCCATAATGGGCAGGACCTGTAACCCGCACAAGGCCTCGTCAGTGACTACCATTTCCGAGTAGTGCTTCATCTATCTGGCCATCTGCTAGTAATGGTCCATGATTCTCACACCTGTCAAAGATTTCAGGGCGGCAGCATCTCTCAGTGTAGGACTCTGGGCCATCTTTTGCCACTATACATGGCTGGATATTTCGTATCTCTGCATTTATCTGAATTTCTTCAAACAGTTTCTGTTAGATTTCGTTCATACATTGTCTAGCGGGTCATTGATTGGTGCCTCGGACACTCCTGATAGCAGCAAGCGTCCTCTCATTTGGACATTTTTTATAACTATGAAGGCTTCTCATTTGGCCTCAATTACTGGTTTCATCCTTAGAAGGTGTGCATTGAACCAGTTGTTTTATAAATGGCACCTTTCATAACATTCCACTGATCCTTTTTTGATGAGCAAGATTCAGGTCAGACATTTACTTCTCCGCCTTGGAAGCAATCACCATCTGCACAGTGTTGATGCAGGGATGCCCCCTTTCTTTGGAGTGGCATATTGTGTAAAGCTGCAGACAAGAGCATGGTCAGAGTTACAGTCTGCACTGTGGTAACTTCTGGTGGAGTAACTTCTGGTGGGGTAACTTCTGGTGGGGTAACTTCTGGTGGGCTAACTTCTGGTGGGGTAACTTCTGGTGGGGTAACTTCTGGTGGGGTAACTTCTGGTGGGCTAACTTCTGGTGGGCTAACTTCTGGCGGGGTAACTTCTGGTGGGGTAACTTCTGGTGGAGAAGAGTGCATTGAGTCTGGTGACAATATCAAGTCGATCTGATGACATCGATGTGGCCTAGGGTGTTTACATGACACTTTATGCTGCGACTTGTACTTTAAAAAAGTATTTGTGATAGGTAATTTGTGATAGGTAATTTGTGATAGGTAATTTGTGATAGGTCTATTTGAGTTCACAACTCAATCGGCCTCTGATCATTGTCATTTATCCTGCCAATACCATGGTCTCCGATGCAGGTAGACCATGATATGTGGTCCGCACAAACTCTAGCACTGAGAACGAAAAGGGATTCTTCCCTGGGGCTGTTCTTGTTCATTTTCTCCAGCTGTCCATAGAATCGATCCTTTGCTTTCTCCGGAGATGTCAGGGTTGGGGCACAGACGCTGAGGAGATAAACAGGACCTGTGGCGATGATGAGGCGAATGACCGGTATCCTATCAGAGCCATCCAAGGGAGGATTGATCAAGGCCATTAGGGTGTTTGTAATGGCAAAGTCAATAACATGCTTTCAGGAATCTTCAGGTTCATGTCTCTTCCAGAAGAAAGTGTAGTTGTCCCTCCTAAATGATCCACAACACAGGGCTACAACTCGGTAGAAAGTGAGATGACAAATGAAGAAGACTCATACAGGTACAGAGTTTATCTTATCTGGACCATATAAGAAGGCAGCTGCCAAAAATAGCTCAAGAAGAGGATAGGTTTGCCCAAGACAGTATTCAACAACATGCAACACATACTGATGCTCAGGCAGATAAATGAATATGAAAATGTGAATGGTCAAGGGCTATGTATACTCATTAGAACTCTATGGCACAGAGACATGGGTATTATATAAACAGGTGGAATAGAGAATAAGTCATTTGAATTGTGCGTTTGTAGAAGATTGGGTCTTGTCTCTTGGAAAGAAAATAAAACAAATGCGGAAGTACTGATAGGAGCGATGGGTGGAGAACTCCTGTCAGAAATCAGGGTTAGCTGAGAAATTGTTTGCCATATAACAAGGCAATCTACGTTGGTGATGACCATACTAGAGGCTATGGTGAACGGCAGTTGCCCAAAAGGCAGACGATGGTCAGATAACATCAGAAGATGGACTGGAGTCTGTCAGAACTGTCCATGTTTCACAGTAAAATGCTGCCATGGGAAAAACACAGGTTCTCTAAATGTTGACTTTTGTTGGTTTGCTGGTATTCTGCCATGGTTTCCTTAAGTTGTGTAGCCTCTGCTTTGCCATTGTCAATCTCCTTCTGATTTGAGCAGTCTCCATTGGTGTCAATTCTAGAGCCAAAATACACAAACTTTGTAACCTGTTCTATTTCCATACCCCCTAATTTGAATTTATGTTGACTTTTTGTTTTATTGGTTTTGTTTATGTTTACAAAGAGGTTTTAATCTACGCTGCATATGCTTACAGCTGCTCTAACCCCTCTGCACTGTTAAATTGCATCACTGTAACATCCACGTATTCTAGCTCTGGGATCTTGTACACGTCAATTGTAAAGAGAACGTAACTTTCATTATTTTCATCCTCTCTAACGTTCCTCATTATGCAAACTGTATAAATGATAAATTGGTATGGGAGCGAGGATACATCCCTGAATTACTCCCTTTTGTGCTTCAAACTAATCTGATGTTTCACCCGATACTCTGACAACAACTTGTTGTTCCAGATATAATGATTCGGCCAGATGGATTAGATGTACTAGAAAGGTATGCACTAATTTGTATATGAACATTCTATCACACAAGTGCTTGAAAATTTATTTAATAACTAGCATTTGAGCATTAGAGAATTAAGATAAGTGTACATGTTTACCTGGGCACAAACATAACACCTGATGGGAGATGCAATTATGAAATTAGGAACAGATTAGTCCAGACAAAATAGGTCTTCCAGATCATGAAGGAAATCTTGTGCAACAAAGCCCTATCGCTGGAACTGAGAAAGAGTTCTTGAATGCTATGTGGAACCAGTACCAATATACGGAAGGGAATCATGGATAATCGGCAAACATACGCAAAGATCACTAGAGATGACGAAAATGTGATTTAACAGAAGAATGTTATGAATTCCATAAATTTCCAAGAAGACTAATGATGCGGCACTTGAAAAAGCACAGACATAAAAACAACTGTTCTTGATATATATAAATAATTTGGACATTGATATGAGATCCATGATTGAAAAATTTGCTGATGACACAAAACTATGCAGTCGTGTCTCATCTAAAGCAAAAGTGGATATATTGATGTCGGATTTAGATAAAATTTGAGAATGGTCTGTAAGCTGGCAAATGGAGTTTAATGTAGATAAATGTAGTCATCCACATGGGTAGATCCAATATGGAACATAATTACAGAATGGGAGAAAACAATATTAGAAAGATAGATAAGGAAAGGGACCTAGCGGTTATAATAGATCATACAGGAAAGGTGAGTGAGCAAGTTAAGGTAGCAGTGAAAAAGGCAAATGTAATGTTAGGTATGATAAAAAGAAATATTAAAAACATAGGAGCAAGGAAGTGATCGTCAAACTGTATAAAGCTTTAGTTAGACCTAGATTGGAGTACTGTGTACAGGTGTGGAGTCCTTATCATAGAGGGGACATAAACATGCTAGAAAGAATACAAAAAAGAGCGACAAAGATGATAGTGGGATTCCAGAATTACAGTTATGAGGAAAAACCGACCTACAGTGTCTCGAAGAGAGAAGAATTCGTGGTGACTTAATACAGGTTCATAAGATGATCAGAGGAATGGATAAATTACACTATAACAAGTTTTTTAAAATACAGCCACCCACAAGAACAAGAGGGCATAGATACAAGTTAACTAAAGAGAGGTCCAGGTTAGATATTAGGAAATATTTTTTTAGTCAGAGAGTGGTGTCTGCTTGGAATGCATTGCCAGGGGAGGTAGTGGAGGCAGGGACAGTTAATACATTTCAGAATAAATTGGATGCACATAGCTTTTAGAGCAAGGTGATGTAAATGTAACTGGTTGTATACAGACTCTGCAGGGTCTTCTAAACCAGTATTTTAAAAAAACGTTTTAAAAAAAACGTTAACAGTCATCCTTTATCAGACATGCGAAGAGGCAATTTGGAACATTCTGGGACAACGGGTTAAAATAGCAAGGAAGAAAGATAGAGGAAGACAGAGAGAGAAAATGTTGGACAGCCTGAAGCATTGGCAGAGTTGATAAACGACACACGTGATAGGAGTAGACGGAGATCCATAATTGTCAATGCAAACCGGCAATGCACATGATGATGATGACAAGCATTTAAAAACATCTAATGTGCCCACCTGTTGGTAAACTTGGAGCACCAATGCCAAAACTGTTTCGAGCAATTACTCTAAACTCAATACCAGCTCCCGCCTTTAGGTTGGTCATTCTAGCAATCCTTTTGTTTGGGTACTGTTCGTTTGTGACACTGTATTTGGGAATGTCTGTAAAAATGTTGCCAATGAATAAATTAAGTTGTTCAGTTAAAATCATTCATGTCATAATATAGTTTTTCTGCTGTATACTAATAAATGTGATCTAAAACAAAACTGGAATCTAGAATATGTTTCTAAATAGAATAATTAATGACTTAATTATAAGTACAGAGGCAAGAGCAAATAAAACAGGGAAAGTGAATAATAGTAATAACTCTACTACTCACGTACTGGACTTTAATTGTTGTCCAAACCAGTATGAGAGTATGTTGTTACTGACACCATCACTCCATGTATTTTGTCGAATACTATGACCAGTTTAAGTATTAGTGCACTGCACATTTCTGAGAGTCTTTGGTAAAAACTCGATCTTTCTTGAAGTTCCTTTGACACTCCTTGGATGCATAATATAGTAAGAACAAGTTTCTTCTTCTTCTTCTTCTTCGTACGCAGTCAGACAGTAACCATTATTTTTTCGAAAAAAGCGGTGGTCATCCTGAGGCTGTCGCCACTGCCATAGAGCTTGTCTTGCAGTTCCACTGGTGATGGCCACATCTGCTCTCTCTGATCCTCGTATGTCAGGCAGTTCTACAGCAGATGTTCAGCGGTCATTTTACCGGTACCGCACGGGCATTCGTCGGTACCACCTATCTTCAATTTGTTGAATAGGTGGTACCTCAGTCTATTGTGGCCAGTGCGAAGTCTGAAGACAACGACCTGCTCTCTTCGGTTCAACTGGTAATAGGCATCGTTTTTGGTGTAACCAGTATGTTCGGTTTCCCATTTGGTCATGTATCTGGCAGAACAGGTTTCTAGAATGCTGTTTGTATGACCCTCTCTGAATGTTAATACATTACATTAGTCAGTTTCTTCAGTAAAGGTAAAATCCAAATACACTTCCATTGTCTAATTTGTTGCCCAACAGACTCTAAATGTCTCAATGTGTTACATTTCTGAGCAACAGTCTGTCACATATTTTTGGTTTCCTAATATTGATAGTTCTATGTAAGCATTTTTCTTCTAATAGAGTACATGTGTAATAGTGTACTGGTGTATAGTCTTTATCATAGAGGGGATATAAATATGCTGGAAAGGATACAAAAAATAGCAACAAATCTGAGTGGGATTCCGGAGTTATGAGTAAAGACTAAGAAAAACCGGTCTAGTGTCTACAAAAGAGAAGAATTTGAGGTGATTTAATACAGATTTATAAAATATTCAAAGGAAATGATACATTTAACTATAACAAGCTTCACAAAGTACAGCCACCTACTAGAACAAGAGGACAGAGCTACAAATTAATCAAAGAAGGGTCCAGATTAGATAATAGGAAATATTTTTTTAGTCAGAGAGTGGTGAATGTTTGGAATGCATTGCCACAGGAAATAGTGGAGGCAGGGTCAATTAATGTTTCAAGAATAAATTGGATGCACATAGTTATTTTTAGATCAAGGGAAGTAAAAGAAACTGATACCAGTTAAGTTAACAAGACCAGGCTAATGTCTACATGTGACACACCATTGACAAAACAGATATAAGAAAAAACATAAATAAAGGAGTGATGTTAAGGATAGCTCTCTGATTTCCACTAATGATGGCAGATTGGATAGAGAAATAGCACATCACATTCAGAAAGTAAGCACTGATTCTAAAACATCCTGGAGTGCAACTTTCAACAAAGAGGAGGCTGATCAAGTGCAGGTGGCGTCCATCCGAGACCGTATACGAAGCAGCACATTGAGGCAGATGTTTGGAACGAACACAGTAAATGCCTACATTGAAGCCCAACAAATTAAATGGTTTGGCCACTTGGTTCGAATGCGTTATGACCAACCAGCAGCAAGAGCCTATCACATGCAAGTATCAGATCCTCGTAAAGAGGCCGCCCTCGTCGCAGATGGATAAAAGGTGTATCTGAAACACTTGGAAGGTCCCACTTGACGACAACACAAGCTTCTCACCTGGCCCAAACAAAGAGATATACGCATCCAGCCTCTCTGCGACGCCGCATGGCAAGAGCAGTAAGACAAAAGAAAAAGAAGAAAAAGTCAAGGATAGCACAAGCAGTGTTAATGAATGGTCAGATAACTGCAGCTGAGACTATAAATAAAATGGAAGAATATATTCGAACTGAAACGGTGGACTACATCAGAGTCAACATCTATTTTGGCAGTGAATGAAGGGAGTATGCAATGGGAAGGTGAAGCTCCTGGTTGAACAGCTGAAAAGTGGTTATACCCTGGATAATAATGATGCTATTGGATACACCCATGGGCTCATGTCCCAGCCCGACCCGGTCGAGCTGCAGAAAGAGGTCTCTGCCGTCCGCCGATCAAAGCGGGTGGGAAGCTACCCGATATTCACCCCATACGGCGATGAGGTGTGAAACCACTAGTAGAAGACTTAGTTCTCGGTCGGGGTGTCGTAAGCAGTAGAGCAGCCACCTCACTGCAAACTGTTGACTCAGCCCTTGATCATGAGATATGTCCGCACACCAGGCGAACAACATCTCCGTGCCATTACCAGGCTTGTCCCCTGGTTAAATGCACTCCTTCGAGAGGAATCGCAGGTCGCTGACATTTGGTCCACGTGCTTGGCTGATAAGCCAATGGTGCGAAGCTACCACCTGGGGTACTACGGCCGAACGCCTCTAAGCCAGAATCCCGCCCTAAATCTCAGCACCACTGTGATGGGAGGCAACGATACGGCTGGGACCTGGGGATCGCGTCTCAGCCCGGCCCGGTCGAACCGCAGAAATGCACCTGGCCAAATGCCTTCCTGCCTCGCTCTTTACCTCTGTCTGCTATCAGCCATCCCAATGGACGCACAAGAGATGCAGTCCAGCGGACATTTGCCCTATTGTGACAACGTCCCAAGTGACGGGGAATGCTAGACGTGCCATCACTGCAGATGAGCCGAGAAAATAAAGGGAGCAAAGAGATACCTCACTCACATGCATATGCTACGTTTCTGGCAGGACGTGACAATCCGGAGACACAGTCACACTGGACTGCCTCTCTTCCGGGATAGTACAAACTAGTACATATCATATCATTGCCAAACCCTATGGACACGGGTGGGGAAGACTCGATAGTCCTGCAAGACAACTTCCCAAAGAGAGACAACTCTGACCAAAAACAACTGCTGCCTTGCAGATAGGCTGGGGACAGCCAAAGGCTAAGGAGGGCATCCCTACAGAAACGCCTGTTGAAATCAGGTGCACTGAGCCACAGGCTTAACAAAATTAAACAGTGCAACGTAAATATCGCTGTAAACAGCGTACGATGAAGAAGAAGAAGTATACATCCATGGATTTGTGCTGCGTGGCAAGAAACGGGTATGGTCTTCTCTACTAGACTGAGGGGTAAAGCTGCGGCCAAGTAAAGTGGTGCGTACATCATCATTATCTCCCAGTATGAGAATGGAGATTCAGGTGGTGACTCCAGCTCTGAGATGGCTCATGAGTGGATAGCAGACATGGGGGCTTGTGTGAATCCATCATCCTGGTCCTGCTGGCTTACATGGCAATGAAAGTGCCTCAGATACATCAAGATGAGGTCTTTGGATACAGATATGGGTGACATTACAAAGTTGATCAGTGACTGTCTCTTGGCAATTCACAGACTGCAGCATTTTAAAAATCAAATCAGGGTCGAGCAGAGAGGACAGGTGCCGAGTATATACAGCTAGCAGACTATCATATCAATATGCACTCTTCTATTTGCTAATGGAAACTGAGCGCTGAAGTAAACTGAGCAACCTATAGTTCTATCAAGAGAGCTTTATTGATTCTTAAGAGAACAGAAAAGCAATCATCATTGCAAATGTAATTTCTTAATTGTCTAAATGAAGATACCCCAATGCTTTTCCACATAATGCCCCAAATGTTTCAAAAAAATATTTCTTCAAATAATTTTCAAACTGAAAATGTCACTCACTATTTCCATCTGGGTGAACTCGCCATTTATTGTCCAGGTCAGTCCTGAACTCCACAAAGTAGTGTGTGATTATGCTACCACGATCTTGTCCATCCGTCCAGATAATCCAACGAGTTGTGCTGATGTCGGTCAGGTTGCCTGCACTATTAACATCATTTTGTACGAAAGACTTAAGTGAAATATATACACCTGCTGGTTCCCCGGGTGGACCTGAATGGTAATAAAGGCAACATTTTATCAATCCCTTATGATCAAGTATATCCCTTCATAACATTATAAATGTTATATTTCTACAACACATGTATACGTAATTAAGCTTAAAAAAATTACTTTTTAACTTAACATGGAAATTGTCAAACAGTATTTATTTTCATGCAAATAATTCCAAACTGTAAGCCAAGTACCCATTTACAGCTAGTTCAATTGGAGAGCACTAATAACAAGCTTTGAACCTGGTACTTTTTCTGTAAAAAGCGAGGGCTTTTAACACTATGCTTACCACACTCCCTTAAAACAATAGCGTAGTACAACTAACAATATAATGTTGGTAATTAACGAAGATATAACTTAACTTAACGTCTTTATACTGGTTTAGAAGACCCTGCACAGTCTGTATACAACCTGTTACATTTACATCACCTTGCTGTAAAAGCTATACGCATCCAGTTTATTCTTAAATGCATTAACTGTCCCTGCCTCCACTACCTCCCCTGGCAATGCATTCCAAGCAGACACCACTCTCTGACTAAAAAAATATTTTCTAATATCTAACCTGGACCTCTCTTTAGTCAGCTTGTAGCTATGCCCTCGTGTTATTGTAGGTGGCTGTATTTTAAAAAACTTGTTATAGTGTAATTTATCCATTCCTCTGATCATCTTATGAACCTGTATTAAGTCACCACGAATTCTTCTCTCTTCGAGACACTGTAGGTCGGTTTTTCCTCATAACTGTAATTCTGGAATCCCACTATCATCTTTGTCGCTCTTTTTTGTATTCTTTCTAGCATGTTTATGTCCCCTCTATGATAAGGACTCCACACCTGTACACAGTACTCCAATCTAGGTCTAACTAAAGCTTTATACAGTTTGACGATCACTTCCTTGCTCCTATGTTTAATATTTCTTTTTATCATACCTAACATTGCATTTGCCTTTTTCACTGCTACCTTAACTTGCTCACTCACCTTTCCTGTATGATCTATTATAACCTCTAGGTCCCTTTCCTTATCTATCTTTCTAATATTGTTTTCTCCCATTCTGTAACTATGTTCCATATTGGATCTACCCATGTGGATGACTGTACATTTATCTACATATATGACAAGACTCCAGAGTAATCACAAACATCTGTATCGATATTGATCACAGCCCATTGTTGATCTCAATAACAACGAATGAGTAATAGTCAATAATTGTCAGAAGTCTTCCAAAGTTGAGGGAGAAATCTATCAAGAATAACATATGCCATGAAATGACAATAGCTTTAGAGACACTAAGTAAAGAAACTTAAACCATAACAAAGTTGAGAGAGAAATCTATCAAGAATAACATATGCCATGAAATGACAATAGCTTTAGAGACACTGAGTAAAGAAACTTAAACCATAACAAAGTTGAGGGAGAAATCTATCAAGAATAACATATGCCATGAAATGACAATAGCTTTAGAGACACCGAGTAAAGAAACTTAAACCATAACAAAATTGAGGGAGAAATCTATCAAGAATAACATATGCCATGAAATGACAATAGCTTTAGAGACACTGAGTAAAGAAACTTAAACCATAACAAAGTTGAGGGAGAAATCTATCAAGAATAACATATGCCATGAAATGACAATAGCTTTAGAGACACTAAGTAAAGAAACTTAAACTATAACAAAGTTGAGGGAGAAATCTATCAAGAATAACATATGCCATGAAATGACAATAGCTTTAGAGACACTGAGTAAAGAAACTTAAACCATAACAAAGTTGAGGGAGAAATCTATCAAGAATAACATATGCCATGAAATGACAATAGCTTTAGAGACACTAAGTAAAGAAACTTAAACTATAACAAAATTGAGGGAGAAATCTATCAAGAATAACATATGCCATGAAATGACAATAGCTTTAGAGACACTAAGTAAAGAAACTTAAACTATAACAAAATTGAGGGAGAAATCTATCAAGAATAACATATGCCATGAAATGACAATAGCTTTAGAGACACTAAGTAAAGAAACTTAAACTATAACAAAATTGAGGGAGAAATCTATCAAGAATAACATATGCCATGAAATGACAATAGCTTTAGAGACACTAAGTAAAGAAACTTAAACTATAACAAAATTGAGGGAGAAATCTATCAAGAATAACATATGCCATGAAATGACAATAGCTTTAGAGACACTAAGTAAAGAAACTTAAACTATAACAAAATTGAGGGAGAAATCTATCAAGAATAACATATGCCATGAAATGACAATAGCTTTAGAGACACTGAGTAAAGAAACTTAAACCATAACAAAGTTGAGGGAGAAATCTATCAAGAATAACATATGCCATGAAATGACAATAGCTTTAGAGACACTGAGTAAAGAAACTTAAACCATAAACCATCATCATCAGGTGCCATGCCGGTTGGCGTTCATGGACCTCTATCCACTTCTATCACAGGTGCCGTTTACCAAATCTGTTGCTGATTTCACTCATACAATTCTCTCAGGCTGTCCAATATCTTCTCTCGCGGCCTTCCTTTGTCTCTCTTTCTTGCTGTCTTTCCCATGGTGATAATGTGCTCCAAGCCGCCTCTTCTCATAACATGCCAGAAAAAAGATGACTCATCGTTCTGAACATTGCAATAAGTTGTATGCCTCGTCGAGACATAAACAGTGTTCTTGAAAACATCTTTGACAGCTATACTAATATTTAATGTGGAACAAAGAGATTAAGACACAGCAAACACAGGAAACAAACAGCATAATGGAATGAAGTAAAAACAAAAAATTATGACATTAGGAATATGATTGGGACTACCCCTTCCTTGGGCTGAATACATTTCTAAACAGAACACTAAAAAAAATGGGTGGTTCTCACCATATTTCTAATATTATCTCTCTCTCTAATGTTTTCTTTTAGACAATTCATTTCATAGATAATTTTCTCTCATGTGCCTAAGATAAGGACCAAGTTTGGAATTTAAGGACCAAGTTTGGAATTTGAGTACTTGTTATCAGTTATTTTGTTACCAAGTTAATGTTCAGATGTTTAAGTAGTGGTGACAGTGGAGGCTGTCTGCCATCCTCTTGTCTTCTAAACGAGTACTATTGTAGCTTGTTGCATACGAGGGATGGTCGAAACATTTTGCACTTTAGTATGAGGGAGTTCAAGCACTTACCTGACAATTTATGTGAACTTTATTCCTTCTATTCACCCTGCAAGGTGATACACTTTTCCCTTCTATTCTTCACCTTCCTGATGCCCTTACTGTAGAGCTCAGTCTGGGCCCAGAGCCGCGTTTCCAGTTCAGTAATCAAGTCCACGATTCTCCATGTTTGGGAACAGAAATAACTAGGTGCCATGTCCTGTCAGTAGGTGCCATGTCCTGTCAGTAGGTGCCATGTCCTGTCAGTAGGTTGATGGGGCCTGTGAGTAGGTTGATGGGGCATGTGAGTGGGTTGATGGGGCATGTGAGTAGGTTGATGGGGCATGTGAGTAGGTTGATGGGGCATGTGAGTAGGTTGATGGGGCATGTGAGTGGTTGATGGGGTCTGTGAGTGGTTGATGGGGTCTGTGAGAGGTTGATGGAGTCTGTGAGAGGTTGATGGAGTCTGTGAGAGGTTGATGGAGTCTGTGAGAGGTTGATGGGGTCTGTGAGAGGTTGAAGGGGTCTGTGAGAGGTTGATGGGGCCTGTGAGAGGTTGATGGAGTCTGTGAGAGGTTGATGGAGCCTGTGAGTGGTTGATGGGGCATGATTTCATTCCTGTCCGTTATTCTGACATCCAGGACTTGATTACTGAACTGAAGACTGAATCATGGAGGTGAAGAATAGATGGAGAAGTGTATCGCCTTGCAGGATGAATACACATACAAGGACTAAAGTTCACACCAATTTCTAGGTATTTGACTCCACCATACTAAAGTGCACAAGTTTTTCACCATCCATTATATGTTACACATTTTACAAAATGTGTAATTTTTCCTCATAGAAAAACACAAACGGAAGAAATAAAAGGGGAGTTTAGGAGTGTGCACCTGCCTCAGATTATGAGGTTGAATTAAGGTCCTTAATATACATGAACTGCAAATAGAGGAGCAACCATCAGCTTAACCAAGTAGATTTCTACGAAATGAGGTAGGATGAACATGGGACGAAAGACAAACAGTCAATTGAAAAATGAAAACTGGTAATAGACTAAAATTATAACCATATTATTCCAAGCAAAAGGAAGACATGAACCCCAGTCATTCAGTGCTACAGCTTTCACAGCTAGCTTCGAATTTTGTGATACAAATATTTGTATTGATATATTTTCATTTCTTATCTTTCATTATTGCTCTTCTTGCTACCATTTTAACATTCACTTTTCACAGCAAAGTTTTTTCTCTGTCTTATTCCTGACCACCTAATGGCAGATGATGCAGAAAAATCATTTTTGAAATGAATTAATAATGTTTTTCTTCAAAGATCTGGTAATATATTTTAATATTTAGTTTGTGTTGTTCTTGTTTGTTGTGATTTGTTTTAAATCTTGTCAATTTGAATATACAAAAATCAAGATGCTGAGCAGCGCATGAGCTGCAGTGGTCAGCGACCCGTAGCTGACTGCTAGCGTCAGGGCCAGCGAACCAGAGCTGCCAAGACCCTTCTACACCTCCACGCGGTGATCCTGGATAACAGGCTGCAGCAGGGCAGACTGGCTAAGGAGAAGGGATCGGAGAGGGAATGCTAACCCGGTACTAAAAAAATGCTTGCTGAAGTCGGATGTGTTGGACCGAAAGGTGCAAATATCGCAGCCAAGCTCTAAACTACAACACAACGCATTCCGTTCTCTGGACTACATTCTGCTACTTAATCTTCCAGGGTTTGATAGTGGGAGATTGAGAACGAACGAAGAAGAAGAAGAAGAATATACAAAAGACTAAATGGTGTTCATGCTGAAAACTAACTGATTATGTCACCATAGATCACAACAAGGAGACAAAATGTAATAGTGAAGAAGAAATAAATGGCCTTAGTTACTTTGGTACCTCATGTAAGAAGAAACCATAAACAATCAGTCGCACAAACATGGGGGTGTACTCTAAACAACACAAAGTTCTTAAAGAATCTTTTAAAACATAAATCAAATGCATGAACCCTAATTGAAAACAAAACCATCAAACAGAAAGTCAATAACAGTTAAGAGCAATGAGAGAAAAACTGTTAGATAGTATCAAATAGCTAGAGTACTCTAGTAGAAACAAATAATAATACAATATATCACTGAAAGTTAGTTAAAGGTGAAGTATTTTTAAAAATCTCTAACCAAGGTCTGATACGAAACTAAGTCTACTAAGTCATAGTGCTCACCACCCTTATGCATGCCAGTGAGAAGTGGACTGTGTACAGCAAGCATGCTAGGAAAATAAACTACTCCCATACAAACTGCCTCAGTAGATTGTTCAAAATACATTGCCAGGTTAGGCTACCAGACGCCAAGATCCTGATAAATGCCAAAATGCTGAACATCGACTGTTGCAAAAGACCCAGATTAGGTGGGCCGGCCATGTGCGCATGTCAGACAAATGGATCCCTAATCAACTAATATACAGTTAGCTGAAAGAGGGCCTGCGTCTGTCAGTGGGCAAATGAAGTGCTTCAAAGACTCCCTCAAAATATCTCTGACACACTTCAACATTGATGCAAACTCATGAGAATGCATGGCACAGGACCACTAGGCATGGCATAGAACCACCATCAGAGGCATCTCTACTGCTGAGGAACTTTGGGCCTCCGAGGCACAGAGAAAACGTACTTTGTGTAAAGACAACTCATATGTCCAATTATTACCTTAATTGCTGCATTTGTGGGATGGGTTTCCGTACCAGAATTGGGCTATACAGTCACCTAGGGACTGACCGTTGAGGTGCAACAAAACATGCCTGATTGCTATTGTTATCATCACTTGCGATGGACAGCTATTATTATTTCATTCTATACAATAAATTTTCAATATTCTTTTTTTAAAAAACCTTCTTTCAAAATTATGAAACCAAACTTATAACAGACATTTGCAATGGGTGAAATATAAACAAAGTTAAACTTATATTTAGACCTATTTACCTATGACTGTAAGGTATGCCGAAGCAGAAATCTGGTCCATGCCAGTGGTGGCAGAGCATGTGTATTTCCCCTCATTTTTAAATTTTGTTGCAATGATATACAGAGACCCTGTCTGGATACCTTCTCCCTAATTAGATAAAGTTCATCAAAGAAATGTCAAGTACAAAAGAGACATAATTATACATTTTTATTATTCAAATGCTTACTAATGATATAGCTGCAGCTAATCTTCTTCTTCTTCTTCGTACGCAGTCAGACAGTAACCATTATTTTTTCGAAAAAAGCGGCGGTCATCCTGAGGCTGTCAACACTGCCATAGAGCTTCTCTTGTGGTTCCACTGGTGATGGCCACATCTGCTCTCTCTGATCCTCGTATGTCAGGCAGTTCTGCAGCAGATGCTCAGCGGTCATTTTCTCGGTACCACACGGGCATTCGTCGGTACCACCTATCTTCAATTTGTTGAATAGGTGGTACCTCAGTCTATTGTGGCCAGTGCGAAGTCTGAAGACAACGACCTGCTCTCTTCTGCAGCTAATCAACTTCATTATGAGCTTACCCATTTTGTACAAAGTGCTAATAGCTGTTAACGTGTTTCAAATCTTTTTGTAATCAGATCAGATATCATCTCCCCATCAAACATCGGCTGCAATAGAACTCCTACAACCTCTATCTTTGACCTTGAATGTGAAATCGGACAGATTTTTTCCTTTTCATCTATTGAAGTTATCCTCATACTTTTTCTCTTGCTCACTTATCCTTTAAGTATGGTTTTCAGTAATGTCTTTTCACGTGGCTTGAATATCTTAGCTGTATATGTCTAATTTCATTCATTAATTATCTTTTTTCCCCTAACTTCTCCAAGATGTCATTTGTTCTCTCTTCTTACTATGAGATGCACCCCATTCATCTATATGTTTCTATTTTATGGGTAAAAAAACGTCTATATCATTGTCTAATCTTTAGTATTCTTTTTAAAACATCCTATAATATTGTCTAATCTTTACTATTCCTTTTTACACATTCTACATTATTGTCCAATCTTGAGTATTTCTTATTACACACTAACACATCGGTCCCATCGTCCATCACGCTCAAGTGATTTTATAGTTTCTGTTTGTCTGAATATGCAAATGCATTGGTCATCTACAAATAGCATTTCATATATAGAAATATGATTCAGATCATGTGTAGCAGCTAGATATATCTCTTAAACAATTTTGTCCATATAAACGTAAAAAAGCAGTGGGTCAGCATACATATGTAATGCACACCATTGGATATAGCAAAGGCCTCTTTGACACCGTCCGCTGTATACACAACACTCTCGGTCCCTCGGTACTGAGCCCTCACACTGTCAAGCCCCGAATCCCATACTCCTCCCTCACAGCCCAGTGTCTATTTCTGTCAATCCAGTTGAAAGCTTTCTCTTGGTCAAGAAATGCTAAATTCAGTTGCTCGCAGTGTCCAAACACATTTGCCTTAGGGAAAATAAAGTATCTGTGCACTCCTTGTGCTTGCAGAAACTGGGTTTTACTGAGCTGAGGGTCAACAATTGGAAGTACTCTCTGTTCGAGTAGTTTTGCATACATATTCTCTACAACGAAATGTCTCTGTAGATGTCACAGGTCTGATTTGAGCCCTTTTCTTTCTATATGGATATTATTGTGGCTGTCAGTTGTCTGGTACTCTTCATTCCCTCCTTGTCGTTGTAATAATCTTCTTAAGCAGCAGCACTTCTGTCTGCCCACACACTTGGACTGCCTCTGCAGGGATGTCGTCTTCAACCATAGACTTGTTCTTTGAGTGTTTTTAGTACTCTTTCCACATCTTTAATTTGTATGCCTGGCTCTAGGTGGTCTGCATGACATTTCCTCCACTGCACCACTTGAGTAGGTTGTGGAAGTATTCTTTCCAACCCTGTCTCCATTCAGACCTCTCGAGTAACACTTCATGTTGGGTGGTAACTTAAAATATATAGGAAAGAATTAAGGCGCAGAGCTGACAAAGTTGAAGATGGAAAAAAATTAGATTTAAACAGAGGAACATCAGAAGTTTCTTCTCTGCGTTCGTTCTCAATCTCCCGCTACCAAACCCTGAACAGAGCTTTGCAAGAAGCAGGATGTAGTCCGGAGAACAGGATGCGTTGTTGCTAGATAAAGCTTGACTGCGATATTTGCACCTTTTGGCCCGACACATCCATCTTCGGTAGGAAATCAGAAGCAATATTATATTTAAGGACTCTAGCATAAAAGTATATAGAAGTACAGAAAAACATTTAGGCATGCTTTATAGACAACTACGAAATGGCATTTGACATAGTCTAACATGAGACTAATTATATGTCTGGAAAACATAGATATGGATGAAAAATACACAAGAATACTCAGTAACCTTAACAAACTGCTGACTTTAGTCACCATGTATAAATGTAAAAAATAAGCGTGTGACAAGGATGTGTAGTGTTCCCTTATCTGTTCAACTCTTTACAGTTCCGTTCAACCAGGCGGACATACATGCAAAACATAAATTTTCTTCCGAATCAACCAACTTCTCACACTTTCTGTCATTTAGTTTGTGGAGTTTACTATGTGTGTGTGTGTGTGTATATATATATATATATATATATATATATCTGAAGGTATTAATAAAAATATTTGTGGTGAGAAAAACATTTTTTACCAATCTGTATTCTTGCTCCAGGTCATAATTGATAATATGATTATTGAATTTCCAAACATAGATCATATCTATGTTTTGATGGGATACTTGACATAGCAGCGAGGCAGTCAGATTTACTTCAACTCGCTGATCACTCGGAGACTGAGACAGTACTATTTGTTCTAAAAGAAGTCATAAGAAATTATAATAATGTGACATTGTTGCACAGGATATATCTAAGGGGTAGTAATTAATTACTTTTATTAATTTTTACTTCACCATTACTATTCCTCTGCCAACAGCTCTAAAAAATGCATTTATTGTCTTCATAAGCCCAACCTTCTCTTGTGAGAGAGTTTAACCCTTAATTGGGTTGCAGAGGACAATGAACAATGCTGTCATTCTGTTCTCCTCATGGAGCTGATCGATTTGAAGAACATGTTTTACTATTTGTTTGTCCATCCTGTATGTGCCATCTTTTAATTTGTTGAACTGATTATGCATAGTCTGTTCCAGACCTGAATAATGTCACTTGGTACGGATTTCTATTGTTCTACTATTTCAAACTTCCTGTCCATTTTGTGTAATTTTTTGTAAATGCTTCTGCTCTATTGTTCATAGTTCCCGATGTGGTCCATTCTGTGGCTAGTATGTTATTTTAAATGTATTCCAAAGTTATATATTTTATTTATGTATCTATTTGTCTGCCTTCTGTTCATTACTTTTAGTATGGTGTCTAACAGCTAGAGGTGCAGTTTCGCTGCCTGTCTTCTGATCATGATGATGCTGAGTTCAAAACCTCAGTACACCATACATTTTGTTTCTTCAATCAAAGGTAAAATAATAAAGTGTGTGGCAACTGCAGGGGGCTATCAGCCCTTATTTCTCAGCCATATAAATCTGTTCTAATTTACACCAACTTTTTTGTCACTTGCGATATGCCCCCCAGTCCTGCTGAAATATTCATTTCATACCAAGAAAAAAAGGACAGGCGGTGATGGGTCTTCATGTCTACAGTAGAGTTCTTTCTACCGGCAGAGCTAAACGGGGAGTGGGATGTATTGTCAGGGAGCGAGAGGGACAATATCAAGGGATGTAAATTTGTTGCCCAATGCATTATGGTACTGAACCTCAAGGGAAAAAGGCAAATTATTCAACATTGTCATTGTTTATATTCTGAATGAGAGAGACAGCCACAAAAACAGGCTTGAAAAGACAGCGATTGTCATGATGAAATTATCCTACTTGGAAATTTCAGTACCAGAGTTGGAAAAAGATCATTCTAGATGGGATGGAGTGATTGAGAGACACTGTGAAGATGTTTTAAACGACACAATAAAAGTGGCTCCTGAGATTCTGCAACAATAAAAACACTATAAACACTAAGTTTTGTTACAAGTGCATACATACATACATACATACATACACTCAATATGAACTGACAAGGAAAGAGAAATCCATCATTGATTATGCCATCATGATGAAAGATTCATTTAAGTGTGTGAGACATACCAGAGCCTGGAGAGGACCAGAAATCAGAAATGACCACTTTCTCATGACAATAAAGAGAATAACCTAAATAGTAGCCCCACCATAACAACAACATCCACAATCAAGTAAGAAACCAACAACCAGAGAATAAAGGCATACAAGATAAGAGAGCCAGAAGTCAGGACCATACACCAGAGGCTTTTACTATCAGCAGTGGCAAGTGCAGAAGAACCACCTGAGGATCTGGAAGATCTCTGGTTAAAATTCAAGACTGCATTCAAGGCAGCTGCAGCATAAGCATGTGGTGACATCCTTCTCGACGGTAGTTGACTTGGGCCATTCCCTTCTCCTCAGATCTTTTTTTTTTTTTTTGCGTTCGCCTTATTTCTCTAATCCCCAAGGCGGTGTGCGTTGCGATGCATTTTTATTTTGCGCCTGTCGGCCCAGTGCATCCGACTTCAGCATGCATTTTATGTAAGGGTCTGCTTCCTCCTGCATTTTCTAAGGGTTTGCTTCCCCGGGGTAACGGCCGGTGCTGTGATGGGGATCGAACCCAGCACCTTCTGGTTGCGAGCCGTGTCACTTAACCACTAGGCCATGCCGTCCCATCTCCTCAGATCTGTGTGCTGGGGGTAGTTTTAAGTAATTGTGCTACTGTCATGTTGCCACATAGGCTAGTGGTACCTATTTTGAATTTGGTTTAGATGTGGTGTCTCATTCTGTTGTGACCAGTTTGGAGACGTAGTATGATAACTTGGCCGTTAGCGGAGGCAGAGGCACTGAGGGCGGCAGTGGAAGAAATGGTGAAAGGTAAAAGGAATGAAAGCCATATAGTCCTGCTTACAGATGCCCTAGCCGTAGGCACAGCACTAAAAAGCCAGAATAATACTGAACTTAATGATTTAAGAGCAGTACTCTGTCAACTATGCCAGCAGTCCGCACCAAAAAGGCTAGTGGTACAGTGGGTTCCATCCCACTGTAACATCCAAGGCAACGAGGAAGCAGACAGACTGGCAAAAGAAGGTGCAAGACTACCACAACCTGATACTAGTATGACATACGAAGAGTCAAAACGGCTTATTAGAGCTAGATACATGACCAAATGGGAAACAGAACATACTGGCTACACAAAAAACGATGCCTATTACCAGTTGAACAGAAGAGAGCAGGTCGTGGTCTTCAGACTTCGCACTGGCCACAACAGACTGAGGTACCACCTATTCAACAAATTGAAGATAGGTGGCACTGACGAATGCCCGTGCGGTACCGGTAAAATGACCGCTGAACATCTGCTGCAGAACTGCCCCTCATACGAGGATCAGAGAGAGCAGATGTGGCCATCACCAGTGGTAACACTAGACAAGCTCTATGGCAGTGTCGATAGCCTCAGGATGACCACCACTTTTTTCGAAAAAATAAAGGTCGATGTCTGACAGCGTTCGAAGAAGAAGAAGAAGAAGAAGAAAGTTGGTAGTATCAGTAATCTGCGCAGTATTTGGAATGTTCTTCCTACCACTTTACATTGTATTGACTGTTCGTTAAGTCAAGAAGGATATACACACTTGTAGAATGATATAAGAGAAATGAAAACCAGTTACATACCATCAAAAGAAAAAGATGATTAAATCAATGAGAGAGCTTCCAACATAAATACAAGATGACTATCATAATATAAGTAGGCAAGAGCAGATTGACATACTGCGCCTAAGAACGGGATACAACCGACTCCGCAGCCACATGTATACAAAATTTAGGATTGGTAGCTCAAGTATGTGTACATGTGGACAGGCACCCCAGACTGCTGAGCATATACTTCAGAGTATGAGATACTGAAGCGGACATACTGGCCAAGAGAAACAACACTGGAAGCAAAACTATATGGACCTAAGTGTGAACTGCAGAAGACAGTGAGGTTCATACAAGAGATAACTTTACAGATGTAGACATACTCCAAGTGAACGAAAGAAGAAGAAAAAGAAGGGAAATGATAAAGGCATGAAAAAAATATGTAGAAGACAAGAACACATCAAGAAAAACAGAAATACATGTACAAAAAATACACAACACTCAGAATGGAAAACAAACAAGGTACTTTGCTTACTACTCAGAGATAATGGATATATGGAAAACTATTTCTCAGAGCTCCTCTGTACAGCGGAGGACCGTCCTAGGTAGGACAGGCTGCAATACAGAGGACAAAATCAAAAATGGGGAAAACATTACAATGGAGAAAGTAGCACTGGAGAAAATGAAGGTTGGCAAAGCAGCTTGACATGATAGTATAACAACAGAAATGCTCCAAGTGTATGGCAACTGCAGGTGAACTGTTATGAAGATTCTCCAGACAGTCTGTTGCCACAAGGCTATACCAAAAGGACTGAGAGACCCTTATATCAATATTCAAAAAGGATGACAACAAACTGCAAAATAAATAGAGGCATATCCCTCCTTAGTGTCCCCAGCAATGCCTTCTCTAGGATTCTGGAACCGAGACTAAAACACCTGGCTGAACCAGAGATCAGGGAAGCTGAATGCTGTTTAAGAGCAAACTGAAATACCTTATCTTCACACTCGGGCAACTGGATAAAGACAACAAAAATAATAACACCAACAAGCTCTTTATTTATTTGTCTCTACACGCAAACAAATCATATCTTTAGACATAAAAATAAAAAAGATGCAGGCTCTCAAAATCAACAACCTAGAAAAACGAGAAGCGGTGAAAAATAAATCAATGGCAGGGAAAACTGCTTAATTTTTTTGTATTAAGTGTGGCAAAGGTTAACTGCATACCAATTAGTGAGTCCACGTGGTGTTCTCACAGTACTTTTGACTGTTTTTATACATTGCTTTAATATTTCTTAACAATTGTCCTTGCACAACACAGCTTTTAAGGACACTACATGATTTGATTTTATATCATAGTTTCAGGTGTGGGCTAGTAGTTAAGTGACACGGCTCACAAGCCGAAGGTGCTGGGTTCAATCCCCATCACAGCACCGGCATTTACCCCGGGGAAGCAAACCCTTAGAAATTGCAGGAGGAAGCAGACTCTTACTTAAAATGCATGCCGCAAGTCAAATGCACTGGGATGACAAGCGCAAAATAAAAACCATAGTGCAACGCACACCGCCTTGGGGAATAGAAAAATAAGGCATCTGCAACAAAACAACAAACAAAAATTTCATAGTTTACTTAGTTGGGTACTGGAAGATGAGACCAGTCTATATATCAGAGCTAACATTGGTCAATGATGTTGACTTGATCACTAAATCAGAGGCACATCTCCAGACCAACATTCAATTCTGGAAAGACGAGCTGGAGAAAAGAGGGATGACCATTAGCAGTCCAAAAACAAAAACAATGCTGGTCTTAAGAGAACAGAAGAGAAGACATCACCCATTTCTCTGGATGAACAGCCTCTGGAACAGGTCAAGCAGTTCAAATATCTTAGAACTGTAATAATACAGAAGGGGGGTATAAAGAAGAGTTGGCAGCAACTTGAACATTTGTTCATGTCATAAATAAAAAATTCCTCAGCAAGAGAGAAATAAGTACAAAAACTAAGATGGCTTTTGACCATGGCTGTGAGTCATGGGCAAGGACAATAACCTAAAAAAAAAGGAAATGACAAACAACTCAGATAAGCCAGCTACAGGTGTCAGAATGAGATTTCTAAGGAAGGTGGGCAAAGTAACAAGAGGAAACAATGTCCACAATCAGACAATATCTTGAAGTTCAGCCACTGTGGAACAATCTCAACTTCGGTGGTTTGGCCATAAATGAAATAAAGATTGATTACTACAGCAATCAAAGGAAGCAGAGTCATGGATCCAAATCCCGAGGAACCAAAGTCCGCCGAGTAACAACATAAGACAGTCTATAAGAGACTGTGGACTGGACTAGAACCAGGCCAAGAGGAAGACAGCATTGAAGATGGTTTGACGTTCTTTATGGGAAACCTCTACACCTCATCATCAATTTATTAGCTGAAACTGGCTAGATACAATTATTTGTGTTGTTCTTAATGTCCCTTACGAAGACACTTTGGTCGTAACATAGAATGGGCCATGTCAACGCTAGTACCTTTACCTTGTCATGGTTTGGCAGCTTCAATACCCTGTCTATCCTCAAAACTATGCTAGCAGACTTTATTAAGCTGGACAGGTTAGACAAAAGATGGCAACCAGGTCATCTATATTCATGGTTTTCACTCTGGGTCGACACTCTTGTCCGTATTTTTTTAAATACCATAGAAACAGCGACAGATATACTAACCACAAGATTGGTATCCAGAGTACACAAATTGCATTACTTCCAGTGATAAACACTGAAAGGGAACCAATGACACGACAATGGGTGTCCTGAGGAAGGACCTGATAGAAGAATCACTTTCTAATTTCAGAACGTATGAATGAGGCAGGCAAACAGAAATGACAGATGACAACAGATGTGCAAATCTATAAATATATTTTTTAGGAATAAATCAGAGTAAAAAGACAGGAACAGAAACAATACTATATTCTGAATGAGAGGACACAGTGAAGATGTGACTATTATCCTAATGCAGAGAATGCTGAGATGGAAACTGATCAACAGTAGACTGATTAGAGTGAGACATACCAGCATCTCCGTAATACAACGTGAGGGATGAAGACGCTGAGCAGCGCATGAGCTGCAGCGGTCATCAACCCATAGCTGACTACTAGTATAGTGATCCTGAATAACAGGCTGCAACAGAGCAGACTGGCTAAGCAGAAGGGGTCGAAGAGGAAAGGTGCAAATATTGCTAGTTTGTCCATCACAAGTGATGAAGACCACTCTCTTTGTTCAGCCGTGTGGACAGTCGTATCTCTTGCTGTGTCCGCTGAAATGGGTGACTTGCGCGGAGATTTGGATTAAAGTGAGGAAGAAACTGCGCCTTTTGTCAACCTCACTTACAGAGCCTAAGCTACCTTTTGCCAGTGGCAAGACATTCATCGAGACGACTGGAGATAGCATAGGATGCAGATTTTGCCTCAGGGTTACCACCGAAGCCTTTCCGTAAACATGTAACCCGCAGGGTAGAAAGGTGGGAAGGCATCTAACGCAGTTTGTCGTGCCTTTTCGATAACCACAAGAGGTCGTATGGACAACACTCAGCGTGTGAGTGAGTCTGGCATCTCTCCCCAGCTGTATTCAGTTCGTCATAGTAGCATCTAAAATTCCCACACACCAAATTCGTGAAGGTGAACCGGCAGAACTAACCCGTGAGATACGACACAGGTATAACTAGTTTAAGCGTAGCGCCATTCAGCCGGCGTCCAGACCAGGATAAACGGATGAAAGAAATCACAAAAAAAGAACGAAATAACAAGTCCAGACGGAAAACAATTCCACGTATCCGTGAACACAATTGTAAGTCGTCGACTAGTGTGAATTCCAGGCAAATCCGTGGTCTGGCGGCATCCATAATGATCCAAAACAGTAGAGAAATGTAGACTCGCAGCCAGTTACGGCGCCATCTTTGCCAGATTTTATTATTGAGCAAATATTGCAGTCAAGCTGTAAACTACGACACAACGCATTCCGTTCTCTGGACTATATTCTGCTACTTGCAAAGCCCTTTTTAGGGTTTGGTAGCAGGAGATTAAGAACGAACGAAGAAGAATACAATGTGCAAAAACAAATGACCAGTGACAAAGAGTTAAAGAATGAATTCTATCCGAAGATGCAAAAGAAAATGGAAACAAAATAAGAGACCTTGAATGTTGGAAACGGCAATAAATGCAGCAAATGAGTAATGAGAATATCATGCTAACAAACGCTAAACAAGAATGAAGAACATCTGATAAATGTAAGAAGTATTAGCTTCTTTCAGTCATGACAACTGGGATGAGGATGCTGAGCAGCGCATGAGGTGCAGTGGTCAACGGCCCATAGCTGCCTGCTAGCGTCAGGGCCAGCGAACCAGAGCTGCCAAGACCCTTCTACACCTCCCCGTGGTGATCCTGGATAACAGGCTGCAGCAGGGCAGACTGGCTAAGGAGAAGGGATCGAAGAGAGAATGCTAACCCGGTACTCAAAAAATGCTTGCTGAAGTCGGATGTGTTGGACCGAAAGGTGCAAATATCGCAGTCAAGCTGTGAACTATGACAACGCATTCCGTTCTCTGGACTACATTCTGCTACTTATGCCCTTTCATGGTTTGGTAGCGGGAGATTGAGAACGAACGAAGAAGAAGAAGTCATGACAACTGTATGAACATGTGTCCTTTAAATACTATGTCATTCCAGGGTTTTATTTCCCAGGCAGAAAGTAGCCTGTTTTCAGTATTCTTCTTCTTCTTCGTACGCAGTCAGACAGTAACCATTATTTTTTCGAAAAAAGCGGCGGTCATCTTGAGGCTGTCGACACTGCCATAGAGCTTGTCTTGCAGTTCCATTGGTGATGGCCACATCTGCTCTCTCTGATCCTCGTATGTCAGGCAGTTCTGCAGCAGATGTTCAGCGGTCATTTTACCGGTACCGCTCGGGCATTCGTCGGTACCACCTATCTTCAATTTGTTGAATAGGTGGTACCTCAGTCTATTGTGGCCAGTGCGAAGTCTGAAGACAACGACCTGCTCTCTTCTGTTCAACTGGTAATAGGCATCGTTTTTGGTGTAACCAGTATGTTCGGTTTCCCATTTGGTCATGTATCTGGCTTTGATAAGCCGTTTTGACTCTTCGTACGTCATACTAGTATCTGTTTGTGGTAGTCTTGCACCTTCTTTTGCCAGTCTGTCTGCCTCCTCGTTGCCTTGGATGTTGCAGTGTGATGGAACCCACGGTACCACTACCCTTTTTGGTGCGGACTGCTGGCACAGTTTGCAGAGTGCTGCTCTTAAGTCATTAAGCTCGGTGTTTTTATGGCTTTTTAGCGCTGTGACTACGGCGAGAGCATCTGTAAGCAGGACTATATGGCTTTCATTTTCTTTATGTGTCAGTATTCTAATAAGAATGTGTTGATACTTGTCTACTGTCCATTTGCAAGGGACACGACATTCAGACTAGTAAATGTTGCAAAAAACAACATGATTTATGTACTGTATTTATCACAAATAATAATAAAGTTATATTTTTCTGAAAGTCTATACAGTTTAAATATGCAAGTAAATAAGTACATTAACACTTTCAGTACCTAACAAAAAAGTAGATTTGACCCAAGCAAAAATGGCTACCACTGAGTATGTTGATAGTTAGCCTTTGTAAATTAATGTTTGTGATGCTCATGTATATAAAGACATGTGTTGTTATATATGAAAATAAAAGTCAGTGGCTGTAGATTACAGGTTTGCATAATGTAACCATGATTTCATTTTAAAATATATAGTTATGCCATGTTAAATGTAGGCAGAAAGAAGGATGTGATAAAATTTTGCTATATAAAATTACACTTTTTTTGTTCTGAAACTGCTTCCAATGTCAATACTCTTGTAAAAACTGCAAAAATGTCACAAACAACTATATTCTCATAACATATAATTAATTTGTTGCTATAAAATCAATGGAAAATAAAAAATTTCTCAGAATAAAAAAGTAGATCATTATGCTATAAAAACATTGCATTTCATAACACATCAAGACAGTAGAATGAACATATATTTGTGATGTTTGTGTGCAAAATTCCTTTCTTGCTAGATATGAAAATGATGACAAATAGGTGTAGACTGATGTTGTTTATAATGTTTAAATGGTATCAATAAAAACAATGTTAGTTATGCCACATAACTTGATTATGTATAAATGATTTAAGTGAAAAATTAATTGTTTGGCATATAAAATTGACAGTGTAAACATGTTTTCATGTATGGTTATGTATTATAAAATTGATACTCAAAGAAGAAGATGATGAGACAATAGTACAAAGTGTCTTACCTTGTTGTTGAACTGCTATATCCATATCCAGAACAAATATCACAAAGCTGCATACAATAATGATTCAAGTAAAAAATGGACACAATAATATTCTAAAGTCCATTAACTATCAACACTGCATGCTATTTCATTCAAACTAATCAGATCAAGCTAGCTGTTTTGCTTATGTAAAGCCAGAAAGCAATTTTTAGGGCAAAGGTGAGATCTACCTGTGCATGCCTGTTTACACATAGCTAGATCTTCGACGCCCTTTACCGCGGCCTTAGCTGCAGTGAACGCAATCTCTGTCCTCCCCAACAAACTCCACAAGATGTCTAGCGCCAACTGTACTTTTCACTTCTGTTCCTTTCATGAAGTGTTTGAAGTTTTTGGATGGACAATTTATCAGTCAATCAGGTGTCAGCTTCGCAGCTTCAATGACCAGATCCTCAATTAGCCGCTGTTTGAAATCTTGAAGTGTGAGCTTCTTTTTTCCATCACCTTCCTGGCACAAACTGTAAATAATGTGGGCATTGATCTGGGTTACCCAATGGTAAATTTTTGTCCACTCCTTTCGAGTTTTGCGGTTGTGCATGCCCTAATAGCCAACCATTTGATCCATCCAATCACAGCCATTCATGCTCATATTTTAGTCATCAACTATCTTCAGCTTTGTAGTTTTATTCCAGGTACCCTTCTCAACAGTTGATACTGTGGCTTTTATTGAAACAAGTATGCAGGGCTTCTTTGCCTTTTTATTCTTCCAGGCAATGCCTAATGTTTTGTCCACTGAGTCCAAAAACTACTTGATCTCTTGGTGTCCAAGCTTCAACGTCTTTATTTCAGGGGGAAAGCTGACACGGTTGACATTTAGTGTTCCTGTATAATTGTAATTGTGCGAAAGTAGATAATCAATTACAGCCTTGGAAGAACAAAATCTGTCTGCAAAAAATATGATGTCCAGGTCTCAACGGCTTCAAAAGAGTGCTGAAAACTTTCACAGCATGTGCGGAGCTGGGATCAACATCCGGATTATAGACAGTATTCTTACCAAAATAAATTTTTTAATTGAATACATAGCCCGTGGCGGAATCACAAAGTACAAATGTCTTGATGTGGTACTTGTGTGGCTTACTGGCATTGTACTGCTTATACTTCAATCTCCCTTTCCATCCAATAACCATTTCATCAATGCACACATTCTCAAAAGGCTAGAAAGGACTCTGAAATCTTGTCAGTAACAGATCCACAAATGGCTCAATCTTGGCTTATTCTTGTGACTCTGGTTCACAAACATGTAACATGCTGTGAAAAATACACGAAGTGGTTTCTTGAAAACATGTCATGGTACCATGGTGTATAATAATTTCCTACAGTTCGCCAATAGTCTTTCATTTTTGGTCTTGTAGCAATGCCCATGGCTGTGAACTTGAGCCATTCATAATGTGTTAGTGGTGTCCATGAAGCAAATGTAGAGTACTTCCTTGGTGGGTTATTGGCTTCAATAACCTTTGCAGCATAAGCATTTATGCTTGCTATTAAAATGCTAACAACAGCATTTTCTAGGAAAAATGTTAAAAACTCAAGGGGAGTTTCCATTTGCTAGAAAGCTGGATTTATATTATTTTTAGTCTGGCGAAATGTAAAATTCGAGTTGGTCTCTCCAGTTTAAATTGATCGCCAAGCTGATATGTTAGTATTGACTTCATGTTTGTGGGTAACAACGTTACGATCCTTCCTTCTTGGTTCAGAAACAGTCGCTGATGTTGTGGCAGTCTGACTTGGTTGTCTTGTGCTCATAGTTTAGCTATCACTGTCTGTATTGTTGTTACGTTCGATTTCAGACTCTTCATAATGATAATCTCAGAATCCTTCGTCGTCAGAGCTACTGTCGTTCATATTGGAATTAGAATGTTTACCTATAATCACTTGAAACATCTTTCTAGTTTGATCTGAAGTAAATCGACTAGGCCTATTAGTTAAGGTGGGCATTGCCATTTTAAATACAGTAGAATACGCACTGAAGATTTGTATGAATATCAATAAACTTTACCAAACTTTCAACAGCGATGTCAATTTCTTACCTCGCTAGTTTTGTATTTAGTAAACGGAAGTGGGAAACGATGTCTGGTGTGTTTAAAAGTGACAATATAGCGACAGAAATGAAACAAAATGTAGGCGCTGAATTATCGGCCCAAAGAGAAAATGTGACCGCACATTTGTCCGATCTATTGGCTTCCGGGACTTATAGTGTTAAAAAAAGGGCTTAAAATAATCACAGAAATCAGTATAACTGACCATACTTACCAACTATTTTTAGATTGGAAAAATCTTCAGCTTGTCCAATTAAATTCTCAGCCTTACAAGAGTATTTTCCTTGATCAGCTGCTACAATTTTCTGTATGATCAAATTACCATTCATCAGAAGTTTATAATGATCTTCTAGTCCATACTGGCCCGGTTCCAAATTTAGAATGGTTCCATCTTTGGACCACTTATATGTTGGTACTGGTGCAGCTTCAGGATTGCAGATGATTGTGACCTGCCCTCCACGTGCAGCTGACATTGTCTTCATCATTGGAGTTTTTGAGAATGACGGTGCAAGTTCTAAAACAAAAATGTACTATATAACAGCTAAATTTAAAAACAATATTATGAAAACATTTTCACTACAAATCTACAAGATAATTTACAATTTTTCAAAACTCTGAAAATGTTTCTAAATAATAAATGTGAAACATCTCAATTTTTATTTCAAGACATTTCTTTCCTTCTATTTTTAGATTTCTGATTACGAATTGGATATTCTCTTTTCTGTATATCTTCTTCTTCTTCTGCGTTCGTTCTCAATCTCCCACTACCAAACCCTGAAAGGGCTTAAGTAGCAGAATGTAGTCCAGAGAACGGAATGCGTTGTGTCGTAGTTTTACAGCTTGGCTGCGATATTTGCACCTTTCGGTCCAACACATCCGACTTCAGCAAGCATTTTTTTAGTACCGGGTTAGCATTCCCTCTTCGATCTCTTCTCCTTAGCCAGTCTGCCCTACTGCAGTCTGTTATCCAGGATCACCGCGTAGAGGTGTAGAAGGGTCTTGGCAGCTCTGGTTCGCTGACCCTGACGCTAGCAGTCAGCTATGGGTCGCTGACCACTGCAGCTCATGCGCTGCTCAACATCTTGATCCCTTCTGTATATCTGATTCAAAATGGAACCACACCTAATTTTTTCAGACACAAATCATAATGCTTCACAGCAACAAAATAAATGGTCATCTTCACAATATTGCAACCTAGAACAAGTCACATTCCTTCATTCAGGTTACATTCCAACCTTTCACACTATGTTAATGACTGTATGTATTTTTATTTTTTTTTTGCGTTCGCCTTATTTCTCTAATCCCCAAGGCGGTGTGCGTTGCACTGTGATTTTTATTTTGCGCCTGTCGGCCCAATGCATCCGACTTCAGCATGCATTTTATGTAAGCGTCTGCTTCCTCCTGCATTTTCTAAGGGTTTGCTTCCCCGGGGTAACGGCCGGTGCTGTGATGGGGATCGAACCCAGCACCTTCGGATTGTGAGCCGTGCCACTTATCCACTAGGCCACGCCGTCCCCTGACTGTATGTATAATGACAAACATTTCTTAAATTAACAATCGATAAGACTAATTGTCATTGTCTTGAGTGTATACAAAATCAGACAAAGAAAAAGAACAGAATGCCATACATTGTGGAATAGATAGTTTTATATACCTTTTGCTTTCAAATAAACCCCAGAACACCAAAATAAGCAATGCTGACAGGCGAAAGCAATGAAAGCCAGATAGTCCTGTTTACAGATGCCCTGGCCGTAGTCACAGCACTAAAAAGCCAGAAAAATTCTGAACTTAATGATTTAAGTGCAGTACTCTGTTAACTATGCCAGCAGTCCGCACCAAAAAGAGTAGTGGTACCGTGGGTTCCATCCCACTGTAACATCCAAGGCAATGAGGAGGCAGACAGACTGGCAAAAGAAGGTGCAAGACTACCACAACCAAATTCTAGTGTGACCTACGAAGAGTCAAAAAGGCTTATTAGAGCCAGATACATGACCAAATGGGAAACAGAACATACTGGCTACACAAAAAATGATGCCTATTACCAGTTGAACAGAAGAGAGCAGGTCGTGGTTTTCAGACTTCGCACAGGCCACAACAGACTGAGGTACCACCTATTCAATAAACTGAAGATAGGTGGCACTGACGAATGCACTTGTGGTACCGGGAAAATGACCGCTGAACATCTGCTGCAAAACTGCCCGACATACGAGGACCAGAGAAAGCACATGTGGCCATCACCAGTAGCAACACTAGACAAGCTCTATGGCAGTGTCGACAGCCTCAGGATGACCGCTGCTTTTTTCAAAAAAATACAGGTTAATGTTTAACAGCGAACGAATTCGAAGAAGAAGAAAAAGAAGAAGAAGATATACCTTTTGAACCAAGAATAAATTCCACAATCAAGGAAGATGATCTTGGCAAATATGCAGAATGACAAATTTGATAGAACACACAATATATTGTTTGTCTATTGTGACAAACTTTTGACAAAAAGCTGATATGATTAAACTCATTCATGGCATCATAAGCTTTACAAAGACACAATGTATAAGAGCTTTTTAACCTGTTTAAGTGCAATAGAAATCCCAATTGCACATATCTGAGATATCCACAAGTGTTTATATACAAATCAAGATTCACACCAAAGTAAAAATATTCAACACCAGTGTCTCATTGGTGCTGTTGTATGGAGCTAAAACATGGAGAACAACCAAGGCGATACAACAAAGATTACAATCCTTCATTAACAGATGTCTAGGAAATTTACTTGGCATAGGAAGTCGCAGGATATTTTGAGGAATGAAGACCTGTGGGAAAGGAGCCAACAGTCACTGGAACAACAAATTAAAAGAAGAAAATGGGGCTGTTCTGTTCTATTCTAGGAGTCAACTTCACTGCACTCCGAGCATAACCATAGGTGCTCAGTCTCTCTCAGCAGATGGCGCAAAGTGTGGATGCTGATGGTGCCTGTAGCCTGTTGGTTGTACACCTTCCTGTTTCGTTCTCTCAGGTTCCCTGATCCACTGAGTCCTAATTTGATTCCAAAGTGCCGCAGCCTGTGCCTTGCAGACTCATCCAAAGCAGTGTCGTTTTCCAGCAAGTGGTCCTTGATAACCTTCACTATGTCACCCTTATCCATGTCCGCTGTGCCTGTTACAGGTGCGTGTGACGCCAAAAAAATCAGCTCGCTCGTTGCCGGGAACCCCGGCGTGACCAGGACAGTAGATCCACACCAGCCCCTGGAGTTTTGAGGTCTCCAGCGCTGCTATCCACTCATGTCGTAGCCAACCATTCTGCACCTTCCAAAGTAGTGTTTGAGAGTCTGACACGATGACTGCTCCTGTTGAAAATGGGGCTGAGGACGACATCATCCAACAGGTGGGCGGTCACATGACATTATTAAGCAACGAGAAAGAGGTAGACCAAAAAATACATTGACAAGAAAGTATGAAAGGGAACTATGGTTAAATGGTTACACCTGGAGAGAGAAAGAAAGAGTAGCCCAGAACTGTGTATGCGATGGACTTTCATTGACATGCATGTGACTGGTCTCTACTAACTCACTATTATTTAACTAATTGAAAGAAGTATGGAAAGGAAACGCTCAAAGGAAAACCAAAGGTATCTAAATACTGAAGAGGAATGTGTCTGATAAAAGTATTAACAAATTTATGATATTATAAAAATGACACACTGGGTCCCCAGACTTGATATTTACTTTGAAGCGACTAAAATAAAATTATAATTATTTCTGCTATCAAATTAAATCACATATCATTATGCACTTTGATAAAGACTAACTAGAAAAACTGAAAGATTTTCTTCTACCTGGCAAACCCTTAGAAGAAACTCACATGTTACTCACCAAGAATTCGCAGTTGAGCAGTACTAAAAGTGGTACCGTATCCGTTCGTAGCAGCACACTGGTACATTCCAGAATCTCTTTTGTCATCTGCAGAATCTATGGTCAAGGTGTTGCCTGTGACTGTAATTCCAGGTGAGTTTATCAGGACTTTTCCATTCTTGTACCACTGGAAAGTAGGCGCTGGATGACCGGATGCTTCACAGTGCCATGTAAACTTACTTTTAATATCTACATGCTGTGGTGTGAGCTTATAGGTAAAGTAAGGTTTGGACTGAATTATCAAGTCGGTGTTTCTTTCATCTACAAGGTTTGTGACGGTACTGAATGCTTTACAAGTGTACAGACCTCCATCCTCTAGTTTGACATTATTTAAGATAAGAATGCGGTTATTGCTGTCAAAGTTGTGGCCAGTAGGAAGTGGCTTATTATTTCCTCTTGACCAACTGTACATAAGTGGACCAGTCCCATAAGCAAAGCACTCTAGTCGCACAGTTCCTTCCCTTGTAGGTATTGGAGGAAACACAAATATAAAATCATTTTGAATTTTAGGCTGAAACTGACTGGCGCCCCCTGATTTGACGGTAAGACCAAAACCTAGACTGGTTCTGCTTGATGTCTGTGTAGAACCAATGTAGTTACCTTTCACACCATAACTAGTAAGTGTGACAATACAGTAATAAGTGCCTTGGTCTGACACTGCCAGCTCAGAAAATAAAAGTTTTCCACTTGCAGAAATAAAAACATGTTTCTGAAGATTTGGTCTAATAATCTCAAGGCTATTTTTGTACCACTGGTAACTTTTGGCTGTGAAAGAAAGAAAAAAACTATTCATATCTGTTGCAAATAACAGTAACAATATTTATAACAAAAAGATGCTGCCCAGATACAAACAAAGCTTATAAAGTATGGCATTTAAATCACTTTTGAAATGTAATTTTAAATGAATACCAATGTACATCTTGGTCTTGACCCGTGCTCAGCATAACTGCGGGTCCCAACTGAAGTCTCCAGTTGACCCTGATTGTGTCCTACAAACCCTCCTCCAGAGTAGTCTCATATGTTGTGTACAACAAGGAAGTCTGATCAATGCATTGGAGGTCTTACCTGTGGTCTCTTTTCACCTCGAGGGTACCAGATTGCTGTCACCGTGCTCCATCGACTATCGTTTCGTCACAACATGTGACCTGTCATCTATGTTTTGCCGTGTCTGCAAAGATTATTGCATCATTCACCAAGGACAATTGTCGTATGTCGGAATTGTGGGGCTTTTGTGTATGTTGGTTCTGGAGAGTGATTTCAACCAAGCACCTCTCAAGGGAGGCCTGGTTCACTCTCAATTTTCCTCCGGGGATTTTGTTAGTGTCCATGTCTCAGCACCGTAGCACATCGCAGGGAGCACAGTGGAATTAAAGAGAGAGGCTCGTAGATTCTGGTCTTGGCAACCGTGTTAATGGACGAGAAGGCTGCCCAGCCCAACCGGCGGCGTCTTGCCAATTCAGGTTCCAGGTTAGTCTCCATATTGAGGTGTTCAAGATAGATGTACTCGTTGACCTCCTCTAGTTGCACTCTGCAGATTCTAGTGCACAATAAAAAAGATAATTGCTACATTAATTCTATGAAGGGCAAATGAATTGTAGTATCCGGTAATATACCTACCAGGTCGTCCTTGTATATTAGGACACTCTAGCTGTGCTCCATCATATTCATTGCCAATTACAGGAGCTGGTGGAACATTTGAAAATTCTCCAAGGGTTCCAAATGAAAGTTGTGCTGAAGTACTCAAGACAGTTCCATAAACATTTGTGGCTTTACACTGGTAGGTACTCTCATCAGCAGAAGTTGGATTGCGGATTTCCAATTTTCCAGTAATAAATGAAAACCTTTAACACAAACAAAGACATTATATATTGTTTTCAGATAACATTAAACAAATTAATGGATGAGTGTGTGCAACATGTTCAACTAATAAAAAAATTCATCCTGATAATAGTTGTCCATCGTTGTCGATGAGGACCGCCGACATCATCCTTGTCACAGATTTCCCTGTTGGGTGTGGGTGTGCATGTGGCGGAACAGGCCAATGCTGGCACGAAAACATCTGCTACATATCGGGCACGCGAGGTTTGTAGAAGGTGATGGTGTTCCCGCTGTTCGGGATTTCCGGGTCACACGTCTGCTGCTCTGGGCTTTCACAACACGGTCGTCTTCGCCGGTAGCTACGCCCGATTTGACTGCGCTTCTCCAGTCAGATCTATTTTGCGCAAGACATCCCCAGGTGTTGATGTCTATCTGGTAACTTTTCAGTGAGTCTTTCAGACCGTCTTTAAAACGTTTCATCCTGATATGTAGTTTTTAAATGCTGCCCTTTCATACATTTCAGTAACAAATGGAGATTTATATAAATCATAGCTAATAAAGACTGCAAGTGAAATAAGTAGCAAGTACGGTATTATATGAACTTTCTAGACATTGTAAAAGGTATTTGATGTATAAATCACATTGTGATATAACAAAAATATTGAATGACTATGGAGATATATAAAAATGATGCAAAATTTAAGTCCAACATCATTTGAGAGATGAAGAAAACAGCTCAAATTGCATTGTAGAGGAAAAAATATAAGATCAGCATCAGTGAGCTCGGTGAAACAAGATGGACACAAGCAGGTAAAGTACAGCTAACATTAGGGGAAACAATTATATATTCAGGTCACAAGGAAGAAAATGCACCACACGGTGAAGGGGTAGCACTTATGCTAGTATCTGAAGCCCATGGCATGCAGCTGGTTCAAGACTGATTATGGCATCCTATAGGACCAATGATAAAAAGATAAAACTAAACATAAATACAATGTTACTCTCCAACCAATGAAAAAGAAGAAATAATTAATGAAAGTTTCTACAACAAACTTCAAATTCTATTGGATAAGACAAATTCAAGCAACAAAATGGTTGTGATAGGAGACTTTAATGCCTAATTAGGCAAAGAACAATATAGGCTATAAAGATATCATTGACAAATATGGCCTGGTAGCAATGAATGAAGATGGTGAGATATTTGCACATTTCTGTGCAGGAAACCAACTGGTCATAGGAAGAAGCATGTTCATAGGCAACACAAGACCAGATTTACCACATCTGCATAAACATGAAATTTAGACGATTTCTGCAAGATGTCATTGTCTATAAAGGAGTGAAAGTGGCTTCAGATGACAGTCTAGTGATGGCCAAAAGTTAAGCTAAAACTACAAAAGAACAAAACAACTCAAATCAATATGCTTCGCTTTATTGTGGGATATCTCAAAGGAGAGGAAACGAAAAAAGAGTTTAGCATTACCCTCAACAAATTTCAACCACTGGAACGTCTAGACACAGAGGCTGGCATTGGTAACAAATGGAAACTACTGCAGAAGGTCTGTGGAAAACAACTTGTGAGGAAGTCTTGGATATAAGGGAGTGACAGAACAAAGTATGGCTAATGGCCAAAGCGATCACTGGGAATGAAAACAGACGAGAAAAAAAATGAAAACTGGATATACCAAAACTAGAGCACAGAAAGACTATGTATGGGGTAGTATGTGGATACATACATTCCAAATCCTGTTCGGTGTAAGTCGTTGCTGGAGGATGACTGAGAACGAGCGTATAGTGTTCCTTCCATATGTCCGCTGCTACTTCTTCGTGCGTCGAACATGGTGAGCCATCTGATTAATTGACAAACTCTGTATTGCTACACGCTTTCTGCTTGATTTCGGGGCGGAGGAACCTGATGTTCTTGGTATGCAGGTCTGAGATCACTGCATTTAGAGGAAACTTCAAAAGTCTGTATAAACTACTAGAAAACTGTCAGAAAAATACCACCAACAGAGCAGACCATGAGAATTCAAAATTTTGGAGAGCTAAATAAAATATGGGAGGAATACTGTGAAAGGAGGAATACTGTGAAGAACTTTTAAACCAGTCAACCACAGAATTAATAGTGGTATGCCAAGCAGGGAGGAGATCAAGGAAGCAAATATACTTTCAAAGAATGAAATAATGGCAGGGCCCAATAGGATAGCCGCTGCTTTACAGTATTATTGGAATATATGAGATACAGATAATATTCCAAATGAATGGAGCGATGACTATATTCTGTATGCATCCTGATCTTTTGCAGTGATGTACCAATGCGGGCCTAGTTCTTCGATTAGTCCATTTTGCCATCGCATAGGCGGGCGTGGACAGGCATATGACTACCAGAATGGTGTTTTATGTGTACATCTGTTGTCTATGTGTTGTACTACATGTAAAGCCCATCGATGTTTGCATGACATTGCTGCTTACACAACATCCCGAAACTAATTTTGATGTGTACAGAATGGAGGACAAGTGAATTTCAAAAGATATCCTTTACAGAGAGCTTTCCACGGGCGAACGTAACAAAGGTAGACACTTCCTCCGCTTCAAATATGTTTGCAAGCGTGACCTGAAAGCATTGGATATGAACACATGCAACTTAGATTAACTTGCCCCTAACACATAACCTGCATGAAGGTAAGATTGACGTGGCATGTATCCAGGAAACGCACCTCAACAATAATCATAAATTCTCAATCAGAGGATACCAGACCTTCCGTCTCGATAGAGAAGGCCACAAAGGAGGGGTCCTGATACTGACCAGAAACTGCATACCGAGTAACGCGGTACCTGTCAGTCACACCGGACAAGCAGAAATTGTAGGAGTTGACATAATGGCTCAAGAGACGAAGCTCCGCATTTTCAATCTGTATGGACAACCAAATAGAGACCTATCGCTCTCGAGTATGGAGGTCAGAGACTCCAGCTGCATAGTGGTTGGAGATTTCAACAGCCACTCGGAGAGATGGGGATACTCTGACACAGACAGCAGAGGTGACGAAGTGGAAGATTGGGAGATAGATACAAATCTCTCCCTAATCAATAGGCCGGAGGATAGCCCTAGCTTCTATTATTCAAGAACATGGCATACCACCTCGACTCCAGATTTGGCCTTCTCCACACAGGACATACACCACAAAATAGACCGCCAGGTGCTAAACCAACTGGCAGGTAGCGACCACAGGCCGATCAGGCTAGACATCGATATGGAAGTAGGCCCACAGGAAACAAAACCGCTCCCACGTTGGAATTACAAACAAGCCGACTGGGACAGATTTGCAATCCTGACAGATGGGCTGTGTGAAACCATCAACACACGAAACAACAAAATGAAGCCCATGGTGGAAAGCCTAAGCAAGGCAATAATGCAAGCCGCCACTGAAACCATCCCAAGAAGAGCTAGGAAAAATTATAAGCCCTACTGGAATGATGAGTTGCAGAAAGCGGTAGATGCAGTAACAAATGCTAGGAACATGGCAGAGCGAGAACAATCTATGGAGGCAAACATCGCCCCTCAAAGCCGCCACGGCGAAATACAAATACACTCTCAAGCAAACAGCAAGAGAAAGCTGGAAAAACAAAACGGAAAGCCTAAACCTGGACAAAGATGGGAACAAGCTATGGAAGCTAGACAGAGCCATGAACGACGAAACCCCGTCAAACAAACAAATTACCATCAAGCAGGGCGAAAACTTGCTTACAGGTAAGAAAGCCGCAAACGCTTTTGTCGATCACTATGCCAGAGCAAACCACATCGAGGTCCCTGCAGATAAGCATACAGACATTAGCGAAGAGCTAAAGGGGCACGACAACATCAATACGGCTCCTGAAGAGCACATGATGGCCAAATTAACAATGAGCGAAATGGAAGAGGCTGTGAGAACATTAAAGAAAAGGAAATCTCCCGGAAAAGACGGGATAACAAACGAAATGCTGATGGGGCTGGGCCAAACAGCGAAGAGGAAACTGCTATCGGTCCTGAACCAAAGCTGGAAAAGGGGAATTGTACCCCAGGCATGGAAAGACGCAATACTGGTACCAGTACCAAAAACAGGAAAGGACAAAACAGATCCAAATGGATACAGGCCCATCAGCCTACTGAGCTGTGTCGGCAAGCTGATGGAACGTATGATAAACACCAGACTGATGTGGCATCTGGAAGAAAAACGAATACTAATTCCACAGCAAGCCGGCTTTAGACAGCACAGATCCACTGAGGACCAGGTCATCCTCATAGCCTAGGAAATAGAAGATGCCTACCAGGCACAGAAACACACAGTAGCTGTTTGGGTGGATCTGGAAAAGGCATTTGACAAAGTCTGGAAAGACGGACTTAGCGTCAAGCTAAGAAGAAGTGATGTTTGTGGGAAAATGTACAAGTGGATCAACCACTACCTCAAACAAAGAACGGCCAGAGTCCAAGTACAAGGGCAGATGAGCAAAAAGGTGACACTCGAGCAGGAAGTACCCCAAGGGGGAGTACTGTCACCCACACTCTTCCTGGTATATATAAACGACATTACAGAGAATATACCAAGGAGAGTCCATAGCTCAATGTTTGCAGACTATCTGGCTATGTGGACCTCTGAAAAGAATCTCACCATAGCAAGAAATCGGATGCAGCAGGCCCTAACATCGCTGGAAGAGTGGGCGAACTCATGGCTGGTCAAAATAAACGAGGAGAAAACCACATGCACAATATTCTCGCTTTCAATAAAACCCCAAAATACCAAATTAAGCTTAAATGGCAAATTCCTGCAGCCAAACGACAACCCAACCTATCTGGGAGTCACATTTGATCGGCGCATGACATGGAAAAGTCAGATCAAGAGAAACCGAATGAGAGCCAGAGAAAGAATGGCAATCATGAGGAAACTTGCTGGCACAAGCTGGGGAGCAGATGAAGGCAAACTAAAGAAACTGTACACTGGAAGAGTGAGACCAGTTCTCGAGTATGGCATTGCGGCATGGACAACAGCTGCAAAGGCGAACTTCGATAAAGTTAACAAACTTCAAAACCAAGCCATGAGAGTTATAACAGGAGGCATGAAGTCAACGCCAATTGTAGAACTTGAAAAGATTACAAAACTGCAATCCATGACCGATAGAAGAGACTGCAGAGCCCAGCTGCAGTCAGTGAAACTCCGAAGACTGACTGACCATCCAATGCACCAGAGACTAAACAATTTGGGAAATGGGAAACTAAAGCGGAGAAACTTTGCAGAAATAGCCAAAGCAAAGATGCACGAAGATCACATAAACGCACTAACAACACCAAAACACATCACTACTGTACGAAAACCTACCTGGAGGCAGGATATATTTCCAGAGGTGGCAGAAAATATACCAGGTATTGTAAACAAAAACTGCCAGACTGAAAAAGAAAGGAGAGATACTACCCTAAGCTTTATATCGAAAAGCTACCCAAGCATGGACTGGACCCATGCATACACCGACGGTTCTGTAACAAACACTACACAGAACGGAGGGGCAGGAGCATTCCTGAACCTACCAAATGGCAGACAAATAACACTGTCATTCGCTACTGGTAAGTACACAAGCAATTTCAGAGCGGAGGCAGAGGCACTGAGGGCGGCAGTGGAAGAAATGGTGACACACAATGAAAATGAAAGCCATATAGTCCTGCTTACAGATGCTCTCGCCGTAGTCACAGCGCTAAAAAGCCAGAAAAACACTGAGCTTAATGACTTAAGAGCAGCACTCTGCAAACTGTGCCAGCAGTCCGCACCAAAAAGGGTAGTGGTACAGTGGGTCCCATCACACTGCAACATCCAAGGCAACGAGGAGGCAGACAGACTGGCAAAAGAAGGTGCAAGACTACCACAAACAGATACTAGTATGACGTACGAAGAGTCAAAACGGCTTATCAAAGCCAGATACATGACCAAATGGGAAACCGAACATACTGGTTACACCAAAAACGATGCCTATTACCAGTTGAACCGAAGAGAGCAGGTCGTTGTCTTCAGACTTCGCACTGGCCACAATAGACTGAGGTACCACCTATTCAACAAATTGAAGATAGGTGGTACCGACGAATGCCCGTGCGGTACTGGTAAAATGACCGCTGAACATCTGCTGCAGAACTGCCCGACATACGAGGATCAGAGAGAGCAGATGTGGCCATCACCAGTGGAACTGCAAGACAAGCTGTATGGCAGTGGCGACAGCCTCAGGATGACCGCCGCTTTTTTCGAAAAAATAATGGTTACTGTCTGACTGCGTACGAAGAAGAAGAAGAAGAAGATTAACTTGCCAAAGACAGATCCAGCTGAAGGCAGGCTTTGCGTGCTGGCCTGCAGGCAGGGGAAACTAAGATGCACCAAGATGCAGACTACACATGTGCGCGGCGAAAGCAAGGGCAACAATTGACTACAACCCCTCTCTAGCGTGAAGTTCATTGTCTCTTAATACTGACAGGATGTCAATCAATCAATAGATTGTTGTATGTCAGAATTGTGGAGATTTTGCATACAATTGTTTCAGAGAGTGATTCCGATCAAGCTTCACTCAAGAGAAGCATGGTCACTCTCAATTTGTCCTCCAGAGATTTTATTAGTTCACCATGCCTCAGCAACGTAGCACATCGCAGAAAGCACAGTGTAACCATTAAGGACCGTATTAATGAACAAGAAAGTTGCCCAGCCAGCGCGGCAACATCTTGTCAGTTCAGATTTCAGGTTGTTCTGTATATTGAAGAGACATCCAAGATAGATGTGCTCATTGACATCCTCTAATCGCACCCTGCCAAGGAAGACCGCATCACAATTGCTGAAATGATTGCACAACACTTTGGTCTTAGATATTCAACTCCAGTTCAGTTTCCCTGCCATCACCATCGAGTAGCTGCATCATTTGGGCACTTCTTCATCGATCAACTGATGCTATGCTTTTAGTCCGGTGAGGTTCACGAAGGGAGACTGCGTTTCAGGTCTTTGCCGGTCCCCCACAGCTTTTCGAGTATGGTCACTCGGGCAGCACTGTCGAATATGTTCTGATTTTTGCCAAGGTGCTTCACAATTGCACGTGGCGGTATCTATGAGACCCATTCTGTCGAGGTGGGCCTTGAGTCTACAATGTCCCGCTCTGAGTCTGAAGATCTTTGTCTGCCCATCTCTGCCAAGTTTGTCTATGCTGTCAACACTTTGGTCTTCGAGATATTCAACTCCAGTTCAGCTTCCCTGTCCTCACCATCAAGTCGCTGCATCATGTGTCCACTATTATGAATTATAAAATCTTAATGTCATGGGAAATGTAAGACCACAGGCAAAAATGTCATGGTTTTACGTGCAAGGCTTCTGGGGATATTAGATGAAATCATGAGTTTTGAAACACACTATAGCATTATAACTAATAGTGCTTTTGACTGGAACCAACAAGGGAAGGAAGAGAAAGGAAGAATGGTGAGGCCAAAGAATCTTCTAGTAAAAAATACTAGAGCAACAGTCATATGGATGTAACTCAAGAAAACCCTAAAACATTTTTCCACGAAAAGCAATCGCTGAAGTCCTGTGTAACAAAAGGAACCACGAGTTGTCAGTCAAAATAACATTTGTAAAAATCTGTCATTTTTTTGCATCTCTTGTTTTCTTTGCATCCCTTCCATTTTCTAGCATGTCAACAAATATTAGCTTACACGATTTGATTTTCTGAAACTGACAAACAGAAATTGTTAGAGCAATAATACTTCAAATTACTGGCATTCACGCTTACCTAGAATCTGCAGGTAGAGGTACCATGGTTCCTTGCCTATTAACAAGCCAGTCATATGAAGGCTCTGGTTTTCCACTGGCAAGGCACTCTAAATATACAGTATTTGTGGTGCCTAATACTACTGTTTCTTCTGGTTCCTGCAAAAATGTTGGGCCTTTAGGTGCCTCGCCTGGATTATCCACATTTAATCCATAGTCTGAAAATTAATATCCAATTATATTTTGGTTACTGCGCATTTCAAAGCAGATATCTTAGATATTAAATATGAAAATCATAAAATTCTATGTGCATTCCGTTTTATTGTATAGAGTAGAAAACTGGACCCCAACAAAGAAAATGGTGAAGTGTATTGAAGCCTTTGAAATGTGGGTATTAATTAAGAAGACTTGGACGAGTTTCGTTAAAACAATTGGAAAACCACAGTGATGTGGTCAGGACACAGTTTGACTGCATATACCAGTCTGGTGCGAAACAGAGACAGAAGGAGATTCATTACTGCCAACCTCCAATCACTTGATGATGATGATGACTGCGCATTGAATAATATACACCAAACGTGTAATTAAAATGCAAAATAGTTATTAGTTGACCTGTACTTCTACAAGGGCTCTGGTATCACCTGGATGTAGCCGGGAGGAGGATTCCTGTTTAGTGGGCTCGGCTTAAGCAGCTTATTTCTCCGCTTCACTGGGACAAGTGAAGTGGAGGGTGGTTAACCGATATGCGAATCCATCTTAATAGACTCAAACACTGGAGCAAAGTAGACCCGCAGCCTGTTAGGCGCCATCTATGCTGCTCTAAACAAACCACCTAACCATGATCGGTGTTATGTCATCTGACACAGTCAATTGTCTCTTACGACATGCTCTCTGTGGGGCAGTGGTGCTATTCTTGTCCTTGTCATACACAAAGACCTCGGAGGGCCACTCGGGTCAATGCAAAATAGACCTATATCAAATCAAACTGAAAGTAATCATTTAGAAAACGATGTGAATTGACATTTTCTTTTATTTCAAATCCTCGATAGGGGACGGCGTGGCCTAGTGGATAAGTGGCACGGCTCACAATCCGAAGGTGCTGGGTTCGATCCCCATCACAGCACCTGCCGTTACCCCGGGGAAGCAAACCCTTAGAAAATGCAGGAGGAAGCAGACCCTTACATAAAATGCATGCTGAAGTCGGATGCATTGGGCCGACAGGCGCAAAATAAAAACCACAGTGCAACGCACACCGCCTTGGGGATTAGAGAAATAAGGCGAACGCAAAAAAAAAAAAAAAAAAAAAAAAAAAAAAATCCTCGATAATTTACTGATCTCACATAAAACAAATTCATTACAGGCACATTATATTTGAAATGCCTCTGATCTGACAAGCAGGACTGAACAACCATCTGCCTGGTGTTGTTATTAGTCATATTTCTTTCACTGCATTTCCATCTCTACTGGCATAATTGGAAAGATATTGAGACTGACCTCATTAAATTCATTTACTTTTGTGAATAGTTTCCATATATCTCTTTCAATAGTTAACTTTTTTCTTTCCATATCTTTGTATATGTGTCTATTGATATTTATATATGATATGTGTCTATTGATATTTATATATGATATGTGTCTATTGATATTTATATATGATATGTGTCTATTGATATTTATATATGATATGTGTCTATTGATATTTAACAAAAACTGTGTATTTTTTGTGATTTTTTAATCTGTTTTTGTGGAGACGGCATTGGCTAGTGGTTAAGTGGCACGGCTCACAATTCGAAGGTGCTGGGTTCGATCCCCATCACAGCACCAGCCGTTACAGAGAGGAAACAAACTCTTAGAAAATGCAGGAGGAAGCAGGGATAATGCTCAGCAGGGATAAAACATACCCGGTGGTGCTCTCAACAAGACCAAAGCTCTAGGCTAACGAGGCAATGGCTCGCCTGGGAGGACGGGCTCCTTCAGGTTACTTGCAGATGTTGGCCCACCGCAGCTTGGAGAGGAGATGGGCGCCACCAGGTGATTTCAAGCCTAAGAATCACACATGAGGACAAAATCAAAATCTATTATACCGGATCGGTCGCGACCCGGGTCAGAAAGGGTTGGCGTGGGATTTTCATGTCTTCATGTGTGCCCCAACGACCTGATGGGTTACGGGATGAACTGAACTGAAGATAATAATATAAAATAGTTAAACATAATGTTTACCAAAGTCTCTGTGCTGCTGAACAATTCTGTAAACCTCATCCACACTGATTTCACAAATGTAGGGATAGGGTGTGTTCTGATTTCCAACTGACCAGCCAAACTCTGTACCTATAGACACCAAAATAGCTTTACCACAAATTAAATTGTAATGTCCCAGCCTACAGTTTGAGATGTACTTTCTGCACATGACTAACTAGTAAATCTTTTCATTTAAAATTATTATGGGTATGGTGTGCTAGTGCACAGGAGTTCTTCCTGCTTAATGCTAGGCCCAGTAATTTCTCATGATGATGTCTGATTTCTCGGTCTAGGACAGTTGTCTCAAATATGTGGCAAGGGGACGGTGTGGGCTAGTGGTTAAGTGACACGGCTCACAACCAAAGGTACTGGGTTCGATCCCCATCACAGCACCAGCCATTACACCGAGGAAGCAAACCCTTAGAAAATACAGGAGGAAGTAGATCCTTACATAAAATGCATGCTGAAGTCGGATGCACTGGGCCGACAGGCGCAAAATAAAAACCACAGTGCGACGCATACTGCCTTGGGGAACAGATAAATAAGGCGACCGCAAAAACAAAAAAATGTTGGCATACAAAGACATTTTTTTTAACTTAACTTAATGTTTTTATACTGGTTTAGAAGACTCATTAGAGTCTGCATACAACCAGTTACATTTGCATTTCCCTGCTCTAAAAGCTACGTGCATCCAATCTATTCTTAAATGCACTAACTGTCCCTGCCTCCACTACCTCCTGGGGCAATGCATTCCAAGCATTCACTACTCTCTAGCTAACAAAAATATTTCCTAATTTGTATCTGTGCCCTCTTGTTCTTCTTGTATTTGGAAAAACTTGTTATCGTCTAATTTAACCTTTCCTGTGATTATCTTATAAACCTGTATTAAGTCTCAGAGTACCACTTATTTATGCCCACTCTGTCTTCTTTCAATCCACTCAGCAACTTCTCCATCTATTCCATGTGATTTTAACTTTTTAAATAATCTTCGATGAGGTACTCTATCAAAAACCTTTGCAAAATCTAGATAAATAACATCCACTGGTTCCACCTTGTCTATCATTTTAGTAACCTCCTCCATGAATTCCAATAGATTTGTTAAGCACGATCTCCCTATAGTAAAACCATGCTGACTATTTCTGATTAGATTAAACCTATCTAGATGCATTACAATATTTCTTTGATTACTGATTCTAACAATTTACAGACTATGCTTGTTAAAATTACCGGTCTATAATTTGCTGGATCTGATTTCTTTCCCTTTTTGAAAAAGGGGATCACTCCTGTACCTTTCCAATCCTGTGGAACAATCCCTTTTGCAAGTGATTAAGAACATAATATAGCCAATGGTTTGCTAGTTGGTCACTAATTTCAAATAGCAATTTAGGATGAATACCATCTGGACCTGGACATTTATCCACTTTTAATCCCTCCAATTTTTTAAAAACCATTTCCTCCGTAATACAGATTGATTTTAGTTATTCAAAAACTGTTTTTAAACTATCCCACTATTCAACATCTGTACCTCTGACAATATCTTTCCAGATTATGTGGCTGGCTGTCTCTTTCATCTTCTGAACATCTATCTTAGAGTAGGCGTATGCTCACGAGTTTATGTTAATTTCTCTCCTTGCTATAAGATCCAAACGGATGATCTGATGGTCACTTGAGCCAAACAGTTCCCCAACGGTAATATTTTCAATCATATTTTTCTCTGTAGTAAATGTTAGATCGAATATGTTTTTGCCTCTTGTAGCTTCCTCTATATGCTGAATAAAATAAATTGTCAGTTATGCATTTCCCATTTTATTTCAGGAAAACTAATAATAATTTCCATGCACTAGCGTTTTTTTGTAACTAAATAGGTCCTCGTCTTCCTCTTTTGGATTTGAAGGACATCTGTAGCATTCTCCAACCACTGTTTTTTCACCCCCACTATCTATAACTCACCATACACTTTTGATTTTTCATTATTTCTGGTTTTTCTACTTCTACATACAGTTCCAATTCTTCTCTTTTATTTACTATGTTTCTCACATTTACATAAAAATATTTTAGTTTGTTATTTTGTGAATTTTCCAATGTTTGCTGTTGCTTTATCAGTTTTATATTTACTTTTCCACTACGGATTTCACACTTCCCTAACTCTTAACTCTCCCCTTTGACTGCCTCCTCTATAGCACCCTGTTTTAGCCTTATCTTTAGTCTCATACTTCATAGGCCTAACTAGATTACATTTTTAATACGATTAAACATATACTTTGCTACAGCCTGCTGCCCTATCTCATTTAGATGGAAACCTTTCCTGTCCAGCATTTTACACTTGTCTATTTTCACATCAACAAAATCTATATCTGTACACATTTTCACATCAACAAAATCTATATCCATATCTGTACACATTTTCACATCAACAAAATCTATATCCTTATCTGTACACATTTTCATAACAAAATCTATATCCATATCTGTACACATTTTCACATCAACAAAATCCAAATCCATATCTGTACACATTTTCACATCAACAAAATCTATATCCATATCTGTACACATTTTCACATCAACAAAATCCAAATCCATATCTGTACACATTTTCACATCAACAAAATCTATATCCATACCTGTACACATTTTCACATCAACAAAATCTATATCCATATCTGTACACATTTTCACATCAACAAAATCTATATCCATATCTGTACACATTTTCACATCAACAAAATCTATATCCATATCTGTACACATTTTCCGCAACCTGAGGTTGATACCTATTTTCTCCCTGTATTGATAAACTGACCCATTTGCTCTGTCTAAAATACCCATCATGGTGACCTTCCTATACTTTCTTTCATCTTTATCTTCCCCTCTATATCCTCAATTTTAGCACCACCAATATCCAATTTTTCAAACATATTGTATTGACAGATGTTTGCCAACCTCCCGAACCCCTGAATCTCCTACTAACAACACTGAATCTCCTACTAACAACACGGAATCCTCCTTTATATTTGCATACTTCTCTGCAAAACTCTGTACCTAATCATCTCTACTACATAAACGCAGATTCTTTAATATATCCTCAATTTTCTTTTGCCTCTTTTCTAATTCACCCCATGTCTTCTTATTTGTCCTAATCTCACATTCCATTCGAGCCTGCCTCTTTTCTATGCTGCACAACCTACATATAATTTTTCCAACATTGCATTTATTCCTACATTAACACCAAAAACACTTTCACACAGCTCGCACACTCTATTTTTGGTAACGCTAATTTTTGTCCTGCCTTTCGTCTGGTCGCAGCCCTACTTATTATGGTATACTATTAGTATTTAAATCATTTATACATTTCTATATCTATATATACATATAATCAACACATAATTATTAATTAAATGTAACAATGTTGTTGAATTTGGCTTGGCTGTTGTCCGAACAATCAAACGACAATGTATTCTCGAACAATCTTAATCATGTCTTGTATTCATTTCTCTGCTTCTGAACTGAGAGTAATCGGATAATCATAAATTCTAAAATTAATTTTAGTCAAGCTCACTGAGCAGCCATGAAGTAAATTCAGAGTATTTTTTTATATTTTTTTTGCGTTCGCCTTATTTCTCTAATCCCCAAGGCGGTGTGCGTTGCGCTGCGTTTTTATTTTGCGCCTGTCTGCCCAGTGCATCCGACTTCAGCATGCATTTTATGTAAGGGTCTGCTTCCTCCTGCATTTTCTAAGGGTTTGCTTCCCCGGGGTAACGGCCGGTGCTGTGATGGGGATCGAACCCAGCACCTTCTGGTTGCGAGCCGTGTCACTTAACCACTAGGCCACGCCGTCCCCTAAATTCAGAGTATGATATGGGATAATATAGATTAGACTTTAAAAATGTTATTATATACCCCAATAGCGATAATCTACATATTTTTGTCAAACCAGAAACACTTAACTACTAAAATAACATGAGTTTACAGAATGCATCACAGATTGTAAAACAAATACAAAAAACGCTCATATAAATGGATTGCTACCAGCATCTGTTATTTATACACCTATAACATTGGCATTCCTTGTTAAATACATTGTCTGTTTGCTTGTTAGTCTGTGTTACAACTATGTCTATCCTTCGCAGTTCATACAATGGACAAGTCTTATTTACCACTTTTGGGCTCAATTCTGAAGCAACACCTAAATGAAAATTTGTTTTAGTAAAAACACACGAAGGCAATGGCAGATTCCATGCACTTTACTATGTGCTTGTATTAATATTTTGACTTAAAAATATTTTCTTTGAGAGTTGTTTCTGAAATCGACAAAACAATCGCAATGAAAGGAACTATTTCTTTGGTAGCTAATCAGTGATGGGGCTCCAGATGACAATCTGCAATTTTTACTCTAGCACTTTATTCTATAAAATATCTGTTCACATAAGGGAAAAACACAAAAGCAAACAATGAGAAAAGATTCTTGCCACTTACATTCTTAAATTAATCTTCTTCTTCTTCTTTGAACGCTGTCAGACGTCAACCTTTATTTTTTCGAAAAAAGCAGCGGTCATCCTGAGGCTGTCGACACTGCCATAGAGCTTGTTTAGTGTTGCCACTGGTGATGGCCACATCTGCTTTCTCTGATCCTCGTATGTCGGGTAGTTTTGCAGCAGATGTTCAGCGGTCATTTTCCCAGTACCGCACATGCATTCATCAGTGCCACCTATCTTCAATTTATTGAATAGGTGGTACCTCAGTCTATTGTGGCCAGTGCGAAGTCTGAAGACCATGACCTGCTCTCTTCTGTTCAACTGGTAATAGGCATCGTTTTTTGTGTAGCCAGTATGTTCTGTTTCCCATTTGGTCATGTATCTAGCTCTAATCAGCTTATTTGACTCTTCGTATGTCACACTAGTATCTGGATGTGGTAGTCTTGCACCTTCTTTTGCCAGTCTGTCTGCCTCCTCGTTACCTTGGATGTTACAGTGGGATGGAACCCACTGTACCACTACTCTTTTTGGTGTGGACTGCTGGCATAGTTGACACAGTACTACTCTTAGATCATTAAGTTCAGTATTTTTCTGGCTTTTTAGTGCTGTGACTACGGCCAGGGCATCTGTAAGCAGGGCTTTCATTTATTTTGCATGTCACCATTTCTTCTACTGCAGCCCTTAGTGCCTCTGCTCTGAAATTGCTCTTAAATTAATTAATTTTTCCTTATAATACTTTTGGTAAAATTCTAGAAGACTTCTGATCATAACACTTCCTGGCCAAATTATCTCAACACGGTGTTGAGAATTCCTTCGCAGATCGTCTTTCTGACTGCACTTCTCACACAATGCATTGCACAGCTCTGGATCTTTCCCTTATGTCTTTCTGGTAAAGACTATGACTGACATTGGCAACACAAGGTAGGGATGAACAGTGTGGTCATCAGCCATCTCTTAGTTGCAAGGAGCACTCTTTGGCATTTAAAAATCGGTGCAATATGATAGTGGATACTGTTCGCCTTCTAATTCTATATGTGATCTCTCCGCACACACTATTTAGGTACTTGAACTTCCTTACCTGCTTGAAACTTTTGTCACTGCTGTGAAAACTGCTCTGTATGTGTTTTATGCGATATGGTCATAGTCTCTGCCTTCTCTATTTTGAGCTTCATCCATTACAAGTGAAATGGAGTTGCAATTAAGATGGCAAAGAGTACAAATGATTTGCTAACAGAACCTGTTCTTTTATCCTTTTCAGAGGATCAGTTACAGTGTAATATCTACAGGAACTTCAAATAGTGTAAAAGTGATCTGACTACAGGCTCAGCAAGCAGATTGGTGATTTACAACTGTTTTTAAAAAGTGCTCAAAAAGGTGGGAAATATACTTAAGAGACGCTTCATCAAAAATTATTTTATTTTATTATTGCCAACTGAACTACCCTTTTCCCATCCATTCCAGCACCCAGTTGTGGCTTCAATACAAAAAAGGGGTCTGCCCAAAATAAAAATGTATCAACACTGGTGTTGAAATGATGGATCTTATTTGATGGACTTGCTACCTGCAACTTCTTGACACCATTGGAAGTGATCACAAACCACTCCATAAAAACTACAAGAACCCGGAAGATTCAACTGAACTCCATGTGGAAATTGAATGCAGCAATTTAGAAGACACTTGAAACAGAGATTGGAGTGAGGCTGTGATTGTGAATAACGAATGTGTAACCTGCGTAGCGCAGTGGTTAGCGTGGCTTCGCATCTGAGTGGTTCTGGGTTCATTCCCCAGTTGAGGCGGTAATGTTTTTTTCAGACCGCAATGGCTCCCGGGTCGACCCAGCCTTAAATGGGTACCGGTTCAGTCCGGGAAGTAAAAGCGACGAGGGATAGGAGATGGCTACCGCCCTCATATAGCCGATCCTTTGAAATGTGAGATCGCTAACACCTCACACCCCTACGGCAGTAATGCTATGGGATACTTTACTTTAACCTCAATTAATAGCGACTTTACTGGGGCTGGGCATAATAGTGTTGTTGACAGATCGACAGATGAAGAAATTTCACACTTTGTGGAATATTCTGGACCTGAATACAATTTAAATGAGGCTGCTATCCCATATGATTACTTCAGTACATTTATAAATGAGTTTTATGAATTGTGTGCAGAGCAAACTAATTTATATGCTGAAAAAAGACAACAAATTGTTGGTGAAGTCGACAAGTACTGAAGAAATAAGTTTCTTCTACGTTCATTTACATTTCATACAGTTGTACTGCCTGAAATAAACCTATATACTGGTCATCTGATATTAGAAAGACAATCTATCAAAGAATCAATTTTTATTAAATTAATGACTAGGAGAAGGCTGATTCTCGAGGTCAGTCAAGTTGCGACCCATTCCATAAAGTTTGGCCGATGGTAATAGTGAAAATAGTCAGTTAACATCCTGAGAGAGCTCAGCATTGTTTGGCTTCAGTGGAAGAGCCAAGCATCTGTATTGTCAACCAATTTTTGTGCAGAAACGTCTTCTGTTTCGCACTGTGCAGAAGAAGGCAGAACTGACCGGGAGATACCACTGCAAATCCACTCCTATAACCAAAATATGGATAATGTTCACAAAGTAGATCAACACAGATCATACTACCCACTTGGAAGGACATCTATGAAATGGTAGCGCTATTATCTGTGGTTTCTAATGTATGTGGTAACTGTCAACTCCTCCATCCTGATGAAGTCATCTCGCACGTCACAACGCAGACACCCAGCCATCTGCAGTTCCAGATGGCTTGAATAGAGTATCTGATTGAAAAAGGGCTCCTAATGAGACACCCCAAATGTCCAAAAGCAACATCAAACATCTGTTCTAATGCCAGGACACACAAAAATGTGTGTTGTTTGTTCCAAGAACAAGTCAAAGAGTGCTCTTGGATATGGTATAGTGACAGAATTGCAAATTTCACCTATGCAGTTTATCATTACCATGAACAATTATAATGTGTTCTACATTTGTGATTGAGGAATAGCAGAATACATTTTTGTTTCTTCATGTTTTTATTTTATTTGTACACGTGAATTTGTACACAATTAACATATGCCATATTTGAAGAAAGATATCTTCCGGTAAGATGGCGACCAAGCAACAGCTGCTCTCATGGTCTGCGATATTCGTGTGGTTTGTTCGTTCCTCTTAATGTATGGAGCGCGGTGTTGTGTGACGATCATTTTCTAGCACTTCCTACGCTATTCACAGGAAACCTATGTGTGTCATTTTCATCGGAATTCGGAGATACACGATCTGTTCTTCCAGTGTAATAGAATGGACTTTGTTGGAAAGGACGTCACTACAGATTGCGCACCGTCCTTGGTTGGTGTGCATGACCTACTTGGAAATTTGCGTGCCATGACCGGAATCTCCCCTCAGCCATGGGTTAATGGTCCCTCACCTAGACCTACAGGTGTGGGCGCTGGTCAGCAGCAGCGTTTTCTAGTCTACTCGTGGGCGGCTGCTGCTGTCGAGAGGTACGACATTCACCTCTCAAATCGTCTAGGAAACAGTGGACAATCGACTCCCACAAGTTTTAAGCGACCGCTGGTCTCACGGATTGTACTACCTGAATATCTACATCTTGAGCTACTTCCAGTCGTCTTGATTGTATGTCTTGCCACTGGTTCGCGGTAACTCAGGACGAGAGAGTGAGATTGGTGTCCAGCGCTTCTTTCTCACTATAATCCAACTTCAGCGCAAGTTACATCTACAGGACGAGGACAGTCTGCTGATGTCACCATCTTCGCTTGCGATGGGCAACTTACATGTGAATACTGTACCGTTTACATGATTCAATTATGTGTAAAATTTAAATTAAACATCATTTTAAAAGTAGCAGTATTTTTAATATGAATTTTTGTTACTGAAGTCAGTTTGTAAAAATACGTGTTCCCATGACTCAGACTGTGTAAGGTACAAATTACGTAAATAAGGTCGCGCTGTGCATGGTTAAGATAGGTTTCAAGTTTATTCAAATCTTATGTCCTGTTTTCATACCTTGGTAAGCATACACCACACGTTGGCCTTCAATACGCTGCTGAGACGGAATTATCCATGTATCAAAGGATGTAGTTACAGTTCCATCTCCCTCCCACCTAACCCCTTGATTTGTGTTGATACCACTGGTTAGCCAAGTGTCCCTGAAAATATGAACAAGTGTTTATTATGATCAAAGACATACTGATTATACTGACTGTCCAGCTTAGTCAAATCTGCTAGCATAGCTCTGAGAGCTCATTAGATTATTCAAGCTGTCAATCCGTGACTCGGTAAAGGTACAAGTGTTGGGATGGCCCATTCTATGTTATCTTCTTCTTCTTCCTCATTCATTCTCAATCTCCCGCTACCAAACCCTGAAAGGGCTTAAGTAGCAGAATGTAGTCCAGAGAATGGAATGCGTTGTGTCGTAGTTTACAGCTTAGCTGCGATATTTGCACCTTTCGGTCCAACACATCCGACTTCAGCAAGCATTTTTTTAGTACCGGGTTAGCATTCCCTCTTCGATCCCTTCTCCTTAGCCAGTCTGCCCTGCTGCAGCATGTTATCCAGGATCACCGCGTTGAGGTGTAGAAGGGTCTTGGCAGCTATGGTTCGCTGGCCCTGACACTAGCAGTCAGCTATGGGTCGCTAACCACTGCAGCTCAGCATCTTGATCCCATTCTATGTTATGACCAACATGTCTTCATAAGCGGCATCAAGAACACAAATAGTTGTATCTAACTAGCTTCAGTGAATAAATTGATAATGAGTATCATCAGGACCAAACCACCAAAGTTGAGTTTGCTACATTCGAGTGTGTGAGGGCCGGGTTTCAAGATCTTGTAGTATTATCTCATGGGGGAAGGTGGGGGTGAGCTTACAAAACTGGGTTGTGGTCATTATCCATGACTCACACCCATACATCAAAATCCGTAAACTTGGTTCAGCAGTATCGAGTCATCTTAGTTTTCCTACTTATTTCTCATTTGCTAAAGAGTTCTTTATTTGTGCCACGAAAAATATGCATTGCTGTCCTCCGTCTAGTGAAATTTGTTTGTGAAACCTCCTTTCAGCTCCAAGGTATTTGAACTGCTTGACCTGTTCCAGAGGCTGTTCTCCCTGCATAATGTCTCGTCTCTTGAGACAACCAGGGCTTGTCTTTTCAAACTACTAATGGTCCTCCCCCTCTTTTGCAGATCCTCTTTCCAGATCTGGTGATGTGCCCCCGATTTGGTAAACAGGGGCGGGGACATAATCTACAAATGCCAGTTTGTCATCTTCCAATATAATTTTTGGTCCTCCCTTTAAAGACTCTGATTACATCCGTGAGTATGTATGATGAGAGGTATGATGATATACGGGGCGGTCTTAAACTCCTCTGATGCTTGGTTTCCTGTTTTAAAGTAGTTTCTGCAGGTCTTTGTATAGCGCAGATCATGGGTGCTGGGATTTTCCTTTCCAGGCAGTACCAGAAACTTCTTCAGGAAACATTATCAGGTGCCATTTTCAAGGTGCATTTGATCCTCATACTCTACTTTTAACTCAGATGCCGGAACATGAAGATGAGGTTTTGAGTACTTCGATTTGCTCTGAAACTGCATTGGGCTTTGTCCATCAGTAGCTCAGTCAGATATATGTCTCTGCTTCAGTATCACCAAGCATGCTTCACTGGGAACACTAAGAAAGGATATTGCTTCTAATGTTTTCCCATTGTCCGCTGTCATACACTTAACTACTTCTGGTGTTATACCATTACATCCAGCTGTTTTTCCAATCCCAAACTTCTCAAATTTGATGATTTCTCACTAATTGATTTCCTTCTATGTATTAGAGCCTGCTATACCTGAAACGTTGTCCTCTGCACATGGGAGCTCTCAGAAAGTATTTCCATAAATCCTTCAGAGTGTTACAACGCATCTTGTTTTTGACAAATTTAGTAACTACTCTTTTTGATTTCATATGTTCTTTAGAGTTTTGCAGAACAGCTTCTAGTTATCTCTTGTATTATTTCTTATTCATTCTCTAAAGTCAACTATGCCAGCAGGTTGCACTAAAAAGGGTAGTGGTGCAGTGGGTTCCATCTCACTGCAACATCCAAGGCAACGAGGAGGCAGACAGACTGGCAAAAGAAGGTGCAAAACTATCACAACCTGATACTAGTATGACGTACAAAGAGTCAAAACGGCTTATTAGAGCTAGATACATGACCAAATGGGGAACAGAACATACTGGCTACACCAAAAACGATGCCTATTACCAGTTGAACAGAAGAGAGCAGGTCGTGGTCTTTAGACTTCACACTGGCCACAATAGACTGAGGTACCACCTATTCAACAAATTGAAGATAGGTGGCACTGATGAATACTCGTGTGGTACAGGGAAAATGACCGCTGAGCATTTGCTGCAAAACTGCCGACATATGAGGATCAGAGAGAGCAGATGGGACCATCACCAGTGGCAACACTAGACAAGCTCTATGGCAGTGTCGACAGCCTCAGGATGACGGTTGCTTTTTTCGAAAGAAATAATGGTTACTGTCTAACTGCGTACGATGAAGAAGAAGAAGAAGACATTCTCCAAAGTCTCCCTCTGGGATTTTTGTTTCGCTATTAGCTTTCTTTCCTTCTGATTATTACACATTTCTAGAATTTACCTATTTTTCCTGCTGTATTCTTGGCACTGTTTACATGCCCTTTTTTTACTCCCTTATCATTTTCACTTCTAAATCCTCAGGTGGTTCCTCCATGCTCACCACTGTTGATGATGTGAGGCACGATTTTTAAAGTATTATGGTATTAAATGTATGAAAACCCATCAAAGAAAACAATGATTTATTGCAACCAAAAGTGAACCACACATTTCTCAACATGTCACCACTGACATTAACACAGTTTTAATATTGTGGCACTAGGTTCCTAATTCCAGTGTTGAAGAAGTCTTCCGTCAGTGTCTTGAACCATTCATTAACGCCTGTCTGCAGTTCATTATCAGTTTCAAACCGATGGATGCACGCCACTTCTTTAGGTGCATGAAAAGATGGTACTCACTTGGCGCCAGATTGTGGCTCTAGGGCGGCTGGTCAAAATCTGATATCATTATCCAAATCATGAATATATACCAAGAACAAAATTGGTACCAAAACCGAGCCCTGTGGCACTCCACTTTGTACTTCACACCACAAGGAAGCCGCGTAGTGCAGTGGCTTTGCATCTGAGTGGTCCTGGGTTCATTCCCCAGATAGGAGGAAATGGTTTTTCAGACCATAATGGCTCCCGGGTCGACCAGCCCTATATAGGTACTGGTTCAGTCCAGGAAGTAAAAGCGGCCTGCGCGATGCTGACCACATCATCCGCGCCGTGGTTTACAAAACAATATGGGTCTAACACCATATTTCCTATGCACTATATGACGTGACTTGATTTTTTTAAATACTCAGATTACTCCTTATTTATGCCCACTTTCTGTTTTCTTCCCATTAACCAATTTTCAATCCATTTGGCAACTTCCCCATTTATTCCATGTGGTTTTAACTTTTTAAATAATCTTCGATGAGGTACTCTATCAAAAGCCTTTGCAAAATCTAGATAAATAACATCCACTGGTTCCACCATACGTTTCATTATAGTAACCTCCTCCATGAATTCTAATAGATCTGTTAAGCACGTTATGTCTCTAGTAAACCTTTGCTGACTATTTCTGATTAGATTAAACCTATCTAGATGCATTACAATGTTTTCTTTGATTATTGATTCTAACAATTTACAGACTATGCTCGTTAAAATTACCGGTCTATAATTTGCTGGATCTGATTTCTTTCCCTTTTTGAATACGGAGATCACCCCTGCATTTTTCCAATCCCCTGATCCAATCCCTTTTACAAGTGATTGAGAACATAATATAGCCAACGGTTTTGCTATACATATAAAAGTAAGAGGCCTCACAAAATACATATCCATTTCAAATTACCTGGCCTGGTCATTTTGTTGAAGCCAATTAGCAATAAACTGGTGTTCTTGCATTGTGTTCACACTAATAAGGGTAGCACCATTTTCTTGACAGGACCCACTGGCCATTTGTGGTACTAATCGAGGATATGCATTGAACTTGTAACATTTTCTGTCATACAGAGCCCAACCACTTTCAGATGGACATGCTGTGGACACAATTATTAAACCAATGTACTAGCTGTTTCATTAATAGCCAGCATACATGTTGCTTAATTAGAATAGTGCATGTTAGGTAGTAAAAATGATAGTCCGGTAAGGCAACTTTTCTAGGAGAGATACCCCTGATATCAAACATCTGCTGCCTTGCAGCATGCGGGCTGGGAACAGCCAAATTCTATGGAGCAGAATCAAATAAATGCGTGATAGTGATGGATGCAATGGGCCCTTTTGTTGCAGAATAGTGCAGCACAATCCACCTCATAAAGCAAATGGACAGAAATTAATTTGTTATAGCCATTGGTGTCGATGTCTGATAAGAACAACAATTATGTATCATATACAATTGTATTTAAATCATCATCATCAGTCCCACAACCTGAAAGGTCATTAGGGCAACAAAACTGCAGATTGTTGGACCGGTTCCCGCCTCTCCAGGCACCAATACTGCAGATTGTTGGATCAGTTCCCGCCACTCCAGGCACCAATACTGCAGATTGTTGGACCAGTTCCTGTCACTCCAGGCACCAATACTGCAGATTGTTGGACCAGTTCCCGCCACTCCAGGCACCAATACTGCAGATTGTTGGACCAGTTCCCGCCTCTCCAGGCACCAATACTGCAGATTGTTGGACCAGTTCCCGCCTCTCCAGGCACCAATACTGCAGATTGTTGGACCAGTTCCCGCCACTCCAGGCACCAATACTGCAGATTGTTGGACCAGTTCCCGCCACTCCAGGCACCAATACTGCAGATTGTTGGACCAGTTCCCGCCACTCCAGGCACCAATACTGCAGATTGTTGGACCAGTTCCCGCCACTCCACTCGGTTGTGTGCCAGGCTATTTGTTGTAGTAATGGACCTACCCGTTAACTCTCTTATATTGTCTTTCCATCTCTTTCTCTGCCTCCGTCTCTTAGTCTTCCCAGGCATAGTACCTTGTAGGGCCGTCTTGGTCAACCCAGACGATCTTGAAACATGTCCATACCATGTGAGCTTGAGCGCTTTTACCATAATCAATAGGTCTTTGTATTGGCTGACCTCTCTCTTAACGTTGTCCCGACATGGTCTAGATACAAAATGCTGAGGATTTGATACAGACATCCTCATCTCCATTGCACAAATTCTTCGCTCTAGAACCCTTCATAGCGTCATCAGTTTGGTCAAAGCAGACATGGTCATTGCTCTTCTTGCCTGAATCTTGGTTCTGGAACATTCGGCATCCATCGGTGCTCTCAGATATTTAAACTATTTAACAATTTGCAATGAATCGACTTTGATCGCAATCAGACTTGTTAGGCCTTCTGGAAAGTTGACTATGATTTTACTGTTTTCTGCAGTAACTTACATTCCAAACTTTTGAGCGGTATTGTCAAGGTTTGATCAGACTCAATTTCTAGCTCTGTTCCAGCCAGCCCAGTAATGTCATAAGCAAACCGGAGATTGGTGAGTGTACGACCAACTATGCTGACAGTACCCACAAGACCCTCCAGAGCTTCAGACATGATATGTTCAAGAAAAACGTTGAATAGGGTCAGTGAAAGAAGACATCCTTGTCGAAAACGGTTGCCATTGAAAACCATTCCTCCGTTATCTCGTTAAGGAAGACTGCACTGGTGACTTAGAAGTAGGACTTTTCAATGACATAGGTAAGCCAATAGCCCATCTTATATTTTTCCATATTTGCCCATAGGGCTTCATGCCAGTAAGCTTTTTTAAAGCCAATAAAGACTTAGTATAGCCTTTGATTATGCTGAATGCATTTTTCGATGAGCAGATGGTGATTAAAAATGTGCTGTGACCAGCCTGAAAAAACGGCTTGTTCTTCTGCAATAGCGTTTTCTACCCTTGGTTGCAGTCTGTTCAAAATAACAGTAAGCATCACTTTGCTGGGGTGGCCCATGACTGAAGGTGCTGTAATTTTGAAATTGTTGGAGGTTACCCTTCTTAGATAGAAGCTATAATTAGTGATTTTGTCCAACATGTTGGCCATTTCCTATCTGCCAGATCATGTTACAGATCTTCGTGAGAATGTCTATAATTACGGTCTCTCCGTGTGTTAGTAATTCGTCTGGTATGTTGTCTATGTCAGCCGCCTTGTCTTTCTTGAGAGACTTGACCGCTACATCTACTTCTTCATAAAGGATGATGAAGATATCGTCTTCTTCTTGTGGGTATTATAGTAATATCACTCTAGGGTTCTCAGTGGTTTGTACGTTATATAACTGGGAGCAGTATTCCATCCATCTCCAAATAACATCTTCTGCGGTCAGGGTGATCCATGTCTAGTCCTGTATTATTCTCACTTTTGGTATGTTCTTTCTTGTATGGTCCTTAACCAGCTGGTAGCTCTCTTACTGTTCTTCCTGGTAATGCAGCCCTGAATTTTCTGTACACTGTTCTGTTCTTCCTGGTAATGCAGCCCTGAATTTTCTGTACACTGTTCTGTTCTTCCTGGTAATGCAGCCCTGAATTCTCCGTACACTGTTCTGTTCTTCCTGGTAATGCAGCCCTGAATGTTCCGTACACTGTTCTGTTCTTCCTGGTAATGCAGCCCTGAATGTTCCGTACACTGTTCTGATCTTCCTGGTAATGCAGCCCTGAATGTTCCGTACACTGTTCTGATCTTCCTGGTAATGCAGCCCTGAATTTTCCGTACACTGTTCTGATCTTCCTGGTAATGCAGCCCTGAATGTTCCGTACACTGTTCTGTTCTTCCTGGTAATGCAGCCCTGAATTTTCCGTACACTGTTCTGATATCCTTTGCTTCTGCCATTTCTTTCCATTTGGTCCTATTCATTGTCCTGTACTTGTCAGTCCCAGAAGGGATAATTTTCTCAGTTTTGAGAACCCTCCTGGTGCCTTAAGTGACAATATATGTTCAGTAACTCAGGGCTTGACCCACTACCCTACCTCTCCCCCCCCCCCCATTGTCTCAGTGGTGTCCCCGAGCCCACACCGTCCCCGATAAAATATGTAAAAGAGGGGAAGAAACAAATATCTGAGTGTGAATCTGAGTTTTCTAAGAAACAAATACATGCCACATTCTCCTGTACTGGGCCATCTGTTCCAGCTCTGCCCATGCCTATGCTGTTTTCTTTAGAGCTATTTATAAACAGGTCATGTCATCCCGTAACCGGTGAGGTCGTTGGGGCACACATGAAGACATCCTCACAACTCCCCGTCATCCCTCTCTATCAGATGCCGCTGCCTGTGACTATTCTGGTCGGAGACTGGTCCATTCTTTTATGTTGTCCTCCCATCTCTTTTTGGGCCGGCCTCTTCGTCGTCTGCCATGCACCTTCCCGTGGAGGATCGTATTTGCAAGACCATTTGATCTCGATATGTGGCCGTACCAAGCGAGTTTCCTTCTTTTGACAGTTGCCAAGAGGTCTTCAAAAGGCCCTATTGTTGTTGTAATTCTATCTCGTATTTCCTCATTTGTAATTCAATCTTTGTAAGTTACGTTTAAAAGTCTTCGGAAACATCTCATCTCCAAGGCCTGTATCCTTCGTTGAAGATCAGCTGTAACTGTCCATGTCTTACAAGCATAGTGGAAATATTGACAGGACCAGTGTACGCATTAATCTGATTTTCGTGCATAGTGCTAACCGTTAATCTTGTCAGATTTTGTTAAGTCGTGCAAGCACCGCTATTGTCTGTGCTATTCTGGCCAACACCTCACATTTTGATCCCTCATCACTGACAATCGGGTTCAGAAACAGAACTCCAGGAATGGGTCAGAAGGCTCGATGAAACCGCTCTTGACTGTGGTATGCAGATAAACGCTGGAAACACAAAATTAATGACCAACAACGCTGAGGGCTTCAACAGCAGGATAAAAGCTAATGGTCAGGAACTCGAAGTGGTTGACCGTTTTAAATATCTGGGGTCGATTGTCAGTGATGAGGGATCATTAGATCACAGCTTAAATATTTAATGCATGAGATACAATCCATCACAATGTTGGACCATTGAAAGACCCACTGAGTGTTGCAAAAACATGCAAACTTTAATGATATTGTCATGTGTCAAGAACAAGAGGTGTGGTCAACATTATATTCTAAGGAATACTCATGGGAACAAAACAATGGGAAGACACAAACTGTGCCTGTCAGATAGTGTTCATAAATAGGCAGAAAAATCTTGAAATTGACAGCAACACACGATGCAGAGAGTGGTGGAAACATACAATTCATAACACATTGAGACGAACAACATCCTAGAATTGCTTAATAAAGTAGTGGATGCTTTAACAACTCACTCTTTTGACTTTCTAATACTTCTTAATTTTTATTATGATGTGATGTGAACACCAGTAAGATTTCTAACCATGTGAAATTAGTCATTCATCTATCAAGCATTTTTTTTAACCTATATATACTTTAGCAAATTTCCAAGTTTCATTGTCACAGGAGGTCTAGAAATAAATATCTTTGCGGGTCATTTTTTAAAATCAAGATTTCTCAATTTCTTTCAGCTGTCATAATTTATTTACTCATCGTTTATACTGCACCCAGCAGTAATATTTTTCAAAAGCTGAAATTATGACACACACAATATTCACGCATTTAGGAATTATTCTAGAACTTACTCTGAGTGTAGACCAAATTTGAAAGTAGTGAAACTGACAGCCAAAACATCAAAGGTCCCATTTTCTATTGCCTGTTGGATATAATCAGAATAAAAATGTAATACAAACAAAATATCAGTTAAAGTGCTTTTAACACATTCTGTTCCTGACATGTTAGTTATGTTCATGTGCAATTACTTCATTGAAAAAAAACAGTTGGGCAAATATGTCATGATTAAAAACATATTTCACTTTTGTTTTGTTTGTGTTTTTTTTACACAATAAAAGAACTATGCATAGCATATGGAATAAATTGTTTAGTCTCTAGGAGCAAGGTAAAATATTAATTTAAATTGTGCAAATAAATACGACTCTAAACCTCAAAATCCTGGTATTCAACTAGGCATGTGTGTCTGATGCAAGGTAGCCAAATGTTGAGTAAACTCATTTTTCTCTTTGTCTTGGTGTACCGTATTGTACCCAGGACCTCCTTCAGGTCATCTCTCCACCTCAGCCGCAGTCGCCTGTGAGGGCTTCTGAAGTTGTAGGGTCAACAGGACATCACTGTACGTGCACATCTGTTATCCGGCATGCGCACCACATAGCCGAGCCATCTGTATTTTCGTACCTGCATGATTTATAGGTCTCAAAGGGAGATCTTCAATGTTCTTCCCTACCTCGCTCTTTGGACAACGTGGTGTCTTATCAGTATCAGTTTTAATAATAGGTTACACATCTAGAAACATCTCGAGTAACCACGCTGTTGAAGGTGTGAGCTATATGCTGTCATTTAATAATAGGTTACACATCTAGAAACATCTCGAGTAACTACGCTGTTGAAGATGTGAGCTATATGCTGTCATTTAATAATAGGTTACACATCTAGAAACATCTCGAGTAACCACGCTGTTGAAGATGTGAGCTATATGCTGTCATTTTGCATCTGCTGTAGTGAGGAATTAATACAGTTGAAGTTGAGCCGGCCCATTACTATCATTTGCAAGATCTCCCTTACTACTGAATGGGAGTTCGTAATCTCTTAGAGGAAGTAGATATACGAATTATGCTTTTGATAGGACAATCTCCAAGACACATATCTTATTTCTGGCTGAAGGTGTTCAGCATAAGCTGGTTTTCTTTCCATTGATTTGTAGGCCAACTGCAATGCTTGCTCTGCTGAGCTCATTCAGGCTTTTCTCCGCATCTTTGATGCTGTGGCTGAGGATGACTATGTCATCAGCAAACCTGAGATGCAGAAACATTTTTCCATTTATGTTTGTGCCTCACAAAGTCCAAGTTTTTAAAGACCTTCTCAGCAGCAGCTGTGAAGGACTTTGGAGAGATTGTATCACAGTGTCGGACGCCACGTTGTATCGGTTTGGTAATCGGTCTATCGTAAAAGGTGATATCCATTGTGCAATCGCTGTTTATCTCCTCTATCAGTTGAGCATATTTTTCTGCAATTACCTGATATTTCAGGGCATTCAGAACTGTAATTTCATGAGACCTCTGAATTAATTGGTTAATTGTGTGGAGGTGTTTAGTGGTTGAGAAGTCTTTTCTGAAACCTTCCTGCTCTCGTGGTTGGTTCTTATCCAGTAGCCTCTCTAGTCTGTTGACTATCACGCTAGTGAAGAGTTTATAAATAGATGAGAGAAGACAAAACAGACAGTAATTTGTCGTGTTTTCCCTTTAAACTTTTTAATGGATTTGAACGGTTTTAGACATTTTCCATTGGTCTGGGATTTTTTTTTTTTTGCGTTCGCCTTATTTTTCTCTGATCCCTAAGGCGGTGTGCGTTGCACTGTGTTTTTATTTTGCGCCTGTCGGCCCAGTGCATTAGACTTCAGCACGCATTTTATGTAAGGGTCTGCTTCCTCCTGCATTTTCTTAGGGTTTGCTTCCCCGGGGTAACGGCCGGTGCTGTGATGGGGATCGAACCCAGCACCTTCGGGTCGTGAGCCGTGCCACTTAACCACTAGGCCACGCCGTCCCCTGTTCTGGGATCTGACATTCATTTAAACAGATGTTGAATAAAGTAGCTAAATGTCGCGCTAATGTGTTCACGGCCAGACTGGTTTTAGTTTTTTTAATTGCATGTACCACCTCAACTGATTCGTCTTTGGTAACAGTACATATTCAGTGTTGCTAGGCAATTTGGTGATTATCGATTATTATTTGATGCAAAGAGGTCAGTGTAGTACCTCTGACATCATGTCTCTACATCTGATTTATCCATCACGCTGACATCATCTGCATATTTTAGGACAGGCATAATATTCTTTAATTGAACTTTTTTAGCATTTGTTCATGCTGCTGCTTGTCTCAGCTGCTCTGATCAACTTGTACAAACTATGCTGTCAATAGTCCTCTTTCAGTCTGCCGTTACTGTGATAAAATTGATAGCTCTTTTAGAGCTAAACAAGCTGATCAGATTCAGACTAAAAGACTAATATGACGCTGGTCCTGTAATGTTAGCAGCAACAGCATTTGACTCTGGTGATAATGACAGAATCTGATTGGAAAAACCTCTAGCTTATCATCCATATAGGGCCATTGACATTGCTTGGAATGCAGACATAGATTACTGTTCCTGTTCTACAATCTTCAACTGTTTGCAGGAGCTCAAGTCTTTCGCTGATGTATCCGTGTGTCCACAAACTTTACATATGTGCCTTGCGTGCTTTTGATCAGAATTGTTGTGCTTTCGATCAGTTATCCTGTTGCTATGCTGTATCTTGCTGCAGCTTTGCTTAGCTTAAACTGTAGGAAACCAATCCATCATGGCTTTCTTCTTCTTCGTTCGTTCTCAATCTCCCACTACCAAACACTGAAAAGGCTTAAGTAGCAGAATGTGGTCCAGAGAACGGAATGCGTTGTGTCGTAGTTTACAGCTTGGCTGCGATATTTGCACCTTTCGGTCCAGCACATCCGACTTCAGCAAGCATTTTTTTAGTACCGGGTTAGCATTCCCTCTTCGATCCCTTCTCCTTAGCCAGTCTGCCCTGATGCAGCCTGTTATCCAGGATCACTGCGTGGAGGTGTAGAAGGGTCTTGGCAGATATGGTTCGCTGACCACTGCAGCTCTTGCGCTGCTCTGCATCATGGCGTTCAACGTTCCACTTGACTGCACCGCAGAACTCGGCCCAGGTTATTACTACTCAGGGGCCTTTCTGCTTGAACATCCTGCTCCCCTCCACAGCAAGGGTCACGAAGGTGGACAAAACTCAGAGGTATCAGGCGTGGAACGTGAAAAAACAGAGTGTCAGGCATGGACAGACAAAGAAGGCATGACACAAACACTGGTCGAATACACACTCCCCACAGTCCTCATCTTGAGGCAGCGGAGTATTTGGCTACACTAAAGTCTGGAGGGACTTCGATTGACATGCAACCACATGGCAATATGGCTACCACCAACCTCGCTAATAGGAGACGACTGCCGCCCTTGAGCACCCTAACGAAAGACCTCCCCCCTCCCCCCCCACAGCATCACTGCCCCTTCCAGTGGTGCCACCCGACATAAGAAGCTCAATGTGGGTTGTCACTTGGAATGTCCTAACAATGAATTGGACTGGCTACGTGGCTGCCTTGGCCCGCACACTAGGCCGACGAAATATTCCCATTGCCGGAATTTCGGAGGCCCGGCTAAATCAGTCACAGGCAGGAACATACTGAAATTGCATGTATGTTATACTCCGGCAGACAGCAACACAGAAACGGGATTGCCCTTTTCATGAAACCACCACTCAAAAATAGAATAACGTCCTGGCTCGCAATCTCTGACAAACTTCTTCTGGCCCAGATAAAACACAGACATGGTCACTTATCAATTATAGTCGCTTACGCCCCCACAAATGATGCTTAACTACAGATAAAAGACGACTTCTATATTGTTTTGTCAAATGCCTCTGCAACTGTTCCTCCGCACGACAAATTTATTGTAATGGGGGATTAATCTCAGTGGCTACGAATCTTACCTGGCTCCATTTAGCAGCGGAACAGCCAATGGCAACTCTCACAGGTTCATGTCATTCTGTTCCGCGTTTAGCCTGCTGCTCACTGGTTCCGCCGTTTGAATATTGATCTGCAGAAGTGGATCTCCAGCGATCACATCACAAGGAAGGAGCTTGATCACATTCTTGTGAGAGGACTTAACAGTGTGACTTCTTACCGTGTCTATCGCGACGCTGAGACACCTGCTGACACAGAACACCACTTACTGGTGTCTTCGTACTCTATCAGTCCATACACTTCACCAAGACCAGCGCTAACACCAAGGTACAATGTCCGGCGTCTCAAAACTGACAACATTTTGCGGAAGAATAAGCCTTGTCAGTAAGAGACAAGTTTGTCACAATAGGCTCGCTCTCAGATGATCCACAATCAGCATGGGCTGCCATAAAGAATGCTGAATGTGAGGCTGACACAATAATTGTAGGCCAGAGATCCGCGAAGCGAAAACCGTGGCTCTCTAACAGTGCTTACGATATCCTTATCCAAAATACTCAAACCAGTTCCGAACGGCTGCTATGGCTGACCAGGAGAGTTTCTTCAACGAAATCGTTGATACAGTTGAAACAGGTCTTAGATCCAACGATCTCAGACCTGCATAACAAGCCATCGGGCTCCTTCGTCCCAGAAGCAAGCAGAAAGTGTCTAACAATACAGAGTTTGTCAATAGAGCAGATGGCTCACCATGTTCGACACACGAAGAAGTAGTGGACAGATGAAAGGAGCACTATACGCTCGCCCTCAATCATCGTAAAGCAACAACTTGCCCTGACCTGGATTCGGAATGTGTGGATACTCCCCCAAACGCGGATATGTGCTGCGAGTACTAACAATATCCCACCAGAGCAATTGAAATACGCCATGGATCCCATTAGTTCTGCTCTTCGCCACCTCTTTTTACAAGTCTGGAGAACAGGACATGTTACCGCAGATGGCGAGATGGAATAATTGTACCCCATTACAAAGGCAAGGAAAGCCGTAAAGTCTGCAACAACTATAGATCAATCCCACTGCTCTCAGTCCCCATCAAGGCATTTGCACATGTGCTGCTGGACCGGATCAAGCCACTCCTGATCGCAAAATGCCGCCTACATCAGTCCGGCTTCACCCCAGGTAGATCAACTGTGGATGCCATTCTTGCTGAGTTGTACCATGCATTCAACCGCCTCCTCTGCGCTGCATGTGTGGATCTAAAGGTAGCATTTAATTCGGTTGATAGATCTGCTCTCTGGAAAGTCCTGCAAGGCATCAGCAATCCTGCCCCGCTGCTGAACTTGATAAGGGAGCTACACACGGACACCGGTGGCAGAGTCCGCCTAAATGGCACTCTCTCGGGACAGGTTCCCAACCTCTTCGGGGGTCAGGCAGGTTTGCGTCCTTGACCCGTATCATTTCTGCCGAGCCATCGACTGGATTCTACACCGCCCTGACTTCCACCATCTGGGCATTGTCATGGGATCAAACAGGCTTCATCAACCTCGCCTATGCTGATGACATAGTCCTAGTCGGCCCAGACAATGCGGCTCTGCAACAGTCTCTCAAAACATCAAACCTGGGTCTATCAATAGCCTGGACCAAGAAGAAAATTCAGAACCTTTGCTCCGACACTGGTCGTCACAGCATTGCTGTCCATGGTCACACGGTGGAGTGCATTAATGAATTCACAAACCTGGGGAGTTCCTTTTCATCCGATGGACGCAGTGTGCCTGACATGTTGAGGCGGATCAGGCTTGCTGCTTCCACTATGAACGACCTTCGCTGGGTGTGGAATAATGGCAGACTCTCTGATCCAAAATTTGTAGTTATCAGACGTGTGTGATTCCTGTCCTCCTGTATAGTTCAGTTAAACAGGACATATCAAGACCCTATGCTTTTCATATGCTCAACCAGCGACACATCCTCGGTATCCAGTAGTTTGATCTCATCCGTAATGTCGAAGTGTCTACAAAGACGAGTCTTCCCTCCATCTCGGACACTTTGCTCTAATATCCATGTCTGCTATGTGTAACAGCATGCTCCCACCGGCTGGATGGAGGCGTGGCAGGGGCTGTCCTCATTCTACATGGCTCTGACAGATAGCAGTCTCTCCTTCAGCCGTGATCGAGGTTTGGCTACAAGCCTCGGCAGTTGGACATGGTAGTGGGCAATTGACGCAACAGGCCCCTAGATGACTAGACAACCATTATTTTCTGCGTCTACACCGATGCACAAAAGTACAGTTTCCATCGGTCTCATCAATGTTTTTACCTTTTCGCCATATATCAATTCTTAATTATTTCAGTAAAATCTACCATCTCCTGCACCTTGTCACCAGGCCACTAACGCTTGTTACAATCCTGAATGTGTGCAAATTGTGTGTTATTTAATGCTTTCAGTTCACAATTCCTTGAAAACATTCTGCTTGCACTCCGTCAATGAATGCACGGCCAATCAAAGCAGTGACCTGGGTTGGTGCTAACCAGGTGGAGCCCAACCCACACCCTGCAGATAAAGACCCTCAGGCTGGGTCTTCATAACCGACCACAGGTACATAAAATATTTGTGTAACCAATGTCAAAAATGAAGTAGCTGAAGACAAAACTGGAGATAAAAGGTTGACAAAGCAGCTGAACATAATGATACAATACCAGAAATGGGAACTGCAGGTGAATTGTTATTCCTAGAGGTGATCTGGGTGACATATCCCCACAAGGTTGTACCAACGGACTGAAAGATCATCATTCCAATGTACAAAAAGGGTGACATGGTTGACATATTCCTCCTGTGTTCCCCACAAAGCCTACTCTAGAATACTGGAGCAGAGAATAAGACGGAAAAAGTTCAATGCAGCTTCAGTGCAAACCAAAGTACTCAAGACATCTATACACTCAGCCTTCAGAGTAAAAAAAGCTCTTGAGTATATTGATGAAATGCTTGTGTTTTTTTATTTTGAAAAGGGTATTTGAGAAGGTTTCCTAGAGTGTGCTATGGAAAGGAACATCCTAGCACTATTGATCTGCACTTTACATAAATTTTAAAAGAAACTACATTAAAACAGGAAACCACACATTGGAGGAACAGTCTCTAGAACAGGTCCAGCAGTTCAAATACCTGGAAGCTGTAATAAACCAGAAGGTAGTATTCAAGAATAATTCACTACGCAAAGGGCAGCATTTGGTAAACTTTTTCATATCATAAATAGAAGATTCCATAGCAAAAGAAAAATAAATTTTAAAAAAATAAATTAAAAAAAAATAAAGTGGCTATGTACCACTACAACTATGTACCAGTTTTGACTTATGGGTTTTTTTTCGCTCGCCGTATTTATATATTTCCCAATGTGGTGTGCGTTGCACTGTGGTTTTTATTTTGCGCATGTCGGCCCAGAGCATCCGACTTCAGCATGCATTTTATGTAAGGGTCTGCTTCCTCCTGCATTTTCTAAGGGTTTGCTTCCCCGGGGTAACGGCCGGTGTTGTGATGGGGATCGAACACAGCACCTTTGGTTATGAGCCGTGTCACTTAACCACTAGGCCACACCGTCCCCACTTATGAATGTGAATCATGAGCAATGCCAACAACCCAGCTTCAATTGTCAGAAATGAGCTACCTAAAGAAAGACATCTAAATGGGAAATTAAGTGTTTGAGAAAGATCATCTCTGTCTCCTGGAGAGGGAGATTACAAAATGAGTTCATTTGAAATATAGTCAGAACTGCCTTTTCTGCTGAGTACATTTCCAAACAGAAAATATTGTTTGGTTATCCTATGAGGATGAACACTAATCAATTTTGGGTGCTCGGACATAACAGAATATCTGGCTACAGGGCATAGAGGAGGCTTCACAGCAGATGTACAGCAACATAAGAACGATACTATATCGATATGGGATGGACTTATTATATCTACGACGATCGCCACAACGTACTTCGCTGTCCTAGAATGTCTGAAGCTAAAGTCCCCACAGCTTTCAAATGGCACAGGTGTATCATAGAAAACTAACATGTACTTGTATTTTCAACAGTGCCTTCAATGTGATATATAATGATGACTAACAGTACTTTGAGTACCAACACCAACAACTCAGTCCTGAGTGAGTCAATGAATGTCGGACTCCCTGACCATTACTGTTTCAGTCGATCTTGATCTTGATGATCCATTTCTCAGCATAGCTGAGAACTGTCTCCAGCGGACCTTGTATTGGGCCACGGAAGTCCAGTGTGTGGTAAGGTAAGTGCGCCTCTAGAGGCTTTTCGGATGTTGCAGCATACAGCAAGGGAGTCTGACCAACGCATTGGAGGCCTTCTTCAGGGTATCTTCATACCTCAGGGGTACCAGACTGCTATCGCTGTGCTCTATCGACCATTGTTTCGTCGCAACATGTGACCTGTCATCTATATTTTGCTTTGACTGCATGGATTACTGCATCCTTCACCAGGGACAATCGTCTTGTCAGAATTGTGGAGACGTTGTATACGTTGGTTCCAGAGAGTGACTCTGACCAAGCGTCTCTCAAGGCAGGCCTGGGTTACTCTCAATTTGTCCTAGTGATTTTGGTGTGTCCACATCTCGGCACCGTAGCACATCGCAGGGAGTACAGTGGAATTGAAGAGGGAGGCTCGCAGGTCTTGGTCATGACAACCGTCTAGGACCGTATTAATATCCGTCCCACTAAATAAATAAATTCTAATCGTTGGAGGCAACAAGCCAGTCTTCATGATAACTATTAAACGACAAATAATATGTAGCCCTTGCACGCATTATCCAAGATGATATGGGAAGAGGAGAGAATGGTAAGAAGAATATCTGATTAAACTAAGAAGAGAGACCTGGTAGATTGTAGCAATTATAGGGGGACTGCATTACTACCAGTGCTAAGTAAGATATTCAACAGAATCATCTTGACAAATTAAAAGTGGAAGTAGATAAAAAGCTCCAAGAAGAACAGGCAAGATTTCCCCAGGAAAGATCATGCGTGGATCATATAGCTACTCTATGCATCATAGTAGACGAAAATGGACATCATCCGTATACGCAAATTTTATAAACTATGAAAAGGTGATTGCAGTGTGACTTGACGTACTCAATGACAACTGTTGAGACACTATGGGATACCAGAGAAGTTCATAATCCTAATACAGAAAATATATAAAGCTACAGTTAGTATCATAATCATAATACAGAAAATATACAAAGCTACAGTTAGTATCATAATCCTAATACAGAAAATATACAAAGCTACAGTTAGTAGAGTGGTACATGACGGAGCATTGTCTAACAGCTTCTGGGTGTAACCAGGGGTGATACAAGGATAGAGAACTGACTGACAGCTTTTGGGTGTAACCAGGGGTGATACAAGGATAGAGAACTGACTGACAGCTTTTGGGTGTAACCAGGGGTGATACAAGGATAGAGAACTGACTGACAGCTTTTGGGTGTAACCAGGGGTGATACAAGGATAGAGAACTGACTGACAGCTTCTGGGTGTAACCAGGGGTGATACAAGGATAGAGAACTGACTGACAGCTTCTGGGTGTAACCAGGGGTGATACAAGGATAGAGAACTGACTGACAGCTTGTGGGTGTAACCAGGGGTGATACAAGGATAGAGAACTGACTGACAGCTTCTGGGTGTAACCAGAGGTGATACAAGGATGCCTGCTCTTGCCTGTCCTCTTCTTGTTTAGATTGGATAATGAAGACGTCAATCTAGGAAAAAGAACTGGTACTCAGTGAACACTATTGTCAAAAATGGAAGACCTGGGCTACGCAGGTGATCTTTTGTCACAGTCCTAGCAAAATCCGGACTTAATAAGTTAATATCAACATGGAGAAAACCAAGCTCCTTTAACTCAACAAAATCAGCAAAGAACCAATCATGCTGGAGGGAGAGCAGTTAAAACAAGTGAATACCTTTAGGTCTACCTATTACAACGGATGGAGATCCAGAGTAATCAATATTCACATCAAAGTTAGAATATTCAATGCCTGTGTCAAATCAGTGCTATTGGAGGGAGCGAAGACACAGAGAACGACCTAGTAAAAGAAAGGCTATACAATACATATACAACATAGACTCAGGCCCTTCGTTAAAACAGATGCCTACAAAGGTTAATTAGAATAAAGTCCTGCTGAAGACAGATGTGTCAGACCGAAATGTGCAAATATCTCAGTCAATGTGTAAACTAGTGACACACCGCATTCCATTCTCCGGACTACATCCTACTACTTGTAAAAGCCCTGTTCAGGGCTTGGTAGCGGGAGATTGAGAACTAACATAGAAGAAGAAAATAATAAAGTGGCTGCATATGTTGAGAAATATGATGAGAAATGAAGACATACATGGAAAACGAAAAGGAGCAAACAGTCACTGGAACAACAGATTAGAAAATGGGGCTGGATAGGACATAACATGTCATGGCTTACAGTGTAAGTTACGATAGCCTCTAGGGAAGGCACAGTTCAACATACCATAGCCAGTCACTTGAATTTGAATAGACCTACTACTAGACAGGTTCTTACATGGAATCCTCATATTCATAGGGAGACAAGAGGCAGTCCCAATAATACATGTAACATGACATGCAGGCGAAGACATTGTGAGACAGAAGGAACTACTACTAGATTAAATGATTACACCGGGAGAGAGGCAGAATGAACAGCCCAGTAATGTGTCCACTCCTGTATCTCATGAAATCAACATTACAGGTGAACGAATGATCTACTACTTACTAACAAGTAACAACAGTAACTAACTGAGTATAATGATTAATATTGCCAGTATTAAATACTCAGTATTTACTAAGTTAAGTAGTAAGTTACTTAGTAACTTTTACTTACTACTTAGGTTAGGTGGAACGGGATTTGATTGATTGTATATGTATCCTGTTTTTCATACATCAAATGAAACAATTATATTGACATAATTTTGTGTCAAATCAAGTCTTACCTGAGTGTAACAAACTGCGGTGCCTCACCTGAGAATTACACCACCTTTAACAATCAAAATGGCAATCCGGAAATGTGACAACTGAAGTCGATGGTAGAGTACAGTCAGTACACTAATTACTCGTTTTGTTTTTTTGTTTCACACATTTTCTAATTTTTAAAGGATCAATCCGTGCCTTAATTATTAGTCGAAGTATGTTTGCTAATTATTATATGTGTTACTTTTAAATTTGACAATATTACATCAATTTACTCTGGAGCAACCTTTTCAAAGAACGTCTTACCTTTGAGTTTCTCTCCACTCTACATCAAACAGCTAGAGCGATCAGGGTTGCCAGATAAACATTTGGAACCGAACAAGAGCCAAATTCTACGTGACAGAAAATGTGACACAAAAAACACATAAAAACTGATTCAAAGGTCGCCCCAAAAAGTCAATTAAAGTGTCGCAATGTTACCCAAAACAGCTTCGAAAAGATAATCAAGTAAATATAGATTTGCAGGTGCACAAAAATAACAACAACAAAATAAGTGTTATTCCCACTGAAACGATGTCCCACAATTGGTAAAATATGAAGTTTGAACATTTGTGCGAAGCAACAACGCACATACGTTTTTACAATTATGCTCATTCGAAACCAACAGGGCTACTGGACCTTGTTCTTCTCTGTCATTGGGTAAAGGTAGTTCCATAACGCAAAATGCGGTAGAAAGAAACTTCGACAATTCCAAAAGAAAAGAACACCGTGGTGGAATCAACAGCTACAGGAAGCAATACAAACAAAGATAACATTATACAAGAAGTGGTTGAAATCGAAGTCACAAGAGGACTACGCAACCTACAGACTCAATAGAATGAGAATGCATTCAAAAAACTTAGTCAAGAACTCCAAAAACGACGTATGGAATAAATACGGCGAACAAATAGCGCTCATGTTTCGCCAGAAACGGAGAGATTTCTTTTAAAGTGTGTTGGTAATGAGAATTAGAGACGACAGCCTTAACCCCACCACAATTATAAACGACAAACACGGGACGCCGATTTTCGATCCATAAAAAAGGAAAACACGATAGAGAGAGTATTTTCTAGAACTCCTAAACCCGAATGGCATTCGGTTGCACTCCATACATATGAGCTCAAACACAGGAAGAACAGCGCCCGAAATATTAATCCAGGAGATTGAGGAAGTCCTTTTAAAAGCCCAAATCGTAAAGCTGCAGTCGCGGACGGGATAACTTGCGATGCAATTAAAGTTTGTGGATCACTAGAAGTAAAATGGTTACATAGAATATTCTCAGCAGCTTGGGAGCAAAATAGAGTCCTTAAAGACTGGCATGAAACTCTTATAGTGCCAATCTGGAAAAAACAAAGGCAACAAAAAAGAGTGTGATACCTACCGGGGGATTTCGCTACCAAGTCACACAGGGAAACTATATGCGAAAATCCTGGAGAAGAGAATTCGGCCGATCCTCGAATTACAGCTGAGTTGGACTCAATTTTGCTTCCGACGGAGTGGGAGCTGCACATATGCTTTATTCACCCTGAGACAACTAAGTCAAATAAACATCAAATACGATCGGAAACTCAAAATTGCTTTCATAGACCAAGAAGAAGCTTAAGTTACTCTCAACCAAAAGATCTTTTCAATGCATTAGATGAGGAGTCTCAAACTCAAACAAACCCCGGGGCTGCCCAAGAAGACAAATTACTCTTTGTCTTTTTTGCAGTAACCTAGGAGGTCATTGTAACATCACATATTAATTGTTTGTTACTAATATTTGAATTATGTCTAACCATCCATAATAGTAGCAACCAATCATTTAGCAGAAAATTATGCAGTTCTTCGAACCACAGCTTGTATTGCTTCTTGTACATGTTGATTCCACCACACAGTTATTTTCTTTTGGAATTGTCAAAGTTACTTTCTACTGCATTTTGCGTTCACCGTGTTCATCAGCACAAAAAACTCATCACAGACAGAGTATATATCGAAAAGAATCCCACGGCTGCAATATACAGACCAGACAGAGTAGACAGAAATACACTGTAGGCCATCCTAGACGACTACGGAGTAGATGGCCAACTATTAGAGAATATTAGAGCACGGTACCAAGAGTGTAAGGAGTACTCTGAGTGGAGTGAAGTGAAAAGTGGTGTGCCACAGGGCTCGGTTTTGGGACCAATTTTGTTCTTGATATATATAAATGATTTGGACATTGATATGAGATCCATGATTGCAAAATTTGCTGATGACACAAAACTATGCAGTAGTGTCTCATCTAAAGCGGAAGTGGATATATTGATGTCGGATTTAGTTAAAATTCGAGAATGGTCTGTAAGCTGGCAAATGGAGTTTAATGTAGATAAATGTACAGTCATCCACATGGGTAGATCCAATATGGAACATAATTACAGAATGGGAGAAAACAATATTAGAAAGATAGATAAGGAAAGGGACCTAGGGGTTATAATAGATCATACAGGAAAGGTGAGTGAGCAAGTTAAGGTAGCAGTGAAAAAGGCAAATGCAATGTTAGGTATGATAAAAAGAAATATTAAACATAGGAGCAAGGAAGTGATCGTCAAACTGTATAAAGCTTTAGTTAGACCTAGATTGGAGTACTGTGTACAGGTGTGGAGTCCTTATCATAGAGGGGACATAAACATGCTAGAAAGAATACAAAAAAGAGCGACAAAGATGATAGTGGGATTCCAGAATTACAGTTATGAGGAACGACTCAGAAAAACCGGCCTACAGTGTCTCGAAGAGAGAAGAATTCGTGGTGACTTAATACAGGTTTATAAGATGATCAGAGGAATCGATAAATTAGACTATAACAAGTTTTTTTAAAATACAGCCACCTACAATAACACGAGGGCATAGCTACAAGCTGATTAAAGAGAGGTCCAGGTTAGATATTAGGAAATATTTTTTTAGTCAGAGAGTGGTGTCTGCTTGGAATGCATTGCCAGGGGAGGTAGTGGAGGCAGGGACAGTTAATGCATTTAAGAATAAACTGGATGTGCATAGATTTTAGAGCAAGGTGATGTAAATGTAACTGGTTGTATACAGACTCTGCAGGGTCTTCTAAACCAGTATAAAGATGTTAAGTTAAGTTAAGTGTTAAAGTATAGTAAGAACAACACATGCCCTGACCGAAACAATCGAAGAACAACCGGGGTGAGACAAGGGTGTCTGTTGTCGTCACTACTCTTCAGCACATATATGGACAGAATAATGATGAAGGCCTGTTGTCGTCACTACTCTTCAGCACATATATGGACAGAATAATGATGAAGGCCAAATTAGAGAGTCTGTCAAGAAATGTAGAGGAAGAAAGAACAGAGGCTGATCAGTTAAATGAGCTCCTTTTTGTAGATGATCAATGTCTACTTGACGAGAGTGAAGATGATCTGCAGCACAATATGACTGTTCTCAACCATTGCCATCTTGGCTCAAGTGGGGGAAGGACACATTATGAGAATTAACCCATCCAAAACAAAAACTATGCAGATAAACAGATCGCACGAAAACTTGAACATTATGGTAAACGGGACCAAGATCAAACAAGTGCGGGAGTTCAGAAACATGGCCAGAGTTTTCACACATGATGGATGTTTATGTAGAGAAATTGAGATCATCTGCCAAAAAGGAAATGTAATTGCATTCCTGCTGTCGCCATTGTTAAAACACCCCAACATAAACATGTCCACATAAAGAATGCTGATCAACAATATATTCATGCCAACTCTCTGTTATCAGCGCCAAACGTGGACTTTAACAAAAACTCTAGAGATAAAGATCACGACATGTGAGATGAGATGCCCCCAGAAAACAATCAACGTAACTAGGAGAGAAAGAATGCGCAATGCAGATTTGAGAAGAATAGTTGAAGCGAGACCCTGCTCAAAATATATTGATGAGACGAGAAACAAGTGGTTCGGTCACCTAATGAGAATGCATCCCGACCAACTACCCATGTGCGCCTATAGCGCACGACGTTCTGGTTTTCGAAACCGTGGCCGATCGAGAACTAGTTGGATAGAAAATGTTGCGGATGTTCTAAATCGTCATGGGATGGCGACTACTTCAGCGACGCGTCTAACCCTGTGCAGAAAACTACGACCCCCCCCCCCCCCCCCACATCGCGGCATACACGAATAAGACAAGACAAGTCCCATAGCAGGCAGGCACTGCTGTCTGGGATGAACTGTTAAAGCCTTCACTGTACTAAGACACAGCTTTGGAAGGTGGGTTGGCCTGTTCTCCGTGCCTTTTTCTTCCCTAGTCACCAGTTAGGTACCCATTTACAGAAGGTCGACCGTAGCTTCCAGTAGCCAGAGTTGAACTCCGTACCTTTGTAATGAGAAGCGAATGCTCTACCATTGTGCTAATCAGCCGATCATCTCTGCCATTACTGCAATCTGATTAAGATGTACACACAAAAAAAACTAATAAAAACAATTAGTATTGCAGATTTTTTGTATGATACATATCATAATTTGTTTATTATTAAATGCCAACTACGATGGAAGATTCCAGGGCAATCGCGAAAACTAACAAAGTGAAATTTAAGTGCTTTATACGAGTTGGAGAAAAGAGTTAAATTCCAAAACTCGGTGATGCTGCTTTAGTTACAAAATGTGTTTCTGACGATATAGATCATCAGTGGTAGAATATAAAAGAGGTCGTAAAAGAGGCAGCAGGGTAACAAGAAAGAAAACAAGAAACCGTGGCTTACATATGAAATACTAAACCAAATAAAGGACAGACGCAAATGGAAAAAAAAACAATATTGCAGAGCATGGCGTTGCTACGCATAAACATATCGAGAATTAATTAGATCGAGAATGCACGATGGCGAGAAAAATGGTGAATAGACCAATTGCTTGGAACTTGCAGACGTGGAGAGAACGTGGACGTCCGATCTAGTACATAAGAACGTACAACAACCGTTTCGCAAATCTAAGAGCATACAATCACGGATGATTAATGATAATCATGGGAAACCAATAACAGACCAAGAGAACGAAAAGTGAGATTGATAGGATATCTTAAGGAACTACTATTGTGGGGGCCTTTATCAAGTTAACACACTACTAAATGTAACATTGACATAAGAGATATTACATATAAACAGAGGCAAATTTAATAAGGCACTTTCTTTAATTCCAAACAACAAAACACCAGGGATAGATCGAGCTACTCAAAGCAGCGGGTGAGACTTTATATAATTTACTTTGTCAATATATTAATGCCATTTACAACACGTGAATATGACTAAAAGAGCACACAACTTCAATATTAATTCATTTACCCAATTCCTAGCGATGTTTATAACATATGCATATACAATTCTTTTGAAGATAATTTAGATTCTTCTTCTTCTTCGTTCGTTGTCAATCTCTCGCTACAAAGCACTGAACAGGGTTTTGTAAGTAGCAGGATGTAGTCCGGAGAACGGAATGCGTTGTGTCTCTAGTTTACAGCTTGACTACGATATTTGCATCATTCGGTCCGACCCCCCCCCCCCCCAGGAGCCACCACCTTGTCGAGGTGGGGGGGGGGGCGCTGGCGTGTCTCAGTGACCCAGTGAGCTATGTCGGCGGGAACATATGTTCCTGGCAGGGCCACAAATGCCGAACAGGTCACTGGAGAGGGGCCAGACTAAGAATGGAAGCAGCCGGGTGGTGTTCAAGAGTCCAGGAAGCCAGAACACCTGGGAGCGGAAACTATAGCAGATAGAGCTCTCAACCCAGGAGGGCAGGACAATCAAGGACTATCATCTAGCGAGCCCAACCCAGGAGGGCAGGACAATCAGGGACTATCATCTAGCGAGCCCAACCCAGGAGGGCAGGACAATCAAGGACTATCATCTAGCGAGCCCAACCCAGGACAATCAAGGACTATCATCTAGCGAGCCCAACCCAGGAGGGCAGGACAATCAATGACTATCATCTAGCGAGCCCAATCCAGGAGGGCAGGACAATCAAGGACTATCATCTAGCGAGCCCAACCCAGGAGGACAGGACAATCAAGGACTATCATCTAGCGAGCCCAACCCAGGAGGGCAGGACGATCAAGGACTATCATCTAGCGAGCCCAACCCAGGAGGTCAGGACAATCAAGGACTATCATCTAGCGAGCCCAAACAAGGAGGGCAGGACAATCAGGGACTATCATCTAGCGAGCCCAACCCAGGAGGGCAGGACAATCAAGGACTATCATCTAGCGAGCCCAACCCAGGACAATCAAGGACTATCATCTAGCGAGCCCAACCCAGGAGGCAGGACAATCAAGGACTATCATCTAGCGAGTCCAACCCAGGAGGCAGGACAATCAAGGACTATCATCTAGCGAGCCCAACCCAGGAGGGCAGGACAATCAAGGACTATCATCTAGCGAGCCCAACCCAGGAGGCAGGACAATCAAGGACTATCATCTAGCGACTCCAACCCAGGAGGGCAGGACAATCAAGGACTATCATCTAGCGAGCCCAACCCAGGACAATCAATACTATCATCTAGCGAGCCCAACCCAGGAGGGCAGGACAATCAAGGACTATCATCTAGCGAGTCCAACCCAGGAGGGCAGGACAATCAAGGACTATCATCTAGCGAGCCCAACCCAGGACAATCAAGGACTATCATCTAGCGACTCCAACCCAGGAGGGCAGGACAATCAAGGACTATCATCTAGCGACTCCAACCCAGGACAATCAAGGACTATCATCTAGCGACTCCAACCCAGGAGGGCAGGACAATCAAGGACTATCATCTAGCGACTCCAACCCAGGACAATCAAGGACTATCATCTAGCGACTCCAACCTAGGAGGCAGGACAATCAAGGACTATCATCTAGCGAGCCCAACCCAGGACAATCAAGGACTATCATCTAGCGACTCCAACACAGGAGGGCAGGACAATCAAGGACTATCATCTAGCGAGCCCAACACAGGAGGCAGGACAATCAAGGACTATCATCTAGCGAGCCCAATCCAGGATTCAGGACAATCAAGGACTATCATCTAGCGAGCCCAACCCAGGAGGGCAGGACAATCAAGGACTATCATCTAGCGAGCCCAACCTAGGAGGGCAGGACAATCAAGGACTATCATCTAGCGAGCCAAAACAAGGAAAAGTCAAAAGGAAAAGCCATTCCTGGACTTTAATATCTGACCAAAATTGCCCAGTTATGGGAAAAAGGGCCTCAAGTCCACTGTGTATCAACGTGCTAATGGACTGCGTGGTTGCTGAGAGATCAGTTAGGAATGTGGGAGTCTGGTAGGCGAGAGGGGGGGGGGGGCGCCAGGCTCATGGACTCCAAATAGGACATCCCCTGTCTCTTCCCTGACAAGGGGCAACTGTCAGGGTGACCGTATAACTGCCCCATCAAACCATATATAAACATGGTATCAAAGAATAACCTGCTGCCTCGCAGGTTTAGCAGCCAGGTCGGTTGGGGACAACTAAAGGCTAAGGATGCGAACCTGAAGAAAATGATTGCTGAAAACGGAAGTGTTGGATCGAAAGGTGCAAATAAAACAGCTCGCTGCTGCGTATCTCATCCAAGGATTATCAAGGACCCGGACTATACAGAGAGACACCATAAGGTACCCGCACAGACAAAGACATGTTTCTCCCGCCATGGGCACACTGATACATCTGCCACTCAAACCCTGCAGGTGTTGCAATGGTACGCTGAAGGTATATACAACAAAAAGGAAGCGTTGTCCAGAACACAATTTGAGGAAGAAATACACGTTGCCTGTATCCAGGAAACACACCTTAATCCAAACCACAGATTTTGCATAAGAGGATATGAAACCCACAGACTGGATAGGGATGTGCATAAGGGGGGTGTGCTTATCCTATCCAAAATATCAATCCCATCAAAGATGATCTCAGTGGAAACAAACGAAGAAGCCGAAACCATAGGGGTAGACATAACCTTACCGAATCAGACAGTTAGAATTTATAATACATACTGCCCGCCAACAAAAAATCTGGCCCTAGAAGCCATGAATATTATGGACCAGGCAACCATAGTGGTAGGAGACTTTAACAGCCAGTCTTAGAGGTGGGGTTACACACAGGCCAATACAAGGGGACACGAACTAGAGGATTGGGAGATTGACAATAGCCTCTATCTGAACAACCTCTCAGATGACACCTCCGATGTTCTATTCCAGGCGATGGACCTCAACATCACCCCCTGACTTTGCATTTACCACCTGCGACCTAAGCCAAAAATCCAAAAGAAAAGTACTTGCACCTCTTGCAGAAAGCGAACGTAGACCCATCAAACTTACAATAAACCTGGGAAACATTCCATCAGACCACAAGCCATTGCCCAGGTGGAACTATAAGAGAGCAGACTGGCAGAAGTTTGCCATAAGTACAAATCTTTACTGCCAGTCCATCAACACTCACCACAAGAAAGTAGGCAAGATGGTGGAAAAAATCAACCAGTGTCTTATAAAGGCAGCAATGGAGAACATCCCAAGAGGCGCCAGAAGAAATTACAAACCGTATTGGTCACCTGAAGTGCAACAAATGGAACTTCAACTAAAAGAGACAAAAGAAAGAGCGAAAACTGGCCGATATCAAGAAAGCAACATCGCACTCAAGGCAGCTGCTGCAAGATATAGGAAAATAGTTAACCAAGCATGCAAGAGCATACAGAAACCCTCAACTTTGAAAGAGAGAGCAAGAAACTCTGGAAGCTAGCAAAGGCCTTGAGTGACGAAAACAGCTACAAGCCAAAATTGCGATGGAAAATGAAGAGCAGGTACTAACTGGGAAAAAAGCAGCGGATGTTCTAATCCAAAATTATGCAAAAACAAGTAGAAACAAAATCCCAGCAGACATGAAAAGGCATATTATGAAATAAATAAATCACACGAAGCACTCAATGCGAATACCTGAGGAACATCTGATAGTAAATATCAACAAGACAGAACTGGAGTCAGCCATTAGTGAACTCAAGAAGAGAAAAGCCACAGGAAAGGATGGCTTCACTAATGAAATGCTCTCTAACATGGGAGAAGTAGCAAAGAACAAACTGCTACACATCTTTAACACAAGCTAGAAACAACGAACTGTCCCCACAGTGTGGAAGGAGGCAATGACTATTCCCATCCTTAAACATGGGAAAGACAACATGAAGCCAGGCAGTTACAGACATATTAGTCTACTCAGATGTGTGGGGAAACTAATGGAACGAATAGTTAACACTAGAATAACCTGGCATATGGAATCAAAGAATTTACTTATCCCCCAGCAAGAAGGTTTTCGTAGAAACAAATCGACCGAAGATCAGGTGACATATATCTCGCAGGAGATGGTAGATGCATTTCAAGAAAAAATGAAAACACTGGCAGTCTGGATAGACCTAGAAAAAGCATTTGTTAAATATGGAAGAGCGGGTTAAAACTGAAACTACTGCAAATGGGTGTAACCAACAACATGTACAAGTGGATCAGTGATTACCTAGATAACAGGACAGCAAGGGTGCAACTCCAATGACACCTCAGCAAAAATATGAAAATGGAACAAGGATTCCCGCAAGGTGGAATACTCTCACCCATGCTGTTCCTCATATATATCAATGATATAATCACAGAAATTCCTAAAAGAGTGCACAGTGCACTATATGCAGATGACCTGGCACTATGGACATCCGAAAAGTCTACACCTGTAGCTAGAAACCAAATGCAGGAGGCTCTAAATTAAATAGAGACATGGACAAAAAAATGGCATATCACTATAAACGAATCCAAAACCACGTACACAATCTTATCTCAATCTCCCAAGCCCCCAAAAAGTAATCCGGAAAGTAAATGGTCAGACTTTCCCCCATTGACATAAGTCCAACTTATATAGGAATAACAATGGGCCCAAGGTTGACATGGAAAAACCAGATAAAAAAAAGCCACCAACAAAGCTAAGACCAGAATGGGGATAATGAGGAAGATATCAGGCTCAACATGGGGAGCTGACACGGGCACACTAAAGAAACTGTACACATGTTATGTGAGACCAGTGCTAGAATACGGGATAGCAGCATGGTTCACAGCAACAAAGAATAACTTTCACAAAATAAATACAACCCAAAACCAAGGTACACGTATCATCACTGGAGCTATGAGAACAACACCAATAAATGCAATGGAGAACATCACACGAATCGAAAGTATGGAGACGCGCAGAGACCAAAAAACACTCCAGCAGAGAGAGAAGTTCAGACGAATGCCTGATCACCCAATATATGACAGGATAAATCGCATGGGAAGAGGGAGATTAAAGAGAAACCACTTCATATCAAAAACAAAAGAACTTGCAAGAGCAGACCAAATCATTAGCCAGGCAGTAGTTAGAGATCTAAAACAAACATCCCAAATTCCACCATGGAAAAAAGCCAAGTCCTCTGGGATGGTAGAAACCATGGAGGGAATAGGGGAAAAGGGAATTCAGACAGATTCAGAAAGGAAATTTATCACAGAAGAATATCTTAGGAGAGTATACCCACCAGAAACATGGACACACGTATATACAGATGGCTCATCTAACAAAGCCACATCCAATGGAGGTGGAGGGGGTCTATTACAGACTAAGGAATGGAGAAGAAAAAAAGCGAGTTTTAACTACGGGAACATATTCCAGTAATTTCCGTGCAGAAGCAGAGGCACTGAAGGCCGCAGCTGAGCTTGTAATCCAAGATAAAGATATCCACCAAGAAAACATAGTATTCCTGACTGATGCCGCGTCAGTAAAAGCAGCACTAAAACAACACAAAGATGAAGATCTCGAGCAATGTATGTTCTCCCTGACACAGCTCTCAGCAGAACACCCAAGGTTGATCATACAGTGGATCCCATCTGACTGCAATATTGAAGGCAATGAAGCTGCAGACAAACTAGCAAAGTGTGGAGGAGCATCCCCACAAACAGACCTGAGCATCACATATAATGAGGCCAAGACCATAATTAAAGCCAACGTCAGTGTAAAATGGGCTGATCCACACCTCGACTTCCGAAAAGAAGACAGCTACTATAACTTAACTAGAGAAGAGCAAGTCATCATCTTCAGACTGAGAACTGGGCATAACAGACTCAAGAGTCATCTTTACAACAAAATGAGGATTGTGACAGATAACAGGTGCCCATGTGGGGAGCATATCATGACCGTGGAACACATCATACAAAGCTGCATGCTTACGCAGGAAAAGAGAACAATGCTGGCCTCGTGAGACAGATATGCGACAGAAGCTGTATGGAAATGAAATAGCCTTACAAACAACGGTGTCCTTTGTAAGAGAAACCGGAACCTTGATCTGAGGATGAACGAAGAAGAAGAAGAAGAAATTCGGTCCGACACATTCGTCTTCTGCGGGATAATTTAGATGAGAATTGATGGAAAGATAGACGAGGGGCTGAAAGATAACCATTTTGAACTTCGCAATGCTAGAGGTCCACATTATGCCACCGGATCATGAGGCTTCTCACAGAAAGAATGATCGATCATTGACGATCACTATTTATCTGCTTTATTCTTTGATAGAGTCCCCTAGAACAAACCTTGCAATATTCTGCAGCAAATAGGTATAAAAAGACCACTCCAGTTAAACCAGAACCTGTTTGAAAATCTTATTATATCAATCCAAGAAGTTTTCACCGATTCAGTTTCCATAACACACGAGGTATGGCATGCTGCTTGCTTTTACCGAGTCTCTTTAGCGCATATTCTGAGATGATGATGGACAAGGCTATGCGGAGTTGTAATAGGGGTGTCAAAGTTATTGGTATGAAAGTTAATGCCATCAAATTTGCCGATGGCCAAGCGATACTGAGACGATCAGTAGCAGTGTACCAAATGCTGCTTGAAAAAAATGAAAGCACAGTCAAAGAGTTTCGCATGAAAATAAATACATCGTAGACTTTGGTAATATCCATGTCACATAGGTAAATAAATACAATCATCAACGGAGAAATAATCGAACAAGTATATAAGTTTACATATTTGGGCCAAACCAAAACAGAAGATGGCTGCAGCGAGAAAGAAATTAAAACAAATATGGCAATGGCAGAAAAAGTGCTTCAGAGAAAAACAGAAATATAAATGAAAGAATATCAGGATCAGGTCATCCCATAGCCAGTGACGTCGTTAGGGCACACATGAAGACATCCACGCCACCCCTCTCTGTCAGCGGCCGTTGCCTGTGACTCTTCTGGTCGGAGATTGGTCCAATCATTTATGTTGTCCTCCCACCTCTTTTTGGGACGGCCTCTTCGACGTCTGCCATGCACCTTCCCGTGCAGGATAGTAGTATTTGCAAGGCCATTTGATCTCGATATGTGACCGTACCAAACGAGTTTCCTTCTTTTGACAGTTGCCAAGAGGTCTTCAAAAGGCCCTATTGCTGTTGTAATTATTTCTCGTATTTTCTCAATTTTAACTTGATCTTTGTACGTGACGTTTAGAAGTCTTCCGAAACATCTAATCTCCAATGCCTGTCTCCTCCGCTGTAGGTCAGCTGCAATTGTCCATGTGTCACAAGCATAGAGGAATGTTGACATTAAATATGATTTTCGTGCATAGTGATAACCGTTTCTTGCCAGATTCTATGTGCTGTTCTGGTCAACACCTCACATTTCGATCCTTCATCACTGACAATCGAACCCAGATATTTAAAACGGTTGACCACTTTGAGTTTCTGACCTCAAACAACTGCTGCCTTGCAGATGGGCTGGGGACAGCCAATGGCTAAGGAGGGCAACCTTACAGAAACGCCTGTTGAAATTGGATGCACTGGGCCACAGGCTTAACGAAACAGTGCAACGTAAATCGCTGTATGATGACGTCACAATTTACAAGAAGACAGTATGGTGCTCATCCTGTGGAGTCCCACCAGGCAGAGAGAGTGCCGGGCCCCACGCCTCGAAGGGGCCCACCAGGCAGAGAGAGTGCCGAGCCCCACGCCTCGAAGGGTCCCACCAGGCAGAGAGAGTGCCGGGCCCCACGCCTCGAAGGGGCCCACCAGGCAGAGAGAGTGCCGGGCCCCACGCCTCGAAGGGGCCTACCTAATGCTACTGGGGATCTCCCACCCATGTGCTGTGGAGTCAAGGCACAAGGAGATGGGGCAAGAGCTATTTCCCGAAAACCCAAGACCCTTTAAATACTATAGTCGAATGCGGAGGGAGTCCTTAACAAAAAAGGTTTCTCTAACAAATCGCCTGTACGAAGGCAAGATAGACGTGGCATGTATCCAAGAGACATACATCAACAACAACCACAGATTCTCAATAAGAAGATACCAGACCTTCCGTCTGGATAGAGAAGGTCACAAAGGAGCAGTTCTGATACTGACACGAAACTGCATACCAAGTAGCGCAGTATCTGTAAATCACACGGGACAAGCAGAAATTGTAGAAGTCGACATAATGACACAAGAAACGAAAATCCGTATCTTCAACCTGTGTGGTCCACCCAACAAAGACCTGTCGCTCTCGAGTATGGAAATCAAGGACTCCATCTGCCTAGTGGTTGGAGACTTCAACAGTCACTTGGAGAGATGGGGATATTCAGATACAGACAGCAGAGGTGATGAAGAGGAAGACTGGGAGATGGACACAAATCTCTATCTTATCAATAGGCAAGACGACAGCCTTAGCTTCTATTCTAGAACATGGTATACCACCTCCACTCCAGACCTGGCCTTCTCCACGGGGGATATTCACCACAAAATAGACCGTCAGGTGCTCGACCAATTGGCAGGTAGCGATCACAGGACAATTAGGCTAGAAATTGATATGGAAGAAGGCCCCCAGGAAATAAAACTACTGCCACGTTGGAACTACAGACGAGCCGACTGGGACCGATTTGAAATGCTGACAGATGGACTGTGTGAAACTATCAACACACGAAATAATATGAAACCTATGGTGGAAAGCCTAAGCAAAGCAATACTGCAAGCAGCCACAGAGACCATCCCAAGAGGGGCAAGGAAAAACTATAAGCCATATTGGAATCATGAACTGCAGAAAGCTGAGAATGAAGTCTCAAACGCTAGGAACACGGCAGAGATAGAGAGAGAGAGAGAGAGAGAGAGAGAGAGAGAGAGAGAGAGAGAGGGAGAGAGAGATAGCAATCTATTGAAGTAAATACCTCCCTCAAGGTCACCACTTCGAAATACAAAAGAACACTAAACCAAATAACAAGAGACAGTTGAAACAAAAAACAGAAAGCCTCAATCTAGATAAAGTAGGAAACAAACTATGGAAGTTAGTCAGAGCCATGAATGACGAAATACCATCAAATAAACAAATTACCATTAAGCTGAGTGACAACATGCTCACTGGAAAAAAAGCAGCAAACGCTTTTATAGAACATTATGCCAGAGCAAACCACATTGATGTCCCTAGACAGGCATACAGACATACGTGAAGAACAAAAGAGCCACGACAACATCAAGATTGCACCAGAGGAGCACATGATGCAAAACTAACCATGAATGAAATGAATGAGGCCATGAGAACTTTAAAGAAAAAGAAATCGCCCGGAAAAGGTTGGGTAACAAATGAAATGCTCATGGGGTTGGGCCAAACAGCAAAAAGGAAGTTACTATCAGTCCTGAACCAAAGCTGGAAAAGGGGAATTGTACCGCAGGCATGGAAAGATGCTGTATTTATACCAGTACCAAAGAAAGAAAAAGATAGTACAAATCCAAATGGATACAGGCCTATCAGTCTACTGGGCTGTGTAGGTAAACTGATGGAGCGTATGATAAACACCAGACTAAATTGGCACCTGGAAGCAAAACACATATTAATTCCACAACAAGCAGGATTTAGACAACACAGATCCACCGAGGACCAGATCACTCTCATAGCACAGGAAATAGAGGATGCTTACCAAGAGAAAAAGCATACAGTAGCGGTTTGGGTGGATCTAGAGAAGGCATTTGACAAGGTGTGGAAAGAGGGACTTAAAGTCAAGCTACGAAGAAGTGAAGTATCTGGAAAAATGTACAGATGGATCAGCCACTACCTCGAAAACAGAACAGCCAGAGTTCTAGTACAAGGGCAGATGAGCAAAAAGGTGACACTGAAGCAAGGAGTACCCAAAGGGGGAGTACTGTCACCCACACTTTTTCTGGTGTATATAAACAACATCATAGAGAATATACCAAGAAGAGTCCACAGCTCCATGTTTGCAGACGATCTGGCTATGTGGACCTCTGAAGAAAATCTCACCATAGCAAACAATCAGATGCAGCAGACCCTAACATCATTGGATGAGTGGGCGAACTCATGGCCGGTCAAAATAAATGAAGAAAAAACAACATGTACGACATTCTCCCTTTCAAATAAACCATAGAACACCAAAATAAGTCTTAATGGCAAATATCTGCGGCCAAACTACTTGGGCGTCACATTTGATCAGCGCAAGACATGGAAAAGTCAGATCGAGAGAAAACGAATGAGAGCATGACAAAGAATGGCAATCATGAGGAAACTTACTGGCACAAGCTGAGAAGCAGACGAAAATATACTGAAGAAACTGTACACTGGAAGAGTGAGACCAGTTCTCTAGTATGGCATTGCGGCATGGACAACAGCAGCAAAGGCGAACTTCGATAAAATTAGCAAACTTCAAAACCAAGCCATGAGAGTTATAACAGGAGGCATGAAGTCAACGCCAATTGTAGAACTTGAAAAGATTACAAATCTGCAATCCATGACCGATAGAAGAGACAGCAGAGCCCAGCAGCAAGCAGAGAAACTAAGAAGACTGACAGACCATCCAATGCATCATAGACTAAATAGATTTGGAAAAGGGAAACTAAAGCGGAGAAACTTTGCAGAAATAGTCAAAGCAAAGATGAACGAAGACCCTATGAACACCATAACAATACCAAAGCCCATCCCTATTGTACGCAAACCTACCAGGAAGCAACATATCATTCCAGAGGTGGCAGAAAATATACCAGGTATTGGACACCGGTAGTTCTTAATCTCGTGTGTTAGCTTATTGATTTTACCACATGGGTTCAGTGTTCTGTCATTCCATGTTCCTATTATGAGCTTGTCCTTCCTAAGCTTTATTGTTCCACCAGTAGCAAAAGTATCACCTCCGCACTGGTGTGGGACGGTAGGTGCGGTCGTTGTTAATTGGTTGCGACCGAGCCGGTATAGTTGATTTTGGTTGTGCCTTGATGCGTAAATCTTGGGATGTTGTCTCTTGGCGGAACCCATCGTCTCCCCAAGCCGGTGCTGGCCAACATCTACATCAGACATGGAGGAGCCCGTCTCCCCAGTCGAGCTTTGCCTACAGCCTTGCGACCATAGTTTCTCAGTGTGTACCAGGAGTAGCTAGCAGGCCCTGATTGCTGGGTTGCAATGCCGAGCGCAAACACACAATTGTACACAGTGGTTTTACCGCTGCCTAAATCAGGGAACCTAAAAATGTGTCAGAACTATAGAACAATTAGTCATTCTAGCAATGTTCTCTTAAGAATAATCTTCAACAAGTTAAAATCACAGGCAGATAACCATTGCCGTAGAGCAAGCAGGGTTTCGAGCGGGAAGAATTTGTTTTAGTACCAATTTTGTTCTTGATATATATAAACGATTTGGACATTGATCCATGATTGTAAAATTTGGTGATGACACAAAATTATCTAGCAGTATCTCATCTAAAGCAGAAGTTGATAATTGAGGTCGGATATATATGAGGACTTTTATATACAGACTGCATAGTCTTCCAACCAGTATAACGACGTTAAGTTAAGTACCACTGAACAGATATTTAACCTGCGGATATTAAATGAGAAACCACTGAACAGATATTTAACCTGCGGATATTAAATGAGAAACCACTGAACAGATATTTAACCTGCGGATATTAAATGAGAAACCACTGAACAGATATTTAACCTGCGGATATTAAATGAGAAACCACTGAACAGATATTTAACCTGCGGATATTAAATGAGAAACCACTGAACAGATATTTAACCTGCTGATATTAAATGAGAAACCACTGAACAGATATTCAACCTGCGGATATTAAATGAGAAACCACTGAACAGATATTTAACCTGCGGATATTAAATGAGAAACCACTGAACAGATATTTAACCTGCGGATATTAAATGAGAAACCACTGAACAGATATTTAACCTGCGGATATTAAATGAGAAACCACTGAACAGATATTCAACCTGCGGATATTAAATGAGAAACCACTGAACAGATATTTAACCTGCGGATATTAAATGAGAAACAACACATATAATGTCTTCGTCGATTTATAAAAAGGCGTTCGGTAGAGTATGAGATCTGCGCTATGGACAACAATGAAGCATTACAAGATCAATAGTAATATTGTGAAGGTAATTGAGAACTATTATGAAAAGGCGTCAAGTGCAGTTTCTGTAGACGGAATACTAGACGAATGTTTCCGTACGTCAACATTCTTCAATGAATTCTTTGAAAGAATAATAAAGGAAGCCCTGGATGGACGTGTTGGTACGGTCAGTATAGGTGACAAAACGATTACAAACCCACGATTTTCATATGATATAGATCATGGCCATATATAGTTTACACTACAGATAGCCATGTATAGACGGTCTGAGAGGCACGGAAACGGATTTCCGGGAGCTGATTATTAGATTGGACAGAGCGGCGCAGAGCTATGGCATGGAGATACATGCAGAAAAGACAAAGCTGATGACTTATAACACGGAAGGGTTTACATCTGTGATAAAAGCAAATGGTCAGGAACTCAAAGTTTTACACCGGTTCAAGTATCTGGAATCACTGATCAGTGACGAGGGCACGCAGCTTGATATAATAGACAGAATAGCACAGACAACAACGGCGCTTATGCGTTTGAAACTCATATGGCAGGTTAAGCGGTTCGCCATCAGCATAAAAGTTAGACTAAGGTCCAAAGTAATTACACATTCGAAACTGCATGGTTCCGTACCAGGAAGGAGAGAACGGGGGTGTCCAAGGAAGAGATGGGGAGACAACATCACTGAGTGGTCAAACCTTTGTCCCGGTGAGACACGACTGGTGACAACGGACAGAGAGAGATGGCGTGAGTTTGTGGGAGTGTCTCCAAGTGTGCCTCAACGACCTGATGCGTTACGGAATGAACTGAACTGAGTCAATTTGCCAATTTTACTGAATAATTTATTCTTAGATTTCAAAGTGTGTTTCATGTGTTATTTTAGTGCAGTTTTGTTTAGTTTCGAGATTGCGATTTGAATTTTATTATTTTATTGAGTTGTGTCAAATTTCGTGCTATAATGTCAGTAACGTTTTAAGATTTCGTGAAAATACCGTTTAAAAAATGAATGACCCTCTCGACATAGACAATGATTCTTTCGATTCAGTTGACTTTTCGTTTAACAAAATTATATTGATGCTTTGTCTTTTGAACAATAGGTGCACATTAAAGAAACATTACATGCACAATTTACGCACTTAAACAATCTTTTCCTCGCAGTCAATTTCAAAAACTTAAAAACACATACGTCTATCGAGGATGAGGATGAGGTCCTGGGCCCAACATGGCACACCGAGGCAAAAGAGTAAATTGAGTTTACTCAACATTTGGCTACCTAGTATCAGACACATGTGCCTGATTGAATACCAGGATTTTGAGATTTGAGACAAACCACACAATGAAATGAATCAGCGACTAAATAGGTTTGGAAAAGGGAGACTAACGCGGACACATTTTTTAGAAATAGATAAAACAAAGATGAGATAAGACCCTAGGAACGCCATATCAGCACCAAAGCCCATCCTCCCTTGTACGCAAACCTATCTGCAAGCAGCAGCTTTTTCCAAAGATGATAGAAAATATACATCACGGCGGAGAAGGATCTCACCCTGGGGGCCACTCTTCCCTTCTCTCTCTTCTCGCATCACTCTGTTTCATTTGACTCTGTCCTACAATCACACTCTTGCACAACTTTCACACGCGCCCTCATGGTGAGGCCCTTCCATTGCACTTTGGTTGGGCTAGCTTCTGAGGGCACACAAACCTAGCTTAGGTACATACAGACGCACACATGCATCCAAGCGCTGGTTTATGCGTCCTGATATCGCCCAATGGACTACGGTCTGGGGTGGAAAATGGCGCGCCTCCGCCAGTAGAAACTAGTGAGGCAAACATCTAAGCAAAAAAAAAAAAAAAAAAAAGCGTCGGACTATCTTCTACTTTCCCCTCCAGTATTGTTTTCAATAAAGTATCGTTTCTTTTCATATGACCAAAATATATGACCTGCCTAATTTTAATGTCTGTCAAAAGTTGTCTACACATGCCTACTCTGAAGAAATTCAATACGATAACTACATTTCGAGTGCCTCTATTTTGTTTTCCAACTGTTTGTCCAAAGTCCACGTGTCTGCAGCGTATAGTAATGGTAAATATATATAACTTCTAATGATGTTTCATTTTAAATGTATTAGTTATTTACACAGATGCCAATATATTCCTCAGCATATTAAATATACTTTTGGCCATTCCTATTCTGTTGGTTGGTTGCTAATGCCCACAATGGGTTTGTAACCCTTTTGTGCGCCCTAACAAAGAACGGAACTTGTGACATAATGTAGTAGCTTTCCTGACATCCGGAGCGTGCTGATGAAGTGGAACGGAGTCCTCCAGGTGGTTGTGCAATGCTTAGCTTCATCTGCGTATCACTCACTACTACGAGGATCACATCGAACCTCTCCTTGTTAGCCAGAATGTTGTCCTCGACAACAGTCCGTTTTCAGGACGACCAACGAGGTCAGGTGAGGGTCTTGGCCAGTATATTTCTCCTGTACTGGCTAACATTGTTTGAGCGTGTGTTTTGAGTGACCAGACGTGAGCCTCATCGTCCCACCCGATTCTCTTCGTTACTTCCCTCTCACATCTCTATTATTTATTTTAGAGAAGAAAACAAAATGCGTTTCATTGTTTCTGACCGATATCAAATCTATTCAACATGATTAGTTTATTGTTAATTTAGCAAACGCTTTGATTTTTATTACCTTTTCTTTAGGTTTTCTTTTACTGTTGTCTTCTTTTTTTTCGTGTAAAGTATTATCTACTGTTCATTTTTAGTTAAAAAACAAAACAAAACAAACAACAACATAAATGCACGCATTCACACGGGAATAAAATATATTTACGACTCTTAATCATAATTATATGACGTTTACTGATCTTCTTCTTCTTAGACGTTCGTCTAGAAAAAGAGGATTTGGTGTGTTGTAGTTGCAGCGAGGTTGCGCCTTTCAACCCTCCACATCCGATTTCAGCTGACTTTTTTGAGTACCGGGTTTTCCTACCCTGCCCTTTGGGCAGGCTACACTAGTGTGCAGCCTGGTTCCAGGATCGCCACGGGGAAGCGGAAAATAGTCTTGGTCAGCTATGGTCCGCTGACCCTGACGCAAGCGGCCCAGCTATGAGCACTTATCTGCTGTCAGCTCATTTACTGCTGCATATTGCCCTCCCCCAACTGACATTCTTAGCAGCTTCCGGGTTCAGTAGTAGCTGATCACGTGACTGTTGGCTCGCCGGCGGAGGGTCGCACGTGTGTCAATTTGTGTTTCATCATTTTGATTGTCTACCTTCTATTGTTGTTACAGTATTTACTAAATTACGAATATACGGGCACATGTGTAAAACAACGGCCTAACAATGGGCATCAAGGATTTTCAAGATTTCTTGGAAAGCGAATGTGCCAGTGCTTGCGTCTCTGTCGACATATTGAAGATTGCCAGAGCCTTTGTTCCAAAAAGAAGTCCAATTCCACGTTTAGGCCAAGTGGAAGCAAGTGGATGTTTCTGCGTTGTCGTAGATGCAGAAAGCTGCCTTGATAGATTATATGGTGGGTACTTCTCAGACTGGGTATGTGGTGGACAGTGGAATCGCATGACATCATTTCTTACTAATTTGGTGCAAGCCTGCCACAATGGGAACATGGAGTTGGTTGTTTTTTTCAATGGGGCATTAGAAAATAAGAAAATCAACGAATGGATGTCACAGCAGCTCGCACAGAGAGACAAAGTGCATTATGTTCTTCGGCATATTGCAAACAAAGGAACACCGCCTCCAAAAGTATGGTGGAATCCACCAGTTTATCTGAAGGAGGCACTGAAAATGACACTCAGGCAGTTGGGTGTAACTGTAGTATGTTCAATGGATGACCATCAACAAGAAGTCATTAGATATTGCAGGGAACACAATCTTCAGGGCATTATTGCTCAAGATTCAGTTTATATTGTGTTTGACCCACCAAGATACTTTTCATCCAACAATTTAAAACTCACTTACAAAGGCTCGTTGGAAACTAAGGAATACATCAGGGATGAGATTGCAAAATGTTTGAACCTCAATCCTAATAGATTTTGCATATTTGCAGCTCTTTTGGGTAAGTCTCCTGTGTGTTATTATTGCAATTTAGCATATATCTAAATTTTTTTCTCAATGTAATCATGAGAGATTTTTACTATTGCTAAGGTATATTTAACTATAGTCTGGTCTAGATCTAATAGTAATAGTAATATTTTGAAGGAAAATATGTTTTTGGCTTCTATTCTACCTACTTTCAGACGGCTTAATTTATATGTAGATCTAGATATGTCAATTCGATAAAATTGGATATTGATCTTGCATCAGTCATCAAAAGTAATAGTAATTTATGTGTTATCAGAACAAAATACGGGGGGGGGGGGGGGGGGGAGAGAGAAGAAGAGGAAAGAAGAAATAGACAACCACGGCCAAAATAAAAATAAATTGTCTGGAGTATGTAAAAAAAAATGTTATAATCTATGTGATAAAGAGCAGCTTAAATACTACCAAAATAGTCCATTAAAATGTAGTAGATCTATAGACTTTAACTATATTGAGACCAATGTCGTGACATAAATTATTATAAATGCCCTTAAAAATCAGTACATCTTTATTGACTTTACAGTTACAGCATCCCTTCAGAATAGTTTCCAACAGTTGAGGTGGGCCGATAGAGGCATACCTATAGTTATAGGTGAGAAAAGGTTCACCCACCTACACTCTGCAGACAACATTATTACGTTATACTCATCAGCCACACCACCAAGGAGGCCCAACACTTGCTGAACGAACTTGAAGAGGTTGGCAGAGGTGTTGCTCTATGGATCAATAGAAAGAAAATAATGCCTCGCAAATCTATACTGTTAAAAATACAAAATCAAGCTGGGAAATAAGTCTGATGTCAGAACCTGCACATACCTGGGGCAGAAATTAATTGCTACTCACACTTTAGACTAGGAGATTTCTAGATGAAGTCTGCATCAGTACAATGAAGCCCATATTCCTGCAGCTGAAAGACACCAGGGCAAAGGCATGTATTTTCAATTCATTGGTCATCCTATCTACGGCAGTGAAGTGTGAAATTTGTCCAACATATGATTATACATGCCCATACGACTGCCCACCTATTCAATGGTGAGATGCCTTGCTGAGAGTCCTTGGTCCGAAATGGTACACATGGGGCACACCTCCTGGACTGAAGCAGAGGATATTGTGATTTAACTTAACGTTTTTATGCTGGTTTAGAAGACCAATCAGAGTCTGTATACAACCAGTTACATTTGCATTACCCTGCTCTAAAAACTATGCACATCCAATCTATTCTTAAATGCATTAACTGTCCCTGACTCCACTACCTCCTGGGGCAATGCATTCCAAGCATTCACCACTCTGACTAAAAAAAATATTTCCTAATACCCAATCTGGACTTTTCTTTAGTTCATTTGTAGCTGTGCCCTCTTGTTCTCATTGGTGGCTGTATTTTGAAAAACTATTATACTTTAAGGACTCCACACCTGTACACAGTACTCCAATCTAGGTCTAACCAATGTTTTATACAGTTTAACAATCACTTCCTTGCTCCTATGTTTAATATTTCTTTTTATCATACCTAACAATTGCATTTGTCTTTTTCACAGCTACCTGGACTTGCTCACTCACCTTACCTGTATGACCTATTATAACCCCTAGGTCCCTTTCATTATCTATCATTCTAATATTGTTATCGCCCATTATGTAATTATGTTCCACATTGGATCTACCCATGTGGATGACTGTACATTAATCTATATTAAACTCCATTTGCCATCTCACCGACCAGCCGTGAATTTGATCAAAATCCGACCTCAATATATCCACCTTTCTGCTATAGATGAGACATTCCTACATAGTTTTTGTGTCGTCTGCAAATTTTTCAATCATAGATCCTATATCAATGTTCAAATCGTTTATATATATCAAGAACAATATCGGACCCAAAACTGAGCCCTTGTGGCACTCCACTTTTCACTTCACACCACTCAGAGTACTCCTTATTTATGCCCACTCTCTGCCTTCTTCCCATTAAACCAACTTTCAATCCATTCGGCAACTTCCCCACCTATTCCATGTGATTTTAACTTTTTAAATAATCTTTCGATGAGGTGCATTATTTCAAAAACCTTTGCAAAATCTAGATAAATAACATCCACTGGTTCCACCGTATCTATCATTTTAGTAACCTCCTCCATGAATTCCAATAGATTTGTTAAGCACGATTTCCCTATAGTAAAACCATGCTGACTTTCTGATTAGATTAAACCTGTCTAGATGTATTACAATGTTTTCTTTGATTATTCATTCTAACAATTTACATAACATACTATGCTTGTCTCATCTGGATCTGATTTCTTTCCATTTTTTAATAAGGGGATCACTCATGTATATTTTACCTGTGCTATCTATGAGAGGGCCTACCTTGTCTTTCGTTCTTTGTTTATTTCTAACATAGAAAAGTACTTTTACTATCAGTCTTGATCCTATTATCAAGTTTTGTTTTCAAAGTCTATTTTTGCTGTTTTATTCATTTCTGACCTATGTTTTGCTTGTCCAAATATTTTAAATATGTTTCTTTCGATTTGACTTGCCTCTATATATTTTTTTTCATGCTTAATTTTTAGCTCTTCTACATTTAACTACAAATCTAGTTATCCACTTTTTATGCTTGGTGTTTACCTCAATACATGGAACACATTTCACTTTATATATGACCAGTTAAACTTGCCTATGATAGTATTACAAGGCAGGACTAAAGCAGTGCCAAGTTATTCAATAAAAAAACTGTTATTGTTAAATGTTATTTTGAAGTGGTGGGGTAAAATCTTTCTGAGTAGTTGTATGAATGTCTATATATGCAGATGTAAGTTGTAAGATGTAACAGGCTGCAGCAGGGATCGAAGAGGGAATGCTAACCCGGTACTCAAAAAATGCTTGCTGAAGTTGGATGTGTTGGACCGAAAGGTGCAAATATCACAGTCAAGCTGTAAACTACGACACAACGCATTCCGTTCTCTGGACTACATTCTGCTACTTAAGCCCTTTAAGGGCTTGGCAGCAGGAGATTGAGAACGAAGCGAAGCGATACACAAAGACCCAGATAGACCACTCGTGGTCAACTCACCTGTACTTTCTTAGTAATACCATATCTTCGTCATTTAAGCAAATTTGATTACTGATGTCAGAGTTGCAAGTGTGGTCCTGTAGTGAGATTGACATGTTCTTCGCTTCATCAGAGTAGTTTGGAGCTGTGCAATGTGAATATTTTGTGGGTTCCACACCTCGCAGTCATATACCATGACTGGAATGACCATGCTGTTATAGGTGTGAGCTCTTGCTTCATTGTTTTTATTCTGTTAAAGTATGTGCGTTAGGTCATTGAAACTGAACCATCATGCGGCACTGAGTAGAAGAAATGGTGACAGGCAAAAGAAATGAAAGCCATATAGTCCTGCTTACAGATGCCCTGGCCGTAGTCACAGCACTAAAAAGCCAGAAAAATACTGAACTTAATGATTTAAGAGCAATACTCTGTCAACTATGCCAGCAGTCCGCACCAAAAAGAGTAGTGGTACAGTGGGTTCCATCCCACTGTAACATCCAAGGCAACGAGGAGGCAGACAGGCTGGCAAAAGAAGGTGCAAGACTACCACAACCAGATCCTAGTGTGACATATGAAGAGTCAAAAAGGCTTATTAGAGCCAGATACATGACCAAATGGGAAACAACATACTGGCTACACAAAAAAACGATGCCTATTACCAGTTGAACAGAAGAGAGCAGGTTGTGGTCTTCAGACTCCGCACACTGAGGTACCACCTATTCAATAAACTGAAGATAGGTGGCACTGATGAATGCTCGTGTGGTACCGGGAAAATGACCGCTAAACATTTGCAAAACTGCCTGACATACGAGGATCAGAGAAATCAGATGTGGCCATCATCAGTGGCAACACTAGACAAGCTCTATGGCAGTGTTGACAGCCTCAGCTGCTTTTTTCGAAAAAATATAGGTTGGTGTCTGACAGCGTACGAAGAAGAAGAAGAACAATCCTGCTGCTATCCTTTGTGAGATCTCAATGCATTTCTTGCGCCAAATCTTCAAAGTCACGTTTTTGATGTGATCAGTTCCAAGTAGTATTTTCTTGTAGGAGCAGAATGTATTCTTGGGTCTTTAGTCTCTTTATTTTTTAACCAACTGCCGCGCTTGCGTTGTTGGACTCATTTAAGTATTTCTCTGTCAGTGTTGATACCTTATTATCTCAATTTAGTGTGCAGAAGACGTCTTCAATGGCTGCAGCTATAAATTTGAAAGAGATTGTTTCACCTTGTTGTACACCAGGCTTAATTTTGTTGGTAAAAAAACTATAACATTGGTAGAGCAACCCTCGTTTATATCTGCTATTAGCCAGCATATTGTTCCTCAGTGCCTTTATTTCATAGGGCATTTATAACTGCAGTCGCTTCAATGTGACAATGTTAGACCACAAACACTATACACAAAACCATATGTACTTCCCTTGCTCTATCCATTAATTTATGGATCTCTATTAACTAGTGAAGGTGGTTAATGGTGGGGTAACCTTTTCTGAATCCCGTCTGCTCTTGTGGTTTATTCTCATCAAGTTGCTTTTCTAGTCTGTTCATACCTATTCTCGTGAACAGCTTTTACAATGATGAGAGCAAACATCGGATGGTATTTCGCTTCTTTATGAATTAATTTTGTTTTGGAAGTTTTCTATTGCTTTAGGGATTTGACCTTCATTTAGGCATTTGGTGAACAGTCATGTGAGCTGCACATATAGCCAAAACATATGAGATATAATACAAAATTATATTTTTCATATTAACAAATAAGGAATACAATAAATAAATAAAATCTTTCTATAAATAATTTGAAAACAATATATTTGGTCAAAATTATTTACTGTTAACAACAAATTTGCAACTAAACACATTTTCTTTAATGCAGGTCTACTTTGCTCTAGCGTTTGAGTCTATTGGGATGTCAATGTAAAATGAACCTGACTGAAGGTGCTGGCAATGCTCATTCATCATTTGGTTGCTCAGTCCGGAGACCGGTTGTAAGGTTGTTCGAGTATGTCTTTCCATTTGACCCTATCCTCTGGTTGCTCAGTCCAGAGACCGGTTGTAAGGTTGTTCGAGTATGTCTCTCCATTTGACCCTATCCTCTGGTTGCTCAGTCCGGAGACCGGTTGTAAGGTTGTTCGAGTATCTCTCCATTTGACCCTATCCTCTGGTTGCTCAGTCCGGAGACCGGTTGTAAGGTTGTTCGAGTATGTCTCTCCATTTGACCCTATCCTCTGGTTGCTCAGTCCGGAGACCGGTTGTAAGGTTGTTCGAGTATGTCTCTCTATTTGACCCTATCCTCTGGTTGCTCAGTCCGGAGACCGGTTGTAAGGTTGTTCGAGTATGTCTCTCCATTTGACCCTATCCTCTGGTTGCTCAGTCCGGAGACCGGTTGTAAGGTTGTTCGAGTATCTCTCCATTTGACCCTATCCTCTGGTTGCTCAGTCCGGAGACCGGTTGTAAGGTTGTTCGAGTATGTCTCTCCATTTGACCCTATCCTCTGGTTGCTCAGTCCGGAGACCGGTTGTAAGGTTGTTCGAGTATGTCTCTCCATTTGACCCTATCCTTTGGTTGCTCAGTCCGGAGACCGGTTGTAAGGTTGTTCGAGTATCTCTCCATTTGACCCTATCCTCTGGTTGCTCAGTCGGGAGACCGGTTGTAAGGTTGTTCGAGTATCTCTCCATTTGACCCTATCCTCTGGTTGCTCAGTCCGGAGACCGGTTGTAAGGTTGTTCGAGTATCTCTCCATTTGACCCTATCCTCTGGTTGCTCAGTCCAGAGACCGGTTGTAAGGTTGTTCGAGTATCTCTCCATTTGACCCTATCCTCTGGTTGCTCAGTCCAGAGACCGGTTGTAAGGTTGTTCGAGTATCTCTCCATTTGACCCTATCCTCTGGTTGCTCAGTCCAGAGACCGGTTGTAAGGTTGTTCGAGTATCTCTCCATTTGACCCTATCCTCTGCAGATCTCTTCATTTCATACTTGGTCCCTGCATGCCTGTGATGTAAAATTGAATCTTGGATGCCATTGTCCACTCTTCCCTTGAATCTTTCCCTCTAGTATCTTCTGTAGAAGACTTGCATGTTTCATATTGTGACCCAGCCAACTCAACCAACGTTTTTGAATCATATACAATAATTGTCTTTGTGCGCCCACTTCAATGAGTACATTGTCATTAGATCTTTTTTCTGTCCAACTCACATTCAACTCTTTACATTCTACGGTAGCACGACACTTCAAACGCTTCCAAGCTTTTTTTTTATCCTTCTTTGCTAGAGTCCATGTTTCAGACCCATACAAGAGAATTGGCCATATATGAGTGACAATTATTCTTTTCCTCGGTGCTATCCTGAAACTCTTTGAGGTTAACAATTTCTGCTTTTCCCTGAAGCCCTTTTTTGGAATTGCAATCCTTGTCTTGATTTCTGTCTCATTTCGGGCGTCTTCTGTTATGGTTTGGCCCAAATGTGTAAATTTTTGAACTTGTTCGATTATTACTCCATTGACTTTATCACATTTATTTATCTACGTTGCTTGGATATTACCAAGATCTTTGTCTTCGATGTGTTTATTTTGATGCCAAACTCTTTGGCTGTGCTATTAATTTTTTCTAGTAGTATTTGCAACGTTGCTACTGATCTCCCACTATCGCTTGGTCATCGGCAAATTCGATGGCATTTACTTTCATACCATTAACTTTAACACCCCTATTACAACTCTGCATAACCTTGTCCATCATCCTATCAGAATATGCGTTATAGAGACTCAGTGAAAGCACACAGTCATGTTTCTTATGGAAACAGGATCCGTGAGACCTTCTGTGATTGAAATAATGCCTTTTGATTTTCATACAGGTTCTGGATTAACTTAATGAGTGTTCTTTCTTTCTATACCTATTTGTTGCAAGGTTAAAAGCTTTCTCATCGACAATAAAGTAAATAAATAGTGGTCGTCCTTGATCGATCATTCTTTCTGCGAGAATCTGCAATGCTCCGATGGTATCCTGTATACCTCTGGCCTTGCGAAATCCAAACTGGTTATCTTGCAGTACTTCCATCTTTCCATCGATTCTCATCTTAATTATCTTTAATATGATTTTAGATGCATGTGTTTTCAAACTTATAATTTGAAATTGACAGCATTCTGTTGCATTTATTTCTTTGGCAAAGGAATTAGTATTGAAGTTGTGTGCTGTTTTAGTCGAATTCACGTGTTGCAATGTCATTAACATGTTGAAGTAGTAAATTATGAAAAGTCTCTCCCGCTGCTTTTAATAGCTCGATAGGTAACTCATCTATCCCTGGTGCTTTGTTGGTTGGGATTAAAGAAAATGCCTTATTAAATTCATCTCTAGTTATAGTTAATCTCTCTTCTGTCAATGGTGTTATCTTGATACAGGCCCCCATCATCGTACAGTTCAACATATTCTCTCCATCTCACTTCTGTTATTGGTTTCCCATTCTTATGCTACAATCCACACATGAAATCTAAATCATACAACCAAATTACACAAATAAAATTTATGCCATATAATTTTGTATCCATACATACTGTAAATAAAAAAAATGAATATTATTTGACAAATTAAGAACAATTCTCATTTAAAGCCAATTTGTGTCTTTCTAATCTAGATTAAAACAATCATTCGTACCAATAGTGGCATAGAGAAAGTTTCTGAGTTGTGTATAAAAAGTTGTGTGTAAAACAATAACCATATTTATGAATAGGGACTGAAAGGTAGACTGTTATATTACTTATGAATGTTACTTGACACTTCACATTATACAGTATCCCCAAGCATCATTAGACTTTTCTTTTTTGATACAGGGAACAAATTCACAACTGGGCAATCCTGCAGTAATTTTCTATTCTATGGCACATTTTAATTCTTTTGATTTATGGTATCCCTGCTCTTTTCTAAGCTGAATAGGATACATTAAAAGATCAGAAAGAACTACATCGGGTTTGAAGGTCGGAATGATGTGATATTGGTGCATATTGTTCTAATAAATTTCCTTACAGATTCCATTTGCATTAACGTCATGGTTAAATAACAAAAACATAATATAGTATAGTGTGTACACTGTACTGGCTCTTGATAGGACTAATTCACTAGGTCTATCTGTACCACTGGATACAAATGGTAACAACTCAAAATAAAAAGTTCCATGTTATTGAAAAAGCACGCTTGAAGTTTGGACATTATGTAATTAATGTTGATATGGATTTTTAATGTTTTGTGTATTCCTTGTAATTAAACAAAAATGAAAACATTTTAAAAACATAATTGAATAACTAAATTATAGCAATAATTTGTACCAACCACACATGGATGTAAAATATCAGTTGTAGAATATCTAAGTTTTAATTGTCAATTCAGTATCTTATATTTAAATAATTAAACATGAAATACAAGATGACCCTGAGAACTTGTCCTAAGAGGTGACTAATTGTGTGACATGGCATAAGATGGTTAGGTGGTTTGTTTAGAGCAGCATAGATGGCACCTAACAGGCTGTAGGCCTACTTTACTCTAGTGTTTGGGTAATTAAGATGGACTCGCACATCAGTTAACCACCCTCCATGGCACTTGTCCCAACACAGTGGTGTAATAAGCTGCTTGAGCCTATCCTGCTAGTGACGAAATCATCCCTGCTATCTGTAACCAGCTCATACCAGAGCTGGGACCTGCACAGGGGCATTTGCCTCTGTAGAAGTGCAGGTTGACTAATAAGAACATACAGATCAAAATAGAAGAGAAACCACACTGGCCATATAGAAAGTAGTTGTCCATCACAAGTGATGAAGACCACTCTCTTTGTTCAGTTGAGTGGACAGTCGTATCTCTTGCTGTGTCCGCTGAAATGGGCGACTTGCGCGGTTATTTGGATTAAAGTGAGGAAGAAACTGCGCCTTTTGTCAACCTCACTCACAGAGCCTAAGCTACCTATTGCCAGTGGCAAGACATTCATCGAGACGACTGGAGATAGCATAGGGTGCAGATTTTGCCTCAGGGTTACCAATGAAGCCTTTCCGTCCGCAGGGTAGAAAGGTGGGATGGCATCTAACGCAGTTTGTCGTGCCTTTTCGATAACTACAAGAGGTCGTATGGACAACAAACACTCAGCGTGGGAGTGAATCTGGCATCTCTCCCCAGCTGTATTCAGCTCATCATAGTAGCATCTAAAATTCCAACACACCAAATTCGTGAAGGGGAACCGGCAGAACTAAACCTGACACAGGTATAAGCGTAGTGCCATTCAGCCGGCGTCCAGACCAGGATAAACGGTTGGAAGAAATCACAAAACAAGAACGAAATAACAAGTCCAGACGGAAAACAACACCACGTTTCCGTGAACACAAGTGTAAGTCGTCGACTAGTGTGAATTCCAGGCAAATCCGTGGTCTAGCGGCATCCATAATGATCCAAAACAGTAGAGAAATGTAGACTCGCAGCCAGTTATGGCGCAATCTTCCATTAACTCTCTAGATACGATCAGGTGATCATCTTATGGCTGCACACAGGACACAACAGACTGATGTCATCTTTATGATAAATTAAAGATTGTCACTATGTACCTGTGACACAGTGCCCATGAAAGCGAAACACACGTTGAAATCTTGACCACCATGCACCAATTAAAGAAGAAGTATGTGACGGCAACCAGTGTCCTTCCGTGAAAAGCTGGAAGTGGACGGAGCCTCGAGTTGACTGCTGCCTTGTTAGTCATTGAAGTCGTATGAAGATTAACGAAGAAGTATGTGTCGGCAACCAGTGTCCTTCCATGAAAAGCTGTATGGAAGTGGACAGAGCCTCGAGTTGACTGCTGCCTTGTTAGTCATTGAAGTCGTATGAAGATTAACGAAGAAGTATGTGTCGGCAACCAGTGTCCTTCCATGAAAAGCTGTATGGAAGTGGACAGAGCCTCGAGTTGACTGCTGCCTTGTTAGTCATTGAAGTCGTATGAAGATTAACGAAGAAGTATGTGTCGGCAACCAGTGTCCTTCCATGAAAAGCTGTATGGAAGTGGACAGAGCCTCGAGTTGACTGCTGCCTTGTTAGTCATTGAAGTCGTATGAAGATTAACGAAGAAGTATGTGTCTGCAACCAGTGTCCTTCCATGAAAAGCTGTATGGAAGTGGACAGAGCCTCGAGTTGACTGCTGTCTTGTTAGTCATTGAAGTCGTATGAAGATTAACGAAGAAGTATGTGTCTGCAACCAGTGTCCTTCCATGAAAAGCTGTATGGAAGTGGACGGAGCCTCGAGTTGACTGCTGCCTTGTTAGTCATTGAAGTCGTATGAAGATTAACGAAGAAGTATGTGTCGGCAACCAGTGTCCTTCCATGAAAAGCTGTATGGAAGTGGACGGAGCCTCGAGTTGACTGCTGTCTTGTTAGTCATTGAAGTCGTATGAAGATTAACGAAGAAGTATGTGACGGCAACCAGTGTCCTTCCATGAAAAGCTGTATGGAAGTGGACGGAGCCTCGAGTTGACTGCTGCCTTGTTAGTCATTGAAGTCGTATGAAGATTAACGAAGAAGTATGTGTCGGCAACCAGTGTCCTTCCATGAAAAGCTGTATGGAAGTGGACAGAGCCTCGAGTTGACTGCTGCCTTGTTAGTCATTGAAGTCGTATGAAGATTAACGAAGAAGTATGTGTCTGCAACCAGTGTCCTTCCATGAAAAGCTGTATGGAAGTGGACAGAGCCTCGAGTTGACTGCTGCCTTATTAGTCATTGAAGTCGTATGAAGATTAACGAAGAAGTATGTGTCGGCAACCAGTGTCCTTCCATGAAAAGCTGTATGGAAGTGGACGGAGCCTCGAGTTGACTGCTGTCTTGTTAGTCATTGAAGTCGTATGAAGATTAACGAAGAAGTATGTGTCGGCAACCAGTGTCCTTCCATGAAAAGCTGTATGGAAGTGGACGGAGCCTCGAGTTGACTGCTGTCTTGTTAGTCATTGAAGTCGTATGAAGATTAACGAAGAAGTATGTGACGGCAACCAGTGTCCTTCCATGAAAAGCTGTATGGAAGTGGACGGAGCCTCGAGTTGACTGCTGTCTTGTTAGTCATTGAAGTCGTATGAAGATTAACGAAGAAGTATGTGTCGGCAACCAGTGTCCTTCCATGAAAAGCTGTATGGAAGTGGACGGAGCCTCGAGTTGACTGCTGTCTTGTTAGTCATTGAAGTCGTATGAAGATTAACGAAGAAGTATGTGTCGGCAACCAGTGTCCTTCCATGAAAAGCTGTATGGAAGTGGACAGAGCCTCGAGTTGACTGCTGCCTTGTTAGTCATTGAAGTCGTATGAAGATTAACGAAGAAGTATGTGACGGCAACCAGTGTCCTTCCATGAAAAGCTGTATGGAAGTGGACGGAGCCTCGAGTTGACTGCTGCCTTGTTAGTCATTGAAGTCGTATGAAGATTAACGAAGAAGTATGTGACGGCAACCAGTGTCCTTCCATGAAAAGCTGTATGGAAGTGGACGGAGCCTCGAGTTGACTGCTGCCTTGTTAGTCATTGAAGTCGTATGAAGATTAACGAAGAAGTATGTGACGGCAACCAGTGTCCTTCCATGAAAAGCTGTATGGAAGTGGACGGAGCCTCGAGTTGACTGCTGCCTTGTTAGTCATTGAAGTCGTATGAAGATTAACGAAGAAGTATGTGTCTGCAACCAGTGTCCTTCCATGAAAAGCTGTATGGAAGTGGACGGAGCCTCGAGTTGACTGCTGCCTTGTTAGTCATTGAAGTCGTATGAAGATTAACGAAGAAGTATGTGACGGCAACCAGTGTCCTTCCATGAAAAGCTGTATGGAAGTGGACGGAGCCTCGAGTTGACTGCTGCCTTGTTAGTCATTGAAGTCGTATGAAGATTAACGAAGAAGTATGTGACGGCAACCAGTGTCCTTCCATGAAAAGCTGTATGGAAGTGGACGGAGCCTCGAGTTGACTGCTGCCTTGTTAGTCATTGAAGTCGTATGAAGATTAACGAAGAAGTATGTGACGGCAACCAGTGTCCTTCCATGAAAAGCTGTATGGAAGTGGACGGAGCCTCGAGTTGACTGCTGCCTTGTTAGTCATTGAAGTCGTATGAAGATTAACGAAGAAGTATGTGACGGCAACCAGTGTCCTTCCATGAAAAGCTGTATGGAAGTGGACAGAGCCTCGAGTTGACTGCTGCCTTGTTAGTCATTGAAGTCGTATGAAGATTAACGAAGAAGTATGTGACGGCAACCAGTGTCCTTCCATGAAAAGCTGTATGGAAGTGGACAGAGCCTCGAGTTGACTGCTGCCTTGTTAGTCATTGAAGTCGTATGAAGATTAACGAAGAAGTATGTGACGGCAACCAGTGTCCTTCCATGAAAAGCTGTATGGAAGTGGACGGAGCCTCGAGTTGACTGCTGCCTTGTTAGTCATTGAAGTCGTATGAAGATTAACGAAGAAGTATGTGACGGCAACCAGTGTCCTTCCATGAAAAGCTGTATGGAAGTGGACAGAGCCTCGAGTTGACTGCTGCCTTGTTAGTCATTGAAGTCGTATGAAGATTAACGAAGAAGTATGTGACGGCAACCAGTGTCCTTCCATGAAAAGCTGTATGGAAGTGGACGGAGCCTCGAGTTGACTGCTGCCTTGTTAGTCATTGAAGTCGTATGAAGATTAACGAAGAAGTATGTGACGGCAACCAGTGTCCTTCCATGAAAAGCTGTATGGAAGTGGACGGAGCCTCGAGTTGACTGCTGCCTTGTTAGTCATTGAAGTCGTATGAAGATTAACGAAGAAGTATGTGACGGCAACCAGTGTCCTTCCATGAAAAGCTGTATGGAAGTGGACGGAGCCTCGAGTTGACTGCTGCCTTGTTAGTCATTGAAGTCGTATGAAGATTAACGAAGAAGTATGTGACGGCAACCAGTGTCCTTCCATGAAAAGCTGTATGGAAGTGGACGGAGCCTCGAGTTGACTGCTGCCTTGTTAGTCATTGAAGTCGTATGAAGATTAACGAAGAAGTATGTGACGGCAACCAGTGTCCTTCCATGAAAAGCTGTATGGAAGTGGACGGAGCCTCGAGTTGACTGCTGCCTTGTTAGTCATTGAAGTCGTATGAAGATTAACGAAGAAGTATGTGACGGCAACCAGTGTCCTTCCATGAAAAGCTGTATGGAAGTGGACGGAGCCTCGAGTTGACTGCTGCCTTGTTAGTCATTGAAGTCGTATGAAGATTAACGAAGAAGTATGTGACGGCAACCAGTGTCCTTCCATGAAAAGCTGTATGGAAGTGGACGGAGCCTCGAGTTGACTGCTGCCTTGTTAGTCATTGAAGTCGTATGAAGATTAACGAAGAAGTATGTGACGGCAACCAGTGTCCTTCCATGAAAAGCTGTATGGAAGTGGACGGAGCCTCGAGTTGACTGCTGCCTTGTTAGTCATTGAAGTCGTATGAAGATTAACGAAGAAGTATGTGACGGCAACCAGTGTCCTTCCATGAAAAGCTGTATGGAAGTGGACGGAGCCTCGAGTTGACTGCTGCCTTGTTAGTCATTGAAGTCGTATGAAGATTAACGAAGAAGTATGTGACGGCAACCAGTGTCCTTCCATGAAAAGCTGTATGGAAGTGGACAGAGCCTCGAGTTGACTGCTGCCTTGTTAGTCATTGAAGTCGTATGAAGATTAACGAAGAAGTATGTGACGGCAACCAGTGTCCTTCCATGAAAAGCTGTATGGAAGTGGACAGAGCCTCGAGTTGACTGCTGCCTTGTTAGTCATTGAAGTCGTATGAAGATTAACGAAGAAGTATGTGACGGCAACCAGTGTCCTTCCATGAAAAGCTGTATGGAAGTGGACAGAGCCTCGAGTTGACTGCTGCCTTGTTAGTCATTGAAGTCGTATGAAGATTAACGAAGAAGTATGTGACGGCAACCAGTGTCCTTCCATGAAAAGCTGTATGGAAGTGGACGGAGCCTCGAGTTGACTGCTGCCTTGTTAGTCATTGAAGTCGTATGAAGATTAACGAAGAAGTATGTGACGGCAACCAGTGTCCTTCCATGAAAAGCTGTATGGAAGTGGACGGAGCCTCGAGTTGACTGCTGCCTTGTTAGTCATTGAAGTCGTATGAAGATTAACGAAGAAGTATGTGACGGCAACCAGTGTCCTTCCATGAAAAGCTGTATGGAAGTGGACGGAGCCTCGAGTTGACTGCTGCCTTGTTAGTCATTGAAGTCGTATGAAGATTAACGAAGAAGTATGTGTCTGCAACCAGTGTCCTTCCATGAAAAGCTGTATGGAAGTGGACAGAGCCTCGAGTTGACTGCTGCCTTGTTAGTCATTGAAGTCGTATGAAGATTAACGAAGAAGTATGTGTCTGCAACCAGTGTCCTTCCATGAAAAGCTGTATGGAAGTGGACAGAGCCTCGAGTTGACTGCTGCCTTGTTAGTCATTGAAGTCGTATGAAGATTAACGAAGAAGTATGTGTCTGCAACCAGTGTCCTTCCATGAAAAGCTGTATGGAAGTGGACAGAGCCTCGAGTTGACTGCTGCCTTGTTAGTCATTGAAGTCGTATGAAGATTAACGAAGAAGTATGTGTCTGCAACCAGTGTCCTGCCATGAAAAGCTGTATGGAAGTGGACGGATCCTCGAGTTGACTGCTGCCTTGTTAGTCATTGAAGTCGTATGAAGATTAACGAAGAAGTATGTGTCTGCAACCAGTGTCCTTCCATGAAAAGCTGTATGGAAGTGGACGGAGCCTCGAGTTGACTGCTGCCTTGTTAGTCATTGAAGTCGTATGAAGATTAACGAAGAAGTATGTGTCTGCAACCAGTGTCCTTCCATGAAAAGCTGTATGGAAGTGGACAGAGCCTCGGGTTGACTGCTGCCTTGTTAGTCATTGAAGTCGTATGAAGATTAACGAAGAAGTATGTGTCGGCAACCAGTGTCCTTCCATGAAAAGCTGTATGGAAGTGGACAGAGCCTCGGGTTGACTGCTGCCTTGTTAGTCATTGAAGTCGTATGAAGATTAACGAAGAAGTATGTGTCGGCAACCAGTGTCCTTCCATGAAAAGCTGTATGGAAGTGGACAGAGCCTCGAGTTGACTGCTGCCTTGTTAGTCATTGAAGTCGTATGAAGATTAACGAAGAAGTATGTGTCGGCAACCAGTGTCCTTCCATGAAAAGCTGTATGGAAGTGGACAGAGCCTCGGGTTGACTGCTGCCTTGTTAGTCATTGAAGTCGTATGAAGATTAACGAAGAAGTATGTGTCGGCAACCAGTGTCCTTCCATGAAAAGCTGTATGGAAGTGGACAGAGCCTCGAGTTGACTGCTGCCTTGTTAGTCATTGAAGTCGTATGAAGATTAACGAAGAAGTATGTGTCGGCAACCAGTGTCCTTCCATGAAAAGCTGTATGGAAGTGGACAGAGCCTCGAGTTGACTGCTGCCTTGTTAGTCATTGAAGTCGTATGAAGATTAACGAAGAAGTATGTGTCGGCAACCAGTGTCCTTCCATGAAAAGCTGTATGGAAGTGGACAGAGCCTCGAGTTGACTGCTGCCTTGTTAGTCATTGAAGTCGTATGAAGATTAACGAAGAAGTATGTGTCGGCAACCAGTGTCCTTCCATGAAAAGCTGTATGGAAGTGGACAGAGCCTCGAGTTGACTGCTGCCTTGTTAGTCATTGAAGTCGTATGAAGATTAACGAAGAAGTATGTGTCTGCAACCAGTGTCCTTCCATGAAAAGCTGTATGGAAGTGGACAGAGCCTCGAGTTGACTGCTGCCTTGTTAGTCATTGAAGTCGTATGAAGATTAACGAAGAAGTATGTGTCTGCAACCAGTGTCCTTCCATGAAAAGCTGTATGGAAGTGGACAGAGCCTCGAGTTGACTGCTGCCTTGTTAGTCATTGAAGTCGTATGAAGATTAACGAAGAAGTATGTGTCTGCAACCAGTGTCCTTCCATGAAAAGCTGTATGGAAGTGGACAGAGCCTCGAGTTGACTGCTGCCTTGTTAGTCATTGAAGTCGTATGAAGATTAACGAAGAAGTATGTGTCTGCAACCAGTGTCCTTCCATGAAAAGCTGTATGGAAGTGGACAGAGCCTCGAGTTGACTGCTGCCTTGTTAGTCATTGAAGTCGTATGAAGATTAACGAAGAAGTATGTGTCTGCAACCAGTGTCCTTCCATGAAAAGCTGTATGGAAGTGGACAGAGCCTCGAGTTGACTGCTGCCTTGTTAGTCATTGAAGTCGTATGAAGATTAACGAAGAAGTATGTGTCGGCAACCAGTGTCCTTCCATGAAAAGCTGTATGGAAGTGGACAGAGCCTCGAGTTGACTGCTGCCTTGTTAGTCATTGAAGTCGTATGAAGATTAACGAAGAAGTATGTGTCTGCAACCAGTGTCCTTCCATGAAAAGCTGTATGGAAGTGGACAGAGCCTCGAGTTGACTGCTGCCTTGTTAGTCATTGAAGTCGTATGAAGATTAACGAAGAAGTATGTGTCTGCAACCAGTGTCCTTCCATGAAAAGCTGTATGGAAGTGGACAGAGCCTCGAGTTGACTGCTGCCTTGTTAGTCATTGAAGTCGTATGAAGATTAACGAAGAAGAAACATCTGGCACTTGCAAAGATCAGAATTCCTCAGATATTTACATTCTTGTTCATCGCCCTTCTTTGATAGTTTAGTCAAATGTATGCTTTAATTCAGCTAGTAAACCGATTAGTCACTGCAGCTTTGTTTCATTCTTTAGACTCCTAATTAATTCCTTGATATTTTCTATACTTTGAGGTTTACTGGAGGTAAAATCTCAGGTGGGTTGACTATTTAGGAACTTCAAAGTATTCCTCCCATATTTTCTCCTGTTCTTGAAGATTTATTGTCATTGTTTCTTATTGGTCTACTTTATTGTTATTATTATGTATGAAGTTTAGTTTTATATTTTTATTTGTGGTCTTAAAAGATGCCATAGTCAGTCTATATTCCAGATGCATGCCACTCAATAAGAGCATTCTGGGCTTCTAGTGTTAACATATGTGCTACACCTTTACTGTGTGGTGCATCATTTTCAATACATTTCCTGGACCTCTCACACAAACAAGTACAAATCTGTGTGGTTGAAACTATTTTGAAGAATAAAAGGGTTGGTATAATGATTCTGCAAATCAACTCATTAGGGCGTACTATTTTTGGTTAAAACATATTTGCCTTTCAACATAACAGGGAACCACTGTTTAACAGATGAAGATCTAACTTTGTTTAGAGGACTCATGCCTGCTTCAGACACAGGGAAGCCTAGGGTAAGTCAGAAGTGCTCTGCAATTAAGCACAATTTTATTATTGTAGGCACCTGTCCATTTGTACACGTTATCCTCCTTTAAATTTTTTCCCCCCATTATTGTTTTCAGTATGGTTTTGTCTATTTATGTGACTAAAATATCTGAATTATTGGGTTCCGATTTTGTTCAATAATTTTCTCCAAGACTTCCTTATTTGTTTTCTTTTTTTTCCCCTATTATTGTTTTCAGTATGGTTTTGTCTATTTATGTGACCAAAATATCTGAATTATTGGGTTCCGATTTTGTTCAATAATTTTCTTTGCGTCCCAAATTTTTCCAAGACTTCCTTATTTGTTTTCTTTTTTTCCCCCCATTATTGTTTTCAGTATGGTTTTGTCTATTTATGTGACCAAAATATCTGAATTATTGGGTTCCGATTTTGTTCAATAATTTTCTTTGTGTACCAAATTTCTCCAAGACTTCCTTATTTGTTTTCTTTTTTTTTTCCATGAGTTACGCCTCAGTTCTCTTCAACTGTTTGTTCATTGTCCATGTTTCTACACCATACAGTAAAAAGACGAATATACATAACACATGGTCACTCTCATTTTCAATTTGTGAGTTATTTATATGAATGTCAATATATGACTAGAAGGTAAAAATAGATTTGGCCAACTCTATTCTTTTCTTGATTTTCATTTCACATCTTACTTCTTTTGTTATTGTATTTTGAAGGCAGCAGAAGCTCTTTACCTGTACCAGTGTTTGAACATCTGTTGTTTATCTGTAGAGTAAGTTTTAAGTCTTATTTGCTATTTATCATAGTTTTCATTTTCTCAGTCCAATTCATATATTTGTGATTTTGTTCCTTTATTTCAATCAAATCCTGTAATTCCTGTTTGATTTCACAAGCAGAACTGTGTCATCTTTGTATCTGAGATTATTTATTGCTAATAGTAGTAATAATAATAGTTGCTCATTGCATGTGAAGATAGTGACATCACAGAATTATATGCAGCAAGATGTGATCTCATATGACGGGAAGACCAATCTTGGAACAGCAGGTCTGACACACATGTGAGGAGTCGGTTATGGGGTCATAATGTGCTCTGTTCTTTCTAAGGCTAAAGAGAAGTGGAATAAGGCATGTGAAGAAACTATAAGATTCATGACAGAACAAATAGATTACATCAAATAGAAGAAAGTCGATATTCATGACAGAAGAAATAGATTACATCAAATAGAAGAAAGTCGATATTCATGACAGAAGAAATAGATTACATCAAATAGAAGAAAGTCGATATTCATGACAGAAGAAATAGATTACATCAAATAGAAGAAAGTCGATATTCATGACAGAAGAAATAGATTACATCAAATAGAAGAAAGTCGATATTCATGACAGAAGAAAAAGATTACATCAAATAGAAGAAAGTCGATATTCATGACAGAAGAAATAGATTACATCAAATAGAAGAAAGTCGATATTCATGACAGAAGAAATAGATTACATCAAATAGAAGAAAGTCGATATTCACCCTATACGGCGATGGGGTGCGAAACCACCAACATCAGACTTAGTTCCTGGTCGGGGTATCGAAAACAGTAGAGCAGCCACCTCACTGTGAACTGTCGAGACTCACTCCTTGACCACTAGATATGTCCGCAAACCAGGCGAACAACATCTCCGTGACATTACCAGGCTTGTCCCCTGGTTAAATGCACCTCTGCTTCGATATCTACCTCTGAACGCTATCAGCCATACCAATGGACGCAGAAGAGATGCAGACCAGCGGACATTGCACACCTGCCCCACTGTGTCAACATCCCAGGTGGCGGGGAATGCTAGGCATACCATCCCTGCATAGAAGCCAAGAAAATAAAGGGAGAAAGAGATACCCCACTCACATGCAAATGCTACGTTTCTGGCAGGACGTGACGATCCTGGGGTACAGACACACTGGACTGCCTCTCTTCCGGGTAAACCAGTCCATATCATATATCTCATATATCATCTCACATATCATCATCGCACCCTATAGACACGAGTAGTGAAGACTCGATAGTCTGGTAAGACAACTTCCATAAGAGAGACAACTCTGATCATAAACAACTGCTGCCTTACAGATAGGCTGGGGACAGCCAAAGGCTAAGGAGGGCATCCCTACAGAAACGCCTGTTGAATTCGGATGCACGGGGCCGCAAGCCTAACAAAACAGTGCAACGTAAATCGCAGTATGATGACAGTACAACCGATCAGAAAAACGTATGGCGCTCATCCTGCGGAGTCCCGTCAGGCAGCGATAGTGCCGGGCCTCACGCCTCGAAGGGGCCCACCCTTGACTACTGGTGGTCACCCACCCATGTGTCGTGGAGTCAAGGCACATGGCTATGGGGCAACTTTTATTGACCAAAAACTCAAGACCCTCAAAATACTACAGTGGAATGCGGAGGGAGTCATTAATAAAAAACTTTCCCTAACACATCACCTGCATGAAGGTAAGATTGACGTGGCATGTATCCAGGAAACGCACCTCAACAAAAATCATAAATTCTCAATCAGAGGATACCAGACCTTCCGTCTCGATAGAGAAGGCCACAAAGGAGGGGTCCTGATACTGACCAGAAACTGCATACCGAGTAGCGCGGTACCTGTCAGTCACACCGGACAAGCAGAAATTGTAGGAGTTGACATAATGGCTCAAGAGACGAAGCTCCGCATTTTAAATCTGTACGGACCACCAAATAGAGACCTATCGCTCTCGAGTATGGAGGTCAGAGACTCCAACTGCATAGTAGTTGGAGATTTCAACAGCCACTTGGAGAGATGGGGATACTCTGACACAGACAGCAGAGGTGACGAAGTGGAAGATTGGGAGATAGATACAAATCTCTCCCTAATCAATAGGCCGGAGGATACCCCTAGTTTCTATTCTAAAACGTGGCGTACCACATCGACTCCAGATTTGGCCTTCTCCACACAGGACATACACCATAAAATAGACCGCCAGGTGCTAAACCAACTGGCAGGTAGCGACCACAGGCCGATCAGGCTAATCATTGACATGGAAGTAGGCCCACAGGAAACAAAACCGCTCCCACGTTGGAATTACAAACGAGCCGACTGGGACAGATTTGCAATCCTGACAGATGGGCTGTATGAAACCATCAACACACGAAACAACAAAATGAAGCCCATGGTGGAAAGCCTAAGCAAGGCAATAATGCAAGCCGCCACTGAAACCATCCCAAGAGGAGCTAGGAAAAACTATAAGCCCTACTGGAATGATGAGTTGCAGAAAGCGGAAGATGCAGTAATAAATGCTAGGAACATGGCAGAGCGAGAACAATCTATGGAGGCAAACATCGCCCTCAAAGCCGCCACGGCGAAATACAAATACACTCTCAAGCAAACAGCAAGAGAAAGCTGGAAAAACAAAACGGAAAGCTTAAACCTGGACAAAGACGGGAACAAGCTATGGAAGCTAGTCAGAGCCATGAACGACGAAACCCCGTCAAACAAACAAATTACCATCAAGCAGGGCGAAAACTTGCTCACCGGTAAGAAAGCCGCAAACGCTTTTGCCGATCACTATGCCAGAGCAAACCACATCGAGGTCCCTGCAGATAGGCATACAGACATTAGTGAAGAGCTAAAGGGGCACGACAACATCAATACGGCACCTGAAGAGCACATGATGGCCAAATTAACAATGAGCGAAATGGAAGAGGCTATGAGAACATTAAAGAAAAGGAAATCTCCCGGAAAAGACGGGACAACAAACGAAATGCTGATGGGGCTGGGCCAAACAGCGAAGAGGAAACTGCTATCGGTCCTGAACCAAAGCTGGAAAAGGGGAATTGTACCCCAGGCATGGAAAGACGCAGTACTGATACCAGTACCAAAAACAGGAAAGGACAAAACAGATCCAAATGGATACAGGCCCATCAGCCTACTGAGCTGTGTCGGTAAGCTGATGGAACGTATGATAAACACCAGACTGATGTGGCATCTGGAAGAAAAACGAATACTAATTCCACAGCAAGCCGGCTTTAGACAGCACAGATCCACTGAGGACCAGGTCATCCTCATAGCCCAGGAAATAGAAGATACCTACCAGGCACAGAAACACACAGTAACTGTTTGGGTGGATCTGGAAAAGGCATTTGACAAAGTCTGGAAAGACGGACTTAAGAGTCAAGCTAAGGAGAAGTGAAGTTTGTGGGAGAATGTACAAGTGGATCAACCACTACCTCAAACAAAGAACGGCCAGAGTCCAAGTACAAGGGCAGATGAGCAAGAAGGTGACACTCGAGCAGGGAGTACCCCAAGGGGGAGTACTGTCACCCACACTCTTCCTGGTATATATAAACGACATTACAGAGAATATACCAAGGAGAGTCCATAGCTCAATGTTTGCAGACGATCTGGCTATGTGGACCTCGGAAAAGAATCTCACCACAGCAAGAAATCGGATGCAGCAGGCCCTAACATCGCTGGAAGAGTGGGCGAACTCATGGCTGGTCAAAATAAACGAGGAGAAAACCACATGCACAATATTCTCGCTTTCAATAAAACCCCAAAATACCAAATTAAGTTTAAATGGCAAATTCCTGCAGCCAAACGACAACCCAACCTATCTGGGAGTCACATTTGATCGGCGCATGACATGGAAAAGTCAGATCGAGAGAAACCGAATGAGAGCCAGAGAAAGAATGGCAATCATGAGGAAACTTGCTGGCACAAGCTGGGGAGCAGACGAAGGCATACTAAAGAAACTGTACACTGGAAGAGTGAGACCAGTTCTCGAGTATGGCATTGCGGCATGGACAACAGCAGCAAAGGCGAACTTCGATAAAGTTAGCAAACTTCAAAACCAAGCCATGAGAGTTATAACAAGAGGCATGAAGTCAACGCCAATTGTAGAACTTGAAAAGATTACAAAACTGCAATCCATGACCGATAGAAGAGACTGCAGAGCCCAGCTGTAGTCAGAGAAACTCCGAAGACTGACTGACCATCCAATGCACCAGAGACTAAACAATTTGGGAAATGGGAAACTAAAGCGGAGAAACTTTGCAGAAATAGCCAAAGCAAAGATGCACGAAGATCCCATAAACGCACTAACAACACCAAAACCCATCACTAGTGTACGAAAACCTACCTGGAGGCAGGATATATTTCCAGAGGTGGTAGAAAATATACCAGGTATTGTAAACAAAAACTGCCAGACTGAAAAAGAAAGGAGAGATACTACCCTAAGCTTTATATCGAAAAGCTACCCAAGCATGGACTGGACCCATGCATACACCGACGGTTCTGTAACAAATACTACACAGAACGGAGGGGCAGGAGCATTCCTGAACCTACCAAATGGCAGACAAATAACACTGTCATTCGCTACTGGTAAGTACACAAGCAATTTCAGAGCGGTGGCAGAGGCACTGAGGGCGGCAGTGGAAGAAATGGTGACACATAAAGAAAATGAAAGCCATATAGCCCTGCTTACAGATGCTCTCGCCGTAGTCACAGCGCTAAAAAGCCAGAAAAACACTGAGCTTAATGACTTAAGAGCAGCACTCTGCAAACTGTGCCAGCAGTCCGCACCAAAAAGGGTAGTGGTACAGTGGGTCCCATCACACTGCAACATCCAAGGCAACGAGGAGGCAGACAGACTGGCAAAAGAAGGTGCAAGACTACCACAAACAGATATTAGTATGACGTACGAAGAGTCAATACGGCTTATCAAAGCCAGATACATGACCAAATGGGAAACCGAACATACTGGTTACACCAAAAACGATGCCTATTACCAGTTTAACCGAAGAGAGCAGGTCGTTGTCTTCAGACTTCGCACTGGCCACAATAGACTGAGGTACCACCTATTCAACAAATTCAAGATAGGTGGTACCGACGAATGCCCGTGCGGTACCGGCAAAATGACCGCTGAACATCTGCTGCAGAACTGCCCGACATACGAGGATCAGAGAGAGCAGAAGTGGCCATCACCAGTGGAACTGCAAGACAAGCTCTATGGCAGGGGCGACAGCCTCAGGATGACCGCCGCTTTTTTCGAAAAAAATAATGGTTACTGTCTGACTGCGTACGAAGAAGAAGAAATAGAAGAAAGGAAAAAGAAGAAAACTATACTCAACAATTGCAGAAGCGGAATCACCAAAGTAGAAACACAGAGAAACTACACTGTTTCAGTCAAAAAAGTTAAGAAGACATGTATAAAGAAAGATAAAGACAAGTTGGCACATGAACCAGATAAGGCATAGAGAGAGAAAATATGAGAGATCTCTATTAAAAATAAAATGACAATTAGATATAAACAGTTAAACCAATTAAAGATAGAGAAGGCAAGACATTAACATCATAGGTGGGATACGGGAAATGATGGGTTGAGTATTTCTAAGAGAGACAGACCTCCACCACAAGAAACACCAAACACCCTACTAGCAGAGAAGACCTGGACATGGACTGCAACCAACCAAGTAGGCTAGAAATCCAGTGCTATACCCGAACTCAAGAAAGGGAAAGCAGCAGGACCAAATGAAATAGCAGCAGAAGTCATAATGGCAGATACAGATAAGACCACAGATACATTGCAAGGATTATTCAAAAAGATTTGAGAAGAGAATAGAGTGCCCACAGAATGGAAAGGACAGCTTATTAAACTAAGAATGGCAGATTGCAGCAATTAGGAGCGGGACGGGGAGGTAGGTTTACATTGCTGTCAGTGCCAGGGCGAGATATTCAATGGTATCATTTTAGACAGATTAAAAGCAGAAGTATTTAAAAAATCTTAGAGAGAAACAGGCCATATTTTGCCAGGGAAGATTATGCATGAATCAAATAGCTACTCTACGCATCATAGTAGAAAGTATTGAATGGAAATCATCCCTATACGCACATTTGATAGACTACGAAAAGGCGTTTGACAGTGTGGATCAAAGCAATCAATGGCAGCTGTTGATAGACTATGGAATACCAGAGACGTACTTAACCTTCACACAGTTTATGCACAAAGATACAGTTAGTAGAGAGATATATGAAGGGCAAACAGGGGAGATAAGCATGTCTGCTCTCACCCTTTCTGTTCTTGTAGATTTGATAGTGAAGACATCAGGAGACAAAAAACTGGCATTCGGTGGACTCTGTTATCACAATTGGATGACCTGGACTTCTATTTTCTTTCTTTCTTTTCACTTATCCTGTTATGCCTTTCAGCATTAGATCAGGACTACGCGGATGATCTCATACTTTTGTAATATAGTCGTAGCATGAGAAACTTGGTACTGAATATCAACATGTAGAAAACCAAGCTCTTTATACTCAGCACTATCAACCAAGAACCAATCATGCTGGAGGTAGAGGCGTTGGAAGAAGTTGATACCTTTGCCTATTTGGACAGCACATCAGGAAGTACAGGTACAAACGTAAGAACCAGAAATGGAAAGGCAATAGGGGTATTTCAGACACCAAAGAAGGTATGGGGACCCAGCATAATCAAGAATCACAACAAAAGTTTGAATAATTAAACTCCAGTGTCAAGCCGGTGCTGTTGTATGGAGACGACCATGACCAAACAACAAAGACTCCAGTCCTTCATTAACAGGTGCTTAAGAATGAAAACAGGCTTTGAAGTGACAGGACATGGTGAGGATTGAAGACCTATGGGAACCAACAACATATTCTGCTGAAGGCACAGTCCAACATAACCAGACGGGTTCTTATATGGAATCCTCAAGGTAAGAGATAGGTAGACCCAAAAACACGCGAAGAAGACGACGTAAGAAGGAACTAAGATTAAATTATTATTATACCTTCAGAGGGGCATAAAAAGCAGCCAAAAACCGTATATGCTCGGCCGTTCCATGTTTTTGTTTTAGAATAGCTCGGGGGGGGGGGGGGGGGGGGTGTGTGTGTGTGTCTGGTGGTGGTTGGCTGCAATTGGTAGACTTCGTAGTAAGATTTTGGAAGGCGAGGGATCAGAACTCAAGCAAAAATGAATGTCTACGCTGCAGTTGTTACCTACCCTTTTTTATACGTGTGAGACCTGGGCTGTCTATAGTCGTCATGTCGAGAAATTAAACTAATTCCACATATACTGCTTGCGGAAACTACTGAGGACTAGGTGGCAGGATATGGTGCCAAATACAGATGTGTTAGCGCGATCAGGCATGTCCAATATACACACCAGGATATATGCAGCACAGCTGAGATGTGCTGACCATGTGGCACATATGTTGAATCGTCTACCAAAAGAGCTGCTCTATCGGGAACTGCAAAATGGCAAGAGAGCAAGGTGTGGAAGCAGAAACTATAAAGACACGATTAAGAAATCACTGATCCAGTGCGGTATTAACCATGACTGGGAAAGAATCGCCACGCCAATTGCACAGACTGGCGCAGCATTATTGCTGAGGGTGTTCAGAGACTTGAGGCATCAAGAATAAATTAGGCTATATAGAGACGATCGCTTCACATTTCTGCTCACTGTCAATCCAGGTGCTAAGGGGTGTCCCATTTCCTTGTAATAAATGCAAGAGACAATTCCAGGCTCAGATCAGCTTATTTAGCCATCTCCAAACTCATGCGAACAGTGAATGTTGACAAGTGGTCCTCATAGATTATGATGGACGAACAACATACACATGCTGGCGAAATCTTGTCATTGACCTCTGCACCAAAATTGAGTTGATGGATCTCCCATTGATGGGACTATCTGACTGAAAAACACACGGAAATATCATGAAACAAATGCATGAAAATTATATGTTGATTACGGGCGGTGTACCGGCAGACAGACGGGCAGTACATGGAGTTGGTTTTATAATCAACCCAGTACTGGCAAGGTCATTGGTAGTCACTGAATATATATGGGAAAGAATATTGTTAATTTGTCTTCACAGCAAGGAAGAAATGCAGACGATCGTACAAGTGTATGCTCCTTGTAACGACAGCTATTCTGACGACGAGAAAGAGTAATTTTATAGTGGCCTGTCTAACGTATTACACATGGTCAATGGCAAGGTAGGGAATCGCAGAGATCCATGGAAAGTACACCTCGGACCTTATGGTGACATCAAAGGATATTTTAACTTCAATGGTAAAAAGATGTTGAACCTTTGTGCAGAACACGGTCTGTTCATTACAAACGCAGTCACACACAGATGTGGTACAAATGGGGGTGATCTGCAGATGTCATCAGAAATAGACTTAATTCTATCAAGGGTGGTAAATCGCCAGACTTCAAGGTGATTCCCAATGTGAGCATTGATACTGACCACCGTGGCATGCACTACCCGTGGCACTTTTCTGTTGGAATTAATCGCTACAAAACGACTAGACTATAAGGTAGCGTTAAGCGAAAGATGGAGTTGACTTTTGACCAGCAGTCGCATTATGGTACAGTGAAAGATCAGTGGCAGATATTCAACTCCACTATTTTGAATATTTTGACAGAGCAATATGGAAAAGCTAGAACAGGTGAGGTCAGAAAGAAAAGGACGATATGGTGGAACAAAAGTGTCCAGCCGGCAAGCAAAGAAAATAAAATTGGCATTCAAGAAATGGCAGAGCTCATAGACTTTCGAAAGCTACATCGCTTATAGGGAATCAAAAAGAAAATCCAAGACGATCACTGCGAGAGTATTTGGCAGAAATACGGGGAAATACTTGGTAAACTATGTTCCACATCACCCACAGGTTTTTACTGAAAGATACGCGCTCTCCGTCTACGAGATGAGAGCTACAATCCCTCCATAATTGTTAATGACAGCGAGGGTCTGCCAATCTTTGATCCCGACCTGATAAAGACAAGATGTGAGACTTTTCACGGAACTTCTAAATCCTGAAACGCTGGAAGATAACTCAGTATCTGAGCAAAACCTATAGTACAAGACCCGGGCCAAACTGCCCAAAATGACTAGAACAAGAGATCACAGAGAGACACTTAGAGGAAGCCCTAACAACAAGGCCCCAGGAGTGGACAGTATACCGGTGGATGCCATTAAAGTCTGCCAGGAGGTCAGAGATTAACACAGCTGTTTAATCAGGCATGGCTAGAATAGATGGAACAGCGGTTGTGGTGCTTATTTGGAAGAACAGAGGAAGCAAAACAGAATGCGGCTCATATAGAGGCAAATCGCTTCTAAGCGATGTTGGGAAAATGTTTGCTAGGGTCCTCGAACAGAGAGTTCGTGCAATGGCGGAACCGCTGCTTAGTGCATCACAATCAACTTTTTGGAAAAGCTGAGGATGTACGGATGCCATATTCACGCTCCGGAGGTTAAGCGAAAAAAACCATCAAATACAATAAAGAACTGCATATGGTCTATATAGACCAGGAAAAGTCCTTCGACGGGGTAAATAGGAGTAAGCTATGGAAGGTAATGGCGAAGTATAGTATTAAAGATCAGCTACTTGATAACAGTCATGCTTTGAATTTTAACAGCGAGGGTGCTGTGTGAAAAAGCGCTGGTATGACTAACTGGTTTTTGGTGAAGAGTGGTGTTCGTCATGTATGTGTTCTCTCCCCCTTCTTTTCATCATTTATATGTACACAATTACCCAGTTAGCAAATTCCCTGGATGAAACCCTAAATGAACTGATGTTTGTTGATGATCAAAGCATCTTCTATTACAACGGGGATGACCTACATCATCATCTCACCTCCTTCAATTCCACCTGTCAAAGATATGACAGGAAGAGCAACATAGAAAAGACGTTCTATGAAAATAAACCCGTAAACATATGAAGCAATGCTTCCACTGCGACCACAAAAATCTCCAGCAGCTTTGAGAGTTAAGTACCTGGGAAGTATTTTCACTAATGATGGCAGAGTGGACAGAGAGATAGCACATCATATTCAGAAACAAGCAATGTCTACTACCAGTTTGCACCAATTTTAAAACATCAACAAACAGGAGGTTGATCAACATTCTTTTCATTCCTTCTTTGTGTTACCAGTGTCAATCATGGTCCTTATTGGAACATCACAAGAGTAGGATTCGGAGCTGTGAGATCTGCGAAGTGCAGTTGGCAAGTCCACCCGAGACCGTATCTGAAACACCACGTTGAGGCAGATGTTAAGAATGAACACAGTAAATTCCTGTAAATTCTGCATGACAAGAGCAATAGGACAAAGGAAGAAGAAACAGATCTCGCATTGTTATAAGTAGATTTTTTTTACTGCTTTGAAAGTCTATTTGTTTTCATCACTGTTCTTGAGTTTGTTAAAATGCAATAACGAATGGTTTAGCCCTCATCTTCAGCATTATTGAAAATTTTTTGTATATTCTATTTTAAACAACATTTCTATGCTTCAATTATATCCCGTCTCCTCCAAAAACAAAACAGAAATATGTGAAAGTCAAAAATATATATGATTAGCCAACTGTCAGAAAGCATATAGCAATACAAAAGGAAAACCCAGAAGAGAATATGTAAGAACTAAGTGGGACTGTCTGAAAACAAGAATATATACACAATACAATATCTTCAACTTAGTCTGGCAGGTGTGTGTTTGGGAGGTAGTCAACAATGTCCTGTATGCAGTCCGATCCTTCGCCATGTCATACCATTTCGGACCAAGGTCTCTCAGCAGACCATCTTGCCATTACATTTTTATTGGGTGTTCGTGTGGGCGTGTTGATAGTTATTTTTAATTCATTAACATCTGTAATCTTGCTGCAAAGTAAACACTGTGTACAATTTCAAATTATTTAACTTATCCTTAGTTGAAATAATTATTTAACTTATCCTTAGTTGAAATTCTTTCCACACATGCATTACATCAAAACAATTACAGAGCTGCTTTTTTTTCTGTTTGAAGAAAAATGTCTTTGATAAACACACAAATAGGCATTTTCTATAATTTGCAAATGCAAGGAATTTTTCAATAATTTGTTCACATTGTTGCTTAAAGTATTGATTAAATGTTCTTCATTGACAGAAAAACAAAGATAAATTAGATGTGGAACTAATCAAAGCTACGTGTGACTATGTTCGGAATCTTCCAGCTGTGGACAACTTAGACATTGTTGGCAATGATGTATTTAAGTGAGCCATGTTCTTTCTTGTTTATATATTTAAAAAAGACAGCATATTTCAGTTGTATACAAATTTGACTAAAATGTAATTCATTTGTTTTTAACTCTTAAATATAGTTCTATAGTGTTGAAAATGAGAAAGCAATATATAGTGTTAATGTTAAATTGCAATGATTTTTGTTATTTGCTTAGTTAATCTTTTACAATAAATATTGTTCTTTAGGAGTTTAGAATTACTTGCAGATTAAACAAATTATTATTAACATTTTGGTGTTCAGGGAGAATAATTATGAAATCATTGTGCATTTTTAGTAAGAAGATTAACTGTACAGAATAAATATTGTTTCCGTGATACCTATTGCATATCGTAACAAAATCTGACAAGACAAACTGTCAGATGAAAACGTACATTGGTCCTGTAAGTGGAGAATACACGACTTGGAGATGAGATGTTTCCGAAGACTTCTAAATGTCAGATACAAAGACTCAGTTACAAATGAGGAAATATAAGAAAGAATTAAAACAACAATAGGGCCCTTTGAAGACCTCTTGGCAACAGTAAAAAGACGAAAACTCGCTATCTACGGCCACACATTGAGATCAAATGGTCTTACAAATACGATCCTGCAGAGAAAGATGCAAGACGGATGACGAAGAGGTCGTCCCAAAAAGAGGTGGGAAGACAACATAAAAAATGGACCAATCTCCAACCAGAGCAGGCTTAAGCAGCGGCCGCTGACAGAGAGGGGTGCCATGGGGATGTCTTCATGTGTGCCCCAAGGACCTCACAAGATGATCTGTCTTGAATACCTATAGATGTTTTTCATTGATGTCCATAAATCACACTACAAGTCATTGCTGCATTGGCCTGATTGTAGTGCCATATTTTTTCCCAATTACATCTTTGTGAAAAACTCCTTGCATTATATACAAAGTGGGGGACGGCGTGGGCTAGTGGTTAAGTGACAGAGCTCACAAACCGAAGGGACTGGGTTCGATCCCCATCACAGCACCATCCGTTACCCCGGGGAAGAAAACTCTTAGAAAATGCAGGAGGAAGCAGACCCTTTCATAAAACGCTGTAACAGATTTAGTCTGGGGAAACAAATCTCGTCTCCCCACGGATTTCCCACCGGAACCTGAAACTCAGTCGGGTAGTACCGCTCAGGATGGCGGAGTAATAGCGACGCCATCTTGCCTGTAGTCTCGGGCTGAGAAAATAGTCTCGGGGTATAAAAAGCCTGGCGGGCAGGAGCAAGGAGCGCTGGGGTCTTCTCTACGATACCCGATTGGGGGAATGCAGAGCGGAGACTGTACGAATTGTGAAGACGAATGCTACCCCACTTGCACCAGGAGCCCTGGGGTCTTCTCTACGATACCCGATTGGGGGAACGCAGAGCGGAGACGAACGCTACCCCACTTGCACCAGGAGCCCTGGGGTCTTCTCTACGATACCCGATTGAGGGAACGCAGAGCGGAGACTGTACGAATTGTGAAGACGAACGCTACCCCATTTGCAGCAGGGGCTTGTCTTCTCTACGATACCCGATTGGGGAAACGCAGAGCAGAGACTGCACGAATTGAGAAGACTTGTAAACGTCCCCGGGACACTCCATCACGTGGTCAGTCGGCCCTGGTTCAACATAGGCAAGTTCATACCTGCGGCTGCTGAGTTGGTTTTTCCTGATATCGCCCAACAGTTCAATTTACATCTGCTGCTGCTGATTTGGGTTTTCGAGACCAAAGGACGATCCACCTGAGTTGAGGTCACGATGCGAGGTACCAACCGGCACTGTTCTGGCCACAACTCAGACACACAAGACGTCACGACCGGCCAAGCACGAGAAAGGTGACTATTGACAGTAGCTCAGGGTTACGAGTATAGATTAGTTAGGTTAGACTATCCCTGTATTGAAGCTAGTGTGTCAGGAAGGGAAGAGCGACCGTTTAGTGTGAAATAAATGATTTGTTTACCGGAGTTTCTCCTGTGTTAGATTATTCAGGATTAGGTGTGTAGATTAGAGCAAGGCCCTGTCCTCTCTGCTACAATGCATGCCGAAGTCGGATGCACTGGGCCGACAGGCGCAAAATAAAAATCGCATTGCAACGCACACCGCATTGGAGAATATAAAAATAAGGCAAACGCCCAAAAAAATATATTCAAATTATCCTTTTTAAAATACACAATCACTTGCTACATATTTGATATGGTTTAGGAAAGGCACAGAGTGAGAGAACTTTATTTGTGAAAATTATATGAGAGCTGAAATATTAATGCAAATACGATAATTATTGCTATAACAGAAATACTTATTGTAACATGCAAACATGAATTATCTTTCTACTTCCCAGGTTAGCGAAAAGCAATAAAGGAGATCTAGTCGAAAGGTTTAAAGAGAGTGTACAGTATTTTGTAAATGAAACCCGAGATGGGTTTTATAAAAGATATCAGCGCCAAGGTATTTTTTCGAAGCATCTTCTGTTAGCCATTAACATTTGCCTTTAGTTAAGCAAGAAAACAACAGCAAATGCAATAATGTTATTTATGTTGTAATACCAGACTATTAAGAAGTAATATATTTATTTAGATTACAACTATTTTTTGTAGTGCCATTATAAAAATGTTTAATTTCTGTTGTGTTTTATTCCTGTCATCATGTCATAAAAATGCTGAATAAAATATTTTGATAAGATCAATGTAAATGCAAGACAGGAGAAATGTTTGTGAATTATGTTATTATCAGTTTATAGGATGTTATGCTGTTCAATTTCAGTTGTAACAACTGGCCAGACAGCTTATGGAGGACAGCAAATATTGCCTAGTCAACAGGTATAACTGGCTGGTCGTAAAAATTTTGCAGCTCATTTCTTTATTTGGCCAGTTAACTCATTCACTCCCACGAGCCGATACAACGGCTTCTAGAAAACACAGAAGCCGACGTAATAGCTTTTGCTACTGTGTTCACAAAATCACATATTTTCCCATTCCTAGTTCTCCTAAATGTTTTATTTTCGTTATTGGCGGAAGTCCAGATTTTGCACTTTTTCATTCCGGAAGTTTGAGTTTCGTTGAAAAAATGTTTAGTTTCGTAACTTGGAAGATATAATTTTTTTTCGGAGAGCAACTTTGAAGCTATCCCATGCACCTTCAGCCACACCAAATAGAGTTTTTTCAGTACAAGCTCTGGAATAGATATATTATATTATTGCTAATGGTGGTGATGATGAAGATATCGATCGTTATGATAGCGCTGTTTCAATTTATTTATCTAGTCCTAGTTCTACGCCAAGCAATGACAGTAAAACTAAATCTACTGACGAAGGGGCGGTGCCGTCTTTTGTCTCAAGCAATGGTAATAACAGTTCACAAATTCGGTTAAGGTTCAAGATCCTGCACAATCATTCTAGTGTGTATAATATAAATGTGTGTATATATATTTTGAATACAGCAGGAACATTCTTTCGGTGAGTGCGTAAATTGTAAACACTCACGCTGATGTTGATCAGGGCTTTTAATTTTTAGCACGTTTTCAACTTCACGTGCCTTCAGTAAAATATAAATACTGCGAAAACAACTTCACCAAATTAGGTGCAACTTTCAGAACATCGTCCTTTGAGGATTACCGTCAATAGAAATTAATTACGTTATTTGTATATTGGTTTAGAGCTGAATATTGTATTGATGAGGGAAACATTTTTTTCATAGTTTTAAAAAATAACAAACGATTATGCAACTTTAATCCATCAAACACAAATATACACCTCCATTTGTAAAATGTGTGTATTCTATTCTATTCTAGCCTCAATTGTGAACAGTTTGGTTTATAATATGTGTTATTTTAGTGAACGTCTATTGAAGACAAATAGATCGCAACTAAGTGATTCTGTGTTTCAGTTTTACATGAGAATAAAATTGTGTCCAGAGGTCCAAAATATTTGGGAGTGAATGAGTTAAATGATCAATTTTTTAATTCTAGGAGGAGGAATGATACTACTGTTCTTTACATCACTAAAGATCATTCCTGTATCCTTGATCTTATCAAAGGCATCTCCGCAACTTAGACAGCTTTCCCATCATATCGACATTTTATGTTCTTTGTTAACCACACAATTTCAAATAGATTCAATGTTAGCATAAGAAATAGAATTCAGAACATTTTAACTGCGACCACCAAGATATTCACAATAACAACAAGATCGCAAAATAATTTAGAAAATTTCATTGTACAATTATTTTTCACTTCAGGCTCTATGTCATAAATGAAAACGCAACTTTCCATAGCTTATTAACAATTCATTTACAAGTTAAAAACATTCTTTTACTTGCACTTGGGTTTGTTGATCTTGAAACATGTACGAAGGACCAGTCTTGGGCAACCTTATCGGCAGTGTCTGATTTATCTGACATTTATGCATCACTTTCATAATTTGGTGTGCCAAATGGCTTCTATTCACATTCCATGATATTTTGCAGTCAAGTAAGAGGTTTAGAATTAGCCATAACATTATAGCATACCATTATAGATCGGTGAGTTTAACGAGATTAGTCTGTTAGAATCAATAATCAAAGAAAACATTGAAATGCATTTAGACAGGTTTAATCTAATCAGAAATAGTCAGCATGGTTTTACTAGAGGGAGATCGTGCTAACAAATCTATTGGAATTCATGGAGGAGGTTACTAAAATGATAGATAAGGAGGAACCAGTGGATGTTATTTATCTAGATTTTGCAAAAGCTTTTGATAGAGTACCTCATCGAAGATTATTTTAAAAGTTAAAATCACATGGAATAGGTTGCTGAATGGATTGAAATTTGGTTAATAGGAAGAAGGCAGAGAGTGGGCATAAATGAGTACTCTGAGTGGTGTGAAGTAAAAAGTGGAGTGCCACAGGGCTCGGTTTTGGGACCAATTTTGTTCTTGATATATATAAACAATTTGGACATTGATATGGGATCCGTGATTGAAAAATTTGCAGTCGACAAAAAAACTATGTAGGAGTGTCTCATCTATAGCAGAGGTGGATATATTGAGGTTGGATTTAGATACAATTCGAGACTGCTCTTTGAGATGGCAAATGGAGTTTAATATAGATAAATGTACAGTCATCCACATGGGTAGATTCAATAGGGAATATAATTACAGAATGGTCGAGAACAATATTAGAATGATAGATAAAGAAAGGGACCTAGGGGTTATAATAGATCATACAGTGAGCAAGTCCAGGTAGCTGTGAAAAAGGCAAAGCAATGTTAGGTATGATAAAAAGAAATATTAAACAGGAGCAAGGAAGTGATAGTCAAACTGTATAAAACATTAGTTAGACCTAGATTGGAGTACTGTGTACAGGTGTGGAGTCCTTATCGTAGAGGGGATATAAACATGCTGGAAAGGATACAAAGAAGAGTGACAAAACTGTGGCATTCCAGAATTACAGTTACGAGGAAAGACTCAGAAAAACCGGCTTACAGTGCCTTGAAAAGAGAAGAATCTGAGGTGACTTAATACAGGTTTATAAGATAATCACAGGAAAGGTTAAATTAGACTATAGCAAGTTTTTCCAAATACAAGAAGAACAAGAGGGCAGAGATAACAAATTAACTAAAGAAAGAAAAAGATTGGATATTAGGAAATATTTTTGTAGTCAGAGAATGGTGAATGCTTGGAATGCATTGCCCTAGGAGGTAGTGGAGGCAGGGACAGTTAATGCATTTAAGAAATAGATTGGATGCATTTAAGAATAGATTGGATGCACATAGCTTTTAGAGCAGGGTAATGCAAATGTAACTGGTTGTCTACAGACTGATGAGTCTTCTAATCCATTACTTTTTAATTTTTGTTGTTCTGGCACTTGCCTTATTTCTCTAATCCCCAAGGCGGTGTGCGTTGTACTGTGGGTTTTTATTTTGCGCCTGTCGGCCCAGTGCATCCGACTTCAGCATGCATTTTATGAAAGGGTCTGCTTCCCCGGGGTAATGGCCGGTGCTGTGATGGGGATCGAACCCAGCACCTTCTGGTTGTGAACCGTGCCACTAGGCCACGCCGTCCCTTTAAATCAGTATAAAAACGTTAAGTTTAAGCAGCAACAAAAATATTTGGTAAATTGCAACGTACATTACCATTCAGATAGTATGCAAACACAAAAAATTTGTCTATCAGCAACTCAATCTTGGATGAAAATATGTCAGTTGTCAAAAGTATAATCTGCTGTTTAAATCTCGTACTGGGGACAACGTGGCCTAGCGGTTAAGTCACACGGCTTACAACCAGCACTGGCCGTTACCCCGGGGAAGCAAACCCTTAGAAAATGCAGGAAGAAGCAGACCCTTACATAAAATGCATTCTGAAGTCGGATGCACTGGGCCGACAGGCGCAAAATAAAAACGCAGCGCAACGCACACCGCCTTGAGGATTAGAGAAATAAGGGGAATGCAAAAAAAAATAAAAATCGTGCTAAGAAAGTATTGTTTAATTTATAATTAATTATTGGCAACCACATCTAGAACGTTTACACAGTTGTTCCGGCACAGCTGTATTGTAAAATCAACTCTCACATCGAGTAAAAGAGTTAACTGTAACTTGCTATCTGATTACCGGTGCACACCTCCACAGTATCAGTCAATTTCTTTGATATCACTGTCTTGAACAGTCCGTCTGACACTCACTGCTTTTACTTCCAGTAGGTAGAGAACTGAGACGCTAGTCCAGTCAGGCACAACATACTGACCAGCATGTCACATCAGTCAGGCACAACATACTGACCAGAATGTCACATCAGTCCAGGCACAACATACTGACCAGCATGTCACATCAGTCAGGCACAACATACTGACCAGCATGTCACATCAGTCAGACACAACATACTGACCAGCACGTCACATCAGTCAGACACAACATACTGACCAGCATGTCACATCAGTCAGGCACAACATACTGACCAGCATGTCACATCAGTCAGGCACAACATACTGACCAGCATGTCACATCAGTCAGGCACAACATACTGACCAGGATGTCACATCAGTCAGACACAACATACTGACCAGCATGTCACATCAGTCAGGCACAACATACTGACCAGCATGTCACATCAGTCAGGCACAACATACTGACCAGCATGTCACATCAGTCAGGCACAACATACTGACCAGCATGTCACATCAGTCAGACATAACATACTGACCAGCATGTCACATCAGTCAGGCACAACATACTGACCAGCATGTCACATCAGTCAGGCACAACATGCTGACCAGCATGTCACATCAGTCAGGCACAACATACTGACCAGCATGTCACATCAGTCAGGCACAACATACTGACCAGCATGTCACATCAGTCAGGCACAACATACTGACCAGCATGTCACATCAGTCAGGCACAACATACTGACCAGCATGTCACATCAGTCAGGCACAACATACTGACCAGCATGTCACATCAGTCAGGCACAACATACTGACCAGCATGTCACATCAGTCAGGCACAACATACTGACCAGCATGTCACATCAGTCAGGCACAACATACTGACCAGCATGTCACATCAGTCAGGCACAACATACTGACCAGCATGTCACATCAGTCAGGCACAACATACTGACCAGGATGTCACATCAGTATGACACAACATACTGACCAGCATGTCACATCAGTCAGGCACAACATACTGACCAGCATGTCACATCAGTCAGGCACAACATACTGACCAGCATGTCACATCAGTCAGGCACAACATACTGACCAGCATGTCACATCAGTCAGACATAACATACTGACCAGCATGTCACATCAGTCAGGCACAACATACTGACCAGCATGTCACATCAGTCAGGCACAACATGCTGACCAGCATGTCACATCAGTCAGGCACAACATACTGACCAGCATGTCACATCAGTCAGGCACAACATACTGACCAGCATGTCACATCAGTCAGGCACAACATACTGACCAGCATGTCACATCAGTCAGGCACAACATACTGACCAGCATGTCACATCAGTCAGGCACAACATACTGACCAGCATGTCACATCAGTCAGGCACAACATACTGACCAGGACCACAATCTTTCTCCCATTTAGCGTTCCCTGGAAACAGGCCATTTTCAAGGCAGCCTGGCTGGCTAGATGTGGATCAATGTGATCCCTGTAGTAATGAGGGCCACGCAGATGAAGCCAAATATAGCACAACGAACTGGCGGCCGCGGTCCACCTTCATCAGCATTCTCGGGATGTGAGAAAAGCTACTACAAACCGCCACTTTATGTCCTTTTCAAATAAGAGTAAACTTACATAAAACAACAACATCGTTGACCATATCTACCTAGATGGATCATCAGAAGAAGTGGGGAAAGGACAGGCGGGACTCTCCATACTGCTGCAGGACAGTACCAATGTAGAAAACACGTCCTGTGAGGGAACCCTAGACCAAATTAAGAACAGAGCAGCAAATAAAGCCTTCAAATTATTGTAGGAAAAATGGTTAACGGACAACAGAGTAGTGTTTTTGTGCGAATGCATGCAAATCCAAGCCCACTTAAAGGGCACCATAAGATAACATGGAAAGAAAACTAATCTGTCAGCTAAGTAAACTCTCAGACCACAACACCATCAATCTAGTTGATCCCGACATATCAGGAAATGAAGGGGCAAACAAAGCAAAACAGTTAACCCACCTAATTTCACTGCCAGAAGTTACGGCACACATACAAAATATAAACAACTTAGAGAATAGAGAACAGACAGCAAAATCCCAAAAGACCCCCATGGCCGACTGAACAGGAAACAGTATACCACAATTTTCCGCCTTTAAACAGGTCATTGCAGGCGAAATTCACACATGCATAGAATGAAGGTAGCACAGACTGAATCTAAGCACAGGTGAGAAGACCTCTGGCCCAAACAAAGAAACATACTAGACAAACTTGGGGTAACCATTGGGGATCTGTGACTGACGTGTCACTTCCGGGAGTTGGCCCATCTGGTGGCATAAAACAAGCATACAAAACTGAACACAAGAAGTTTGTGTTATGTAATTTACCAGTGGTTATAGACATGTCAGTAACAACATTGATTTATATTGTTTGTGTTACAGCTCCCTGGACATACAGATTCAAGAGCGCAAGGTAAATAAAACCACATTTGAATCATGTGTTCATGTCTTTTTTCCTCTTTGCTACAAATTCTATAGGAATTTGACAAAAATTGTCACTCCCTCCACAGATTCTCGAGTTCTGCCTACAAGACTGCAGTTCCCTTGGATTTCTCTTCCGTGGTTCATTGTGAGGTGTTCATTGACATCACCAGTCTTTTCCTCTCTTCTGTATTCTATTTTCAATCAAGTATATGCCGAGTTATATAATCTTCCTATGTCCATCTATACGGTTTCATTTCTATCCTTATTCACCATCTATATTGACTGCTGTATTTTTTGGCACAATTATCATCTCCTCTGGCCATCTGTCTGACCTTTGGGAAAACAGACTTGGTGCTCTTAAATCCTTTTACATTTTCTAGAGTTCTCTTTCAAGCAGCTGATATTGGTATGGAACTGAGACATTCATTGATAACGATCTGCAATATGAATGTAATATTCTTGATTATATGCCATGTTGTTGAGCCATTGAGAAGTACTGATTATACATTTGGGAGAATGTTGCCAAGATCCGTATTTAATGACCAGAGTTGAATCCAAATCTGACTTTATTAAACCTGATTCCGGAAATGGATTTTCATTTCAGTGCCCAAATTGTTTTTGTTACAGCGCTTTAATTCTTTTTCTTCAGTTCTTTGTTAGTTACTGGCAGTGATCATCACGCCTGGGTGATGTCTTTAAGGACAGCAACAAACTTCCTCCACTTCCAGCTATTGCTCACATGGGGCCCCAGCTCAGACCTGATATCTCCATCTCGACCTTCACAGGCCCGTTCGCAAAGTTGTCTCAGGGCGACTCATCAGGGCCCATAAAACGACGATTCAGGTGATGGCATCATGCAGGATATGACTAACACCAGTCGACCTGCTATGATGCTGTGCATGTCTTCTTGTTAACTCTTGACGGCAAGCAGTTCTTGGTTGGTGATAATTCGGCCAGAAAAGGCTATAAATACCTTTTAGGCACGCTGTGTGAAAAGATGAACAATTTTGACATTTTGTTTTCTGTTACGCTGCACACAGAAAGTACACAACCCTTGTATATTCTTAGTTTGGTGATTGTGCTTTACTGTGAAGATTTTCAAACGTATAAGCCAACGGAGATCACTCTGACCTTATTTATTATGACTTTGTTGAAATCATGCCTTTGATGTCTTTGTCTGTTGTAACCGTGACCTCGTATGTAAATGTGTCCTGTCTTCATCTCCTATTTTTATTGATTTGAGATTTCATAATATAATAGTGTCATGACTTCTAAATTCTTGATATTCACTTGTTGGCTATATCCAGTTTTTCCATGTATATGTAGTGTGAATATGCAAATAGTGCAATGTCATAAATTTATTCCAGATCCTCCAGTTGAAAAAATAATGTCAATATTATTTCTCCTAGAGTGTCCTCTGAAGTATGTGGCAACATCCACCAAGTCAATGACAGGAAGAGAATAGTTGATCCTCTTGACAACCTGTCTGCGTTGTCTAGTCATTACTTAGCTTGCACCACAGAGCACTTTTAACACACCTCATTAAAAATACGCAATTTCATCTGCGACGGCATTTGATTAAAACAGTGTGTATTCTGCTGTCGTTTTGACTCGGCTTTGGTTGTGAAACTTACATTTTTGCAACAATGGCTTGGTAAAGGTTAATGCAAATATGCGAGGTCAAGAAAAAGACTTGGAAGGTAAACTGCGAGCCCTAAAATTATCAAGTCTTTTGATCAATGTATCTAAGCTCACTCAACTAGCAGGATGGAATTTAACAATATATATCTAAGCTCACTCAACTAGCAGGATGGAATTTAACAATATATATCTAAGCTCACTCAACTAGCAGGATGGAATTTAACAATATGTATCTAAGCTCACTCAACTAGCAGGATGGAATTTAACAATATATATCTAAGCTCACTCAACTAGCAGGATGGAATTTAACAATATATATCTAAGCTCACTCAACTAGCAGGATGGAATTTAACAATGTATATCTAAGCTCACTCAACTAGCAGGATGGAATTTAACAATATATCTAAGCTCACTCAACTAGCAGGATGGAATTTAACAATATATCTAAGCTCACTCAACTAGCAGGATGGAATTTAACAATATATCTAAGCTCACTCAACTAGCAGGATGTTATTTAACAATATATCTAAGCTCACTCAACTAGCAGGATGGAATTTAACAATATATCTAAGCTCACTCAACTAGCAGGATGGAATTTAACAATATATCTAAGCTCACTCAAATAGCAGGATGGAATTTAACAAAATATCTAAGCTCACACAACTAGCAGGATGGAATTTAACAATATTTCTAAGCTCGCTCAACTAGCAGGATGGAATTTAACAATATATCTAAGCTCACTCAACTAGCAGGATGGAATTTAACAATATATATCTAAGCTCGCTCAACTAGCAGGATGGAATTTAACAATATATCTAAGCTCACTCAAATAGCAGGATGGAATTTAACAATATATCTAAGCTCACTCAAATAGCAGGATGGAATTTAACAATATATCTAAGCTCACTCAATTAGCAGGATGGAATTTAACAATATATCTAAGCTCACTCAATTAGCAGGATGGAATTTAACAATATATCTAAGCTCACTCAACTAGCAGGATGGAATTTAACAATATATCTAAGCTCACTCAACTAGCAGGATGGAATTTAACAGTATATATAAGCTCACTCAAATAGCAGGATGGAATTTAACAATATATATCTATGCTCGCTCAACTAGCAGGATGGAATTTAACAATATATTTAAGCTCGCTCAAATAGCAGGATGGAATTTAACAATATATCTAAGCTCGCTCAACTAGTAGGATGGAATTTAACAATATATCTAAGCTCACTCAACTAGCAGGATGGAATTTAACATACAGTGCAGGGAATTTGACATCTGTTTCTTTAGTCTGTGGATCTTCCAGAATTTGTGAGTCTATATAAACTTACAATACTAGTTTTAAAAAAAGTAACCAGATTTTCTTGTTGATCATTCTTCAATGGCGTCTTTGTGACATTTTTAATACTATTGCTCCACTTGCCAAGAACTATTTCACATGTATTTCAGAATGCATACTTGAGCTTTGGTCTTACAAATTAAAATATAATTTGGACTTGTCTTTTATTTGTGAGTTTTTACTTTGGCATAGAAAACTTATCAATTTTGTTTTAACCTTGCAGGATAAAATAACCCCATCTTTCTGCTCCAATATGTTGCATAAAAAGTCAGTAAAATATTTTGTATATCCATCTAGGGAGTTCATCATTGACTTTCTATTTGTTAAGATTTCCTCCAATGATTGGAACATTGAAATTACATGTTGATACAGGTCTTGCTGTTTTTATTTATTTGTAGCTAATAACTTCACATTGTGTTCAGAACTATATTGTTGGTTTATCATATATTTGGCTTCTTTAGTAGCATTATCTGCACAATTGTATTTTTTGGATGATCTCCAATAGATTATTGTATTTGTTCTTTCTATTCTATTGTTTGATTTTGGTTTTTATTCTATGAGGGTCTTTGTTGCTTCTGTTAACATTGCCAGCATGGGTGCAGTCTTTGTGTCCTGAATAATTGTCCTCTCCTATTTGAACTAGGATGTGTCTTGTTCCATTCTATTTTGTCAAAGCAGGGCCCAAAAATCATGTGCAGTATGTTAATTCTTTGACCACTTACACTTGTCTTTACCAAGTTCTGCATTGCTCTTACATTCTATGCCAAAATTTACTTTTGCCATAGTCTTAAGAAGATTTATCAATGGTCTCAAATGTATTAACTTCTATACATCAGGTTCCACCAAATTCATCAGTTGTGAAGATTACTTCAATTGGTGGTGTTTCTGCTGCACTGTCATTTTGTGGGTTGTTTGCACTAATCCAGTCCTCAATTTTGAAAGACAGTCTACTGTTTGACTGTCCCATATGTTCGACTTGGTTGGACCTAACTAATGCCCAAGGCCTTTGTAAACATTGCTAGTGGAATTACCTCTACACCTCACGGTAGAAGAGGAGCGACTAAGTAAGTAAGCTAGTGGAATTGAAATAGTAGGTGTGACCTACCATGACATGCAGGAGCATGAGATAATTTTTGCAATACTCCAGAATTCTAAAAAAAAATATATTTCTGTTACATGTTATTAAATTTATTTACTAATGAATTAATATGTAGCCATGTTGATTGATATAAAAAATGAATTTATGTATGCTTATTTTCTATTTTTCTAACACAGGCAAAGTGGGAGGCGTTGCACAAAATAAGGTAGTTTTTGTTTATCAGAACCATATAAACAAATTTCGGAGGATGTGTAAAACTGAGTAGATTGAGATATTGCACAAATCCATCGCTAGTGAGTTGGACAGCAGCTGTCCTGATGGAAAAAACACGATTGCACGCTTTTGGTATTCTGGACATACAAACCCATGAACTCAGGGACTACCACTGGGTTCTTTCAACATTTACCCAATAAAAGTAGCCAACATTCAACCAACATTGGCATGATGAATGTTGGCTTTTGCAAATGACATTCTCCCATACATAACTGGCTCCAATAGACAAGATTTGTACATACAAATGATCCTGCCAGCAATATCAGTGATATGGGAGAGTTCAACTCCCTGACCAATCCCAGCAAGGCCTGTTTGATGTTGTTTATACCTGTTTTTCCATGAACAACTGCATGGTGAAGGCTAAACTTCCTGTTGCATGTGTCATTGAGAGGCAAGATAGTTTGAAATATCCGGGAGTGACATTTAAGTACCTTGTTGGTCAAATCATTTAGACATGCAAGAGGAGATCTGGCAGCACTCAATACATTGGTGGCTGCGCACCTGGCGCATGCCCTGCTTTTTATTCTATGTTGGTCATCACTTGTGAGCTAACAAGGTCAAACAATTGAATGATCTATTTATAGATACCTTTGTACGAGTAATCTGCTATCCTTAAGAATGCTAAACAAAAAAATTTGTGTTGTTACAAGGTGGGATCAAATGAAACCTGATGGGACGGCCTGGCCTAGTGGTTAAGTGGCACGGCTCACAACCAGAAGGTGCTGGGTTCGATCCCCATCACAGCACCGGCCGTTACCCCGGGGAAGCAAACCCTTAGACAATGCAGGAGAAAGCAGACCCTTACATAAAATGCATGCTGAAGTCGGATGCACTGGGCCGACAGGCGCAAAATAAAAACGCAGTGCAACGCACACCGCCTTGGGGATTAGAGAAATAAGGCAAACGCAAAAAAAAAAAAAAATGAAACCTGTCCCAGTGACTTTACTACTGTCTCAGTGACTTTATTACTGTCCCAGTGACTTTATTACCAGGAATTGTTAGGAAGAAAGCATACACTGGAGATCATTAGAAGATGTCAAACTTAAGAATTCAGGCACGCATTCACCCCTTGGGGAGATGGCAGATACCGTCAGAAAAAAAGGATTTTGATTGATCATTGAATCATTTGGTCACGGCTGCCACATCTTCATCGGAGTCGAATCTCCCTTTAGGCTTTTTCTTTAATGTTTCAAACAAATGAAAGCCACACAGTGACAGATCAGGGCTGAAGGCTGGGTGTGGCAGAACTTGCCACATGTTCCGTGCTAACGCTTCCTGCACAGTGTTCGTGACATACTGATGAACATTGTCGTACAACAAACTCACATCACGTGAAAGCATGCAGGGTCACTTCATCTTGATGGCTTATTGTGGCTTGTCTAGAGTGCCTTTGCAGCGGATCGCATTGATGTTCAAGCCAGGCTCTTTAAAGTCTGCCAACAAAAGCCCAGCATAACCTTATCAGTCGATACCTGTGACTTGAATTTATTTTGTTTTGATGATCCTGGATGTTTTCATTGCGCGCTCAATGTTTTGCTGCATGGCTCAAAGTGGTGAGGCCATTGTGTGCAACAAAAATGCACCACACTCCTCTTCATAACACAGCATGTGGTTCAAACTCTATCCTGTGCGTTCTTCCTTTTTGTAGTCGGTCATTATCTGTGGGACGCATTATGAACACATCTTCAGACACTTCATTCTTCTGATTCTATCGAACCATCATTTAAACTGTCCCAAACAACGCAGCGAATTTAGCATGCTCTCTGTGCTCTGGAGGCACATGATACAGTATGGATGGGTTTAATTTGATATATAACCCCCAAAAAAATGTTTGCCAAACAAACTGCACAATATAGATGATATACAGGATGTTTATGATTTAAAAAAAAATTCATAAGAGGAGCAATCTATTTGTTATTTAACTTACATTTACATTTTGTTGCTTGGAGAGATGACATTTCTTGTTTGTTTTGTTTTTCATGCTAAAGCAATGTTTCCATGTACAAAATAAATTTATGTTGTCATATAAGTTTTATCACTATGAGATCTCACAGTGAATAAACAGCTTGTCAGCCAAATTGGGGGATGTAACATGTTAACCCTACCACACCGCTGTACCCAATTCTCGGTAATTTCCTGAACTGCCGCTCCTACCGCTGGACCTAATTTTCGGTACTTTGGGTAGTACGTCATAAAATGCGCCAGAATCTAAAAATAACCAACCAACCGTGGTCAATCCTCGTGATTAGTCATTGCAAATGGCTGCCCCCATGTTTGAATTGATTTTGTGGGGTTTAACGTGAACAAATTCGGAAAATTGACAATGAAACGAGCGGCTGATAAACCAAACACTTCAACAGGAAAGCAAAGTAAGTCTAGGCTTATGACAGTCCAACAGGTGATCAATAATTTGGTTGATTCAGACTCTGTTCAAGTGAAACAGACAGTGAGAGCTCGAGTGATAAGATGAACGCTTTTCTTGGACTGAGGATCTATATGGAATACTCATGTATAAAGCCCAGCTATCAGGATTATTGGACAAATGAGGGCTCTTTGTTGTGTATACTCCCAGATTTCGAAATGTTATGACTCGAGACAGATTCTTTGCCTTTTGCTGGGTGGATTGGCACACAAAGGTGGAATATTGACGCTAGATGAAAGGTAAACCTATTTTCTACAATGTCTCCAAGTTACATCTTATTCTAACCACTTGTTTGCATGTAACTAACATTTTTCTATATCATGTTGGTTTTTTCTCTTTAATGCTCTGGAACCCAGGAATGGGGGACAGTTGGGTTCAGGGCCTCAGGTGTGGTAGGGTTAATGCTCTGGAACCCAGGAATGGGGGACAGTTAGGTTCAGGGCCTCAGGTCTGGTAGGGTTAATGCTCTGGAACCCAGGAATGGGGGACAGTTGGGTTCAGGGCCTCAGGTCTGGTAGGGTTAATGCTCTGGAACCCAGGAATGGGGGACAGTTAGGTTCAGGGCCTCAGGTCTGGTAGGGTTAATGCTCTGGAACCCAGGAATGGGGGACAGTTGGGTTCAGGGCCTCAGGTCTGGTAGGGTTAATGTACTTGTACCTTTTACTCTTGTCAATTTACAGAAAGGATTAGGGCTCCCTCAAGTAGCCAATGAGATTCTCAGGGTTGCAGTTGACAGACATCAGATGGGCTTAATGCATTCTCATATATATCAAGTATTGACTCAGGTATACGTTCAACATTTTTTTGCCATGGAATGTGTTCAAAATCAATTTAAGCAAATGACTATAATTTTATGCTGCTCTTTGCGAAACCAGTCAAATAATTGAATTGTGTCCAATTTTCTTGAAGTCATTACCCCTAAATTATTAAACCACTGTTAACAAATCTATTGGAGTTCATGGAGGAGGTTACTAAAATTATAGGTATGGGGAACCAGTGGATGTTATTTATCTAGATTTTGCTAAGGCCTTTGATAGAGTACCTCATTGAAGATTATTTTAAAAGTTAAAATCAGATAGAATAAATGGGGAAGTTGCCGAATGGATTGAAAGTTCATTAATGGGAAGAAGACAGAGAGAGTGCATAAATAAGGAGTACTCTGAGTGGTGTGAAGTAAAAAGTGGAGTGCCACAGGGCTCGGTTTTGGGACCAATATTGTCCTTGATATATATATAAACGATTTGGAAATTGATATAGGATCCATGATTGAAAAATTTGCAGATGACACACAACTATTGAGATAGAATTTAGATATAATTTGAGAATGGTCTATAAGCTGGCAAATGGAGTTTAATGTAGATAAATGTACAGTCATCCACATGGGTAGATCCAATATGGAACATAGTTACAGAATGGGCGAGAACAATATTAGAAAGATATATAAAGAAAGGGACCTAGGGTTTATAATAGAGCATACAGTAAAAATGAATGGGCAAGTCCAGGTAGCAGTGAACAAGACAAATGCAATGTTAGGTATGATAAAAAGAAATATTAAACATAGGAGTAAGGAGGTGATAGTCAAACCGTATAAAGCTTTAGTTAGACCTAGATTGGAGAACTGTGTACAGGTGTGGTGTCCTTATCGTAGAGGAGATATAAATGTGCTGGAAAGGATACAAAGAAAGTGACAAAACTGTGGCATTCCAGAATTACAGTTACGAGGAAAGACTCAGAAAAACCGGCTTACAGTGCCTTGAAAAGAGAAGAATTCGAGGTGACTTAATACAGGTTTATAAGATAATCACAGGAAAGGTTAAATTAGACTATAGCAAGTTTTTCCAAATACAAGAAGAACAAGAGGGCAGAGATAACAAATTAACTAAAGAAAGAAAAAGATTGGATATTAGGAAATATTTTTGTAGTCAGAGAATGGTGAATGCTTGGAATGCATTGCCCTAGGAGGTAGTGAAGGCAGGGACAGTTAATGCATTTAAGAAATAGATTGGATGCATTTAAGAATAGATTGGATGCACATAGCTTTTAGAGCAGGGTAATGCAAATACTGGTTGTATACAGACTCTGATGAGTCTTCTAAACCAGAATAAAAACGTTGAGTTTAAGTTCAGAATACCAACAGCAGATCCCCCACATACACACTCGTTTTATAGACGTATTTCTATTACATTGTTTGTTTTTGGGTATATTTTAATCAAGTCATTTTATCTTCAGTAGCTCTGCTGGTGTCAACAAGTCACTTCAAATCTAGTAAAGAGATATCTTTTTATTTCATTGCCGCTATTAGCACAAACATTGCACTTTATAGTGTGTACTAGCAGGCGCATGCAGATTATCTGACCAGTACAATATGAAAGGAACAGCAGCAGTTTAACGGTTAACGGTTATCTTCCTTCCTACAACCTATCGGACATTACCATTGCACCGGCTATCTATCTCTTCCCCCCTATCAAGTCTCTCTCTCCTCCCCTCCTCTCCAAACCATCCATTCCCTCAACCCACCCCAAATCATCCATCTGCCCCCTTCACAAATCTTCCATGCTTGTTTCAGATTTATTTTAAGCACAGCCCTTCTCTTCTCCTTCTCGTTTTCTCATCATTTCATAATTATCCAGCCCCAAGGAACACTTTAACCCACATGATTTGATCAGCCAATAAAATCTTCCCTTTATACTTTGGAAATACAGATGTGCAATTGAGAATTAATCATCCCAGCATAACCACAATTTCACATTTATTTCAACATACCGATACATTAGTACTAGAGTTGTCATAATAATTTTAATGACCTTTATAACTTAAGTAATTTTGTCATATTTATTTCAGTTGTTTGACATCTATTTCTATATAGGGAGAGGTCAAACTTCCTGTTATACTAGAAGATGAAACAAATCGGGAGTTACCATCCTACGTTGATCTGTTTAGACCACTGCGTCAGACAATATACTCAGTTCTGCTAAACCTAAACAAGCAAAAAACTGTACATGAAATTCAGAATAAGGACAATCGTGAGTATTCTATTGTTTTTTTCTGATTTATATTACTGTCATTCATAGTTTTTGTTTAAAAATTGACTTGACAGTCATGATTTTTACATTACACATAGCATAGTAGGCCCTAAATATTGCCTTCCATTAGTTGTTCTGCTATCGGAAGTAAAGGTCTTCTTTTCTTTTACCTGTGCCCTATAGTTTCTCGGCTAATGACTGATTTGGTTGTCATGACCAAGACCTACACGCCTCCCTCTTCAATTCCACTGTACTCCCTGCGATGTGCTATGGTGCAGAGACGTGTAAAACAAAATCACTACTGGAAAAATTGAGTGACCAAGGCCTCCCTCGATAGCCGCTTGGTAGGAATCACTCTCCGGAACCAACGTATGCAAGGTCTCCACAATTCTGACATAAGACAATTGTCTCTGGTGAAGGATGCGGTAATCCATGCAGACAAGGCAACACATAGATGGGCAGGTCCCATGTTTCGATGGAGCACAGCGACAGCAGTCTGGTACACCCGAGGTAAGAAGAGTCCGCGGGGAAGACCTCCAATGGGTTTGTCAGACCTTGCTGTACGCTGCATCACCTGAGCTGCTTCTATAGGAGCACTTACCTCGCTCTGGACTTACGTGGCCTAAGACAGGGTCCGCTGGAGACGAAGTTGGTACCCGCAGCTATGCCGAGGAACGGGTCATCAAGATCAAGATAGTTTCTACAGGAAAGGGAACTGGCCCCATGAACAACTTTCCTTTGTTACCTCTTGTTGCCTGACAGATATTACTGGTAGCGAAGAGTAATCAGGGTCAGGTTAAACATGCGAATCAAGAACCCATATCCCTGTGTGTGGAAACAGGAAACACACAGTCACAGCATTCTGTCCAATGATGTGAAAATCGACAATCCTCATAGTGGTGAACTTGATGACGAGTCTTGCATTTCACAACAGCCATGATGTCACGGAAAACCACTAGTACTCTTCAGGATGTAAGAAGAGCCACTGTAACCTCGCCTCCAAGGAAATGTCAAGTGTTAACTCAGCATGCGTATCTTCAAACATCTACCAGTGTTACTTCTTCTTTTTCTTTGAGTTCAGGATCTTTTTAGTCATGCTATATATGCAGGCCAGTCGCCACGATGAAGTCTTCACCAGGTCGGAGCGGCTGCTCCACAGCTTTTGTCTCAAGCTCCGCACCCTCTGGCTGGGTCTGTTATCTCATTTCCCTGTAGATTGGGCGTTCCTGTAGAATATGCTCAGGGTTCTGGCCTCCTGTTCCACATGGGCACTCATCGGTGTGTGAGATTTACAGTCAGTATAGGTGTTCTAGTATTCTGCAGTGTCCAGTTCTCAGACAAAATAAGGTAGTTTGTTGGTTTCTTTTGAGATAGTGAATTGGGTCTGGTGTACTGATTATGTTTCTGTCTTCTCTCTTTTGGTGTATATATAAATTTATTATTATGTTCCTGATCTCTCTGTATGGTACTCGATGATTAAATTGTGCCTTTTTGCTGCCATCTTTTGCGTTAGCTCTCTCGTTTCCTGTGATTCCGCAATAGGAACCCTCCTGGAGTGCTATTGTTAAGGATCTCTGGAGTTTTCCTAGCTCTGCTCTGATCTCTAACAATAGTGGTTCGTTGTTTGTTTTTTGTATTGTCTCTAAAAGTACTCTGAATATAGCTATTTTTGTTGGTGGTTGCCTTTCTGATTGAAGTATTCCCAGCTCTCGCTGGAGGGCCATATATTCTGTTCTGAGGTTTGTGGACGACTTTCCTGTTGGGAGGGCCTCTTCTGTTATATTTCCACTTTTGTGTCTTATGAATCTTCCTCCCCCGTTTCGACCTGCCTCCTCGGCTGAACCATCTGTGTCCATTCCTTGGTATTATAATTCTCCCCAATCATTGCTTGTGCTAAAGTTTTCAGCTCGTGGACTCCGTTGGTCTTTTCTTCTGATTCCTGGGATCTCTGTACTTACTGGGATGTTTATATGTTGCAGCTTGGCTCTTCATAGTTGATAAGCATTTCTATTTCCTCAGATTAGTAGGGTATTAGTTCTCCATATTTGTGGTGTAGGTGGTTTGATATATGAATGAAGCTGGTTCTCTTGAGCCTATTTTTAACTGAGTGTTTCAGTTTGAAATGTATGGGATGATCAGGCATATGAAGCATCTTTTTACTATGTGTCAGCACTCTTTCCTCTCGTCTAGTATTTAGGGGTCTTATATTTGTATATGTTTCCATTGCCTAGATTGGATTAGTCTTCATTCCTCCTGTTATTATCCTTAAGCCTGAGTTTTGAATTTTATTTACAGACGTTCCGTGTTTGTTTTGTATGCTGTGGAGTGTACTAAAGAAACTGTACACTGGAAGAGTGAGACCAGTTCTCGAGTATGGCATTGCGGCATGGACAACAGCAGCAAAGGCGAACTTCGACAAAATTAGCAAACTCCAAAACCAAGCCATGAGAGTTATAACAGGAGGCATGAAGTCAACGCCAATTGTAGAACTTGAAAAGATTACAAAACTGAAACCATGACCGACAGAAGAGACTGCAGAGCCCAGCTGTAATCAGAGAAACTCAGAAGACTGACTGACCATCCAATGCACCAGAGACTAAACAATTTGGGAAATGGGAAACTAAAGCGGAGAAACTTTGCAGAAATAGCCAAAGCAAAGATGCACAAAGAGCCCATGAACGCACTAACAACACCAAAGCCCATCCCTACTGTACGAAAACCTATCTGGAGGCAGCATATATTTCCAGAGGTGGTAGAAAATTTACCAGGTATTGGAAACAAAAAACTGCCAGACTGAAAAAGAAAGAAGACATACTACCCTGAGCTACATATCGAAAAACTACCCAAGCATGGACTGAACCCATGCATACACCGACGTTTCTGTAACAAACACGACACAGAACGGAGGGGCAGGAGCATTTCTGAACCTACCAAAGGGCAGAAAAATAACACTGTCATTTGCTACTTGAAAATACGCAAGTAATTTCAGAGCAGAGGCACTGAGGGCGGCAGTGGAAGAAATGGTGACAGGTAAAAGTAATGAAAGCCACATAGTCCTGCTTACAGATGCACTGGCCGTAGTCACAGCACTGAAAAGCCTGAAAAATACTGAGCTTAATGATTTAAGAGCAGTACTCTGCCAACTATGCCAGCAGTCCGCACCAAAAAGAGTAGTGGTACAGTGGGTTCCATCCCACTGTAACATCCAAGGCAACGAGGAGGCAGACAGACTGGCAAAAGAAGGTGCAAAAATACCACAACCAGATTCTAGTGTGACCTACGAAGAGTCCAAAAGGTTTATTAGGGCCAGATACATGGCCAAATGGGAAACAGAAGACACTGGCTACACAAAAAATGATGCCTACTACCAGCTGAACAGAAGAGAGCAGGTCGTGGTCTTCAGACTCTGCACAGGCCACAACAGACTGAGGTACCATCTATTCAATAAATTGAAAATAAGGTGGCACTGACAAATGCTCTTGCGGGACAGGGAAAATGACCGCTGAACATCTGCTGCAAAACTGCCCGAAATACGAGGACCAGAGACAGCACATGTGGCCATCACCAGTGGCAACACTAGACAAGCTCTATGGCAGTGTCGACAGCCTCAGGATGACCGCTGCTTTTTTCGAAAAAATAAAGGTTGACGTCTGACAGCGTACGAAGAAGAAGAAGAAGAAGAAGAAGGTTATGTGGTATACCTTGCTCTAATTTATGTTTCCACTAGCCCCAAAAATACGCGATCGTATATTCCAGGGCTACCAACCTTATGATTGGTAACAGATACTGGGATTGACCTGGTGAGTCACAAGCGGATTTTTGCCTGCCAAAAAATATGAAACAAAAGTCACAACACCTCCCCACAATGTCTAATGACACAAGTGGACTGAATATAGACACAATTGCATATCATATGTCACCATTATTTGATCAACAGTATATTCATGTCAATGCTCTGTTACCAATGCCAAAAATGGACTTAAAACAAAATTTCTAGCGAGAAAGATCACAACATGTGAAATTAGAAGCCTCTGGAAAACCATTTATGTAACTAGGAGAGACGAAATGGAGAATGAAGAGATATGAAACATCGCTGAGGAAGACACTTTACCGAATATATTGCTACAGGTAAATCAATTAGTTCGACCACGCTTGACCAACTACCCCTGTGTGGTACACACATCGATCAGGGGTTTTTGCAACCGTGGCAGGCAGAGAACGAGATGGCTAGAAATCATGTCCAGCTGTTTTACCAAATTTTATTTTCTACAGCGCTATCTTCAGTTCCTCTATTTTGATGTTGACCTCCCCATTATTGGGCTCATCCAGTGTCATAAATCAGTAATTTGTGACGCTTGCCTTGCCTTTCCTCTGCATCAAGGACCTCTGAGAAGGATTTTTTCTATCCATAATTTCCTTCAGAGCAGCAAGCTAAACATCATGTTTGTCCTTTACAAATTTCAGAGGGCACTCTTTTTCCTTCATGCTCTTTAGGGTTTTGTAGAACACCTTTTTGATTTTCTTATTCTTAGAGCATTCTTGTGCCCAAACTCTTCTCTGCCTCTTTCTTGAGTGTCATATATTCTTTATATTTATCAATTTTCCCTACTGTATTTTTAGCTTCCAAGTATTGCTTCCATGTCTTTTTCTTTTCTCCTATTTTCATTTTTATTCTGTTCACCAGGGTGTTTGGTGTTCTTTGTCCCTTCCTCCCAATTCAAACTTCACCACATGCTTCTGTAGCACCTACTTGAAGGATGTTCTTGTGAATTTAAGCCAGCCAGGTTTCAATGTCATTTGAAGGTTTGTTCTTTGTCTCCCACTTCTGTAGCTATGAGCTCTTATCTTCTCCTATTCTCTTAGCTTGTGGGACTCAATATTCTCATCCACCATTCTCAGTTGTTTGGATTCTTACATTTAGGAAAGGCAAGGCAGTAATGGAGAAAAAAGGAACACCTAAAGAAAAAATGACATGTTTTTGTGTTGTTGCTATGGGTCCCTGTTTATCATTTAAGTGGCTCAGTGCTTAAATCACTTCTAACATACCCAAGTTTAAATTGGTTTGGGACATACTGTATGAGAAGGAGGAAGGGGTACTGATCACCTGTCATCTCATCAAACAGGATAACACATCTTTTCTTATGGCATTGTCTGCACACCTTTGTTCTATTAATATGTTGTTGCTGCATTGTCTAGATAATAATTTACATTTAAAAGATTGTGTATAGTTGCTTTTCAATCTTAACTTAATATTATTTATGCTTCATTAACAGCAGACGTTCCACAACCAGACTTTTCAGCTCAAGTGAAGGAATGGGTCGTTCGTCGTGGTTCAGGTAGACCTACCTATGAAGTGGTGACTGCTCGACCAGTGCAATGGAAAGCTCCCAGTATTCAACGTATGTGGCTAGGTCAACAGGATGGGGACAAAGACAGACGCCTTAGGGCCTTCCTTACCATAATGATGAGTGATACAAGTCTGATGCTAAATACAAACTATGTGCCACAGCATTTGCTCGTACTTTGCTGTGTACTTAGGTAAGTAATGTTTTATATGCTTCTGGAATATCTTGATCTCTACAATGTCCTGTGCTGTCTACTTTGTCCTACTGTCATTTGTCTTGTCCTGTGCTGTCTACTTTGTCCTACTGTGGTTTGTCTTGTCATACTCTGTCCATCAAATGTGCCCGTTATTATGCTCTAGCCCTTCTATTCTCATATAAACAAATATAGAGATGCATGTTATAAGCTGTCCTTGTGCATTTGCTTTTCTTAGCACATCATTAGTTCTCTTTGTTGTCAACAGGATTCATAACATTATGTCTCTTGTTTGTTTACTGATTGCCCATGGCTCATTTCCATATTTGAACTGTAAAAGTTGGAGGAGAATTTTTGAATAGACAAGCGTGAGATATATGTATGTGTATACAGTTGGGGCAATTATTTTTTTAATGTCAGAAAAAAAATGTTTCTACTCAATCAATCAATCAATCAATCCCCTTAAACTCTGTATAGAACATAGGTCCTCAACAAATAAATGCCATGAGCTTTGATCAGCCACCAGGTGTTCCATCTCTATCCACAACTGGCCAGTGCTCTCTTTATTTGCCTACAATTCCTGTCTCCAGGTGTGTTGAGGTCTGCCGTTCTTTCTCTTTCCACCAGGTTCCAGTGTAGACACTGTCGAGTAATGCTACCAGTATCCCTTCTCAAGGTGTGACCCATCCATCCCATTCGTATCTTCACCTCTTGTGCTACCCACAGTTGGTTCGACCTGCGTCACAGGTTTACATTTATAACGCTATCATACCACTTATAAACCCAAAATTTAATGCAGGCAGCCATTCACGAGTTTATCCAACATAAATAGGCTCCACACGCTTTCAATATTGTCCATGCTGCTGCCTAAATAAAGGTATGAATCGACATATTGGAGGTGAGCCATGTCCAAGCATTATCGAAATATTCTCACCAGCATTTACACTCTTGGTCTTACCTCAGTGGACTCATAGTTCTAATCTCCGATTATCATAAATCGAGCCTACTTATCTTACTTTCGACTCTGGGACAAAAGGGAAAGTCATGGGCAAAGTGCAAATCCTCCAGCTGTGTTGACAGTGACTAGTCTCCATGATGCAGTCGATGCTAGTAAAACGAGGAAAGGTAGGATGCATTCCCTCTTTATCGTAATGTGGCAACTGACCTTTGTGAACCACTCTACATTGTCTATTGTTATAAATCTTCGGAACCGTTGCAGACAATTCTTGTGGCACTGCAGTTTCCATATTCACTCCAGTCTAAACTGTTGAAAGCCTTTTCGTAGTTCACAAAGCCAATGAAAAGGACGAATTCCACTCTATACTCGACTGCACTAAATCCGCAGTTTGTAAAGGATCTATTTATTCCAAAATCTGTTGCTGTTCCGTAAGGCAATTGCCTCCTTTAATCTATCCAGTACTATTTTTGTCAAAGTCTTTCCTGATACATACAATAGCATTATTGCTCTGTAGTTAGTACACTTTTGCAGATTACCTTTCTTTAGCAATATTACCAATTCCCTGTTATTTAACAATATTACCTTTCCAATTTCGCAAATATTTATTCTGTTTTCCAGATTTGACTCGGCAAACTGTAAAATACCTCTGCAGATGTGTCTACGTCTGCATTCATAACTTCCGGACTGGTGGCCTTTCCATCTTTTAGTCAGGGTATTGCTTTCTTGATCTCGTTGACATCAGATCTATTTTAGTTGAGTATATCTATTTCCTCTGGCTCAATGCTTAGAGTCTTGTGGCTCTGTCAGAGACGGTCTATTTAGAAGCTTTTCAAAAACAACAAAACGAGTCCACGGGCTGAAAACTTTAGCACAAGCAATGATTGAAGAGAAATATAATACCAAGGAATGGACACAGATGGTTCAGCCGAGGGGGCAGGTCGAAACGGGGGCGGAAGGATATTCATAAGATACAGAAGTAGAAATATAACAGAAGAGGCCCTCCCAACAGGAAAGTCATCCACAAACCTCAGTACAGAATCTATGTCTCTCCTGCGAGCACACTGAGAATACTTTAAACAGAAAGGCAACCACCAACAAAAATAGCTGTATTCACAGACTGCAGAGTACTATTAGAGACAATACAAAAAACGAACCACTGTTACCAGAGCAGAGCTAGGAAAACTCCAGAGATTCTCAACAGTGGCAACCCTCCCATTGCGGAATCATGGGAAATGAGACAGCTGATGCTCGAGCAAAAGATGGCAGCAAAAAGGCACAATTTAATCATCGAGTACCATACAGAGATATCAAGAACATCATAAGAAATCGGTAAAAGAAAAAGATGATAAAATCAATGAGAGAGCTTCCAACACAAATATAAGATGATTATCATAATATAAGTAGGCAAGAGCAGATTGTCATACTGCGCCTCAGAGAGGAACACAACCAACTCCGCATCCACATGTAAAAAAAAAATTTAGGATTGGCACCCCATACTGCGGTGCATATGCTTCAGGACTGTCCAGAGTATGAGATAATGAGGCGGACATGTTCGCCAAGAGAAACAACACTGGAAGGGAAACTATATGGACCTATGTATGAACTGCAGAAGACAATGAGGTTCATGCAGGAGACAACTTTGCAAGCGAACGAAAGAAGAAGCTAAGAAACAGTATATACACCAATGGAGAGAAGACAGAAACATAAGCAGTACACCAGACACAAACTCAAAAGAAATCAACCAACTACCTTAATTTGCCTGAGAACTGGACACTGCAGACTGCTAGAACATCTAAACCGACTGAAGATCTCTCACACCGATGAGTGTCCATGTGGAACAGGAGGCCAGAACACATTCTACAGGAATGCCCAATCCATAGGGAAATGACCTGGCCAGAGGGTGCTGAGCTGAGACAAAAAGCTATGGGGCAGCCGCCCCGACCTGGTGAAGACTACAGACTTCATCATGGTGACTGGCCTGCAGATATAGCATGACAAAAGATCCTAAAGACAAAGAATAAAGAAGAAACTCTTCAAAATATTCTTCCCATCTGCTTCATAGCATTTGTAAGCATCTTACCCTCTCTGTTTTTTTTAGAATCCGATAACGTGCCTGAATTTCCATGTCAGTTTCCTAGTGTTTGCTAACAGATATCTCATATATATCTTTGCAGCAGCTTTATTTGGCTGTCCGTACTAACTCTTTAGTTTACCTCTTCTTGTCATTCCTGATGCCGTGCTATAACTCCGATACTGGCATGATCATGTAGCATGTCCTTTGTAGAACGTCGCTCCCATCACAGTCTGTCTGGAAAAAACTTGTCCCCTATTGGCAGCTCTGTAAAATCCAAATGCCTACGTTTTATTATCCTGTGTTATTGCAGTTGTTCAGCTCAGCTTTCAACTTCTTTTTTTTCTAGAAAAAAAGTTTCCTGTGATATCAATTGCTATATCAATTTGATTTGTTGGCAATGATCTTCCACATTTCTCATAGCCTCTGCGTGTTGTAACTGGAACCCATTTGCCAATGAGACAATGAGTTTTCATGTATCCCCATATCTTTGAGTACATCCACATTGAACTGATGTCTAGTTTTTTTGTAGTATTGTTAGCCTGTTCAGGCAGTTCGCCTAGGAGAGGAGGAACTAGGAGAGTGCAGGCTAGTCTTGGGACGATGAAAGTATCATCGGATGTCTCGATTAACTAGCATCTGCGGGCAATGACTCCACTGCCTTGTAGAAATCTCAGGAGAGAGTAGGGCTACGGGAGTAAACCCAGACAGAAAATCTGGAGTGGTAGGCACCTAAGGCGGATGGTTTTAAAATTGCGAACTCATTCCGGCAGCTTCTGCGGCCGAGCTGGAGCCAAATTGTCATGCTTTGCATTCCTTTGGATTACACCAGCGAGGCTGAGAGGGGGATCCTGCAGTTTGGGCAGCCCAGGGTCTTCATATTCAGCGCCAAGGCTTTTGCTCTGAGAGGCCACTCCCATGTCTGCGAAGGCTGAGTCCCCTATGAATGTAGTATTGTATCTCTGGTATTCTTGCTTGGGCTATAAGGAGATGGTGATCACATGCCACGTGCACACCTTGACACCTAAAGTCATGTATGAAACTTCTTGCTAATGCAGATATGATCTATTTGGTTCTCAGTTGTATAGTCCGGAGACTCCCATGTTGCATTATGTATTCTCTTATGTGCCTTAAACCCGCCCCCTACAAACAAAATATATCCCTTAATTGGCATTGCACCACCGGATATAAGAAGAGGTGTAGCTGCGGAAATCGAACGAGGGAAACAGGAAAACGACCCTAGACACCCGATGAATGATTGGCACTCTAGTGTATTTGCATGATCGAAGAGTTGCCTCCATGCAGGCCACCATTCCTGGTTTACAGCTGTTTATTTGAAATTCACAGTTAACCTCAAAATATAGAGCCCATTCAGCTATCATGCACTTTCATGCAACATTCTTAACACTATAACAGACATGTGTTTGACTTGTACCTACAAGGAAAGAAGCAGAGCTGAAGATAACAGCCCATTATAACATGTGTTGTGTGATGGCTGCAGTTCAATGTTCAGTGACTGAGTCTATATACAATTACTCAATTTCCAAAATGAACTATAAAGCAAATGGCAATAAATGTTTAACAATATATTTGTTTTTCAGGTACATCATGCAGTATGGACGCATCTTACAGAGACAGGAACTAGATGCATTTCTTGCAATGTCTGTATCACCCCTTTTGCGTGATGTGCAGACAATGCAAGATCTTAAGGTTGTGATATTTAAAATTCCCTTCAATTAAAAAAATATTTGTCTGGTTGCTACACATAAGTGTGGTAGCAATATGTAAAAATCAATTACATGATGTTGGCTCTCTGCAGAGCATAGTCCCTCAGCGAATACTCTCCCAAGTTTCCCTGTCCTGTGCCATATTTTTAAGCTTTGTCCATGTATTTCCTGGTGCCTTTATGTTTGATTCCAAAACAACCTTGTAAAGCAATGCAATCAGCTAGTTTCCACAACCTATGTCCATGTATTTCCTGGTGCCTTTATGTTTGATTCCAAAACAACCTTGTAAAGCAATGCAATCAGCTAGTTTCCACAACCTATGTCCATGTATTTCCTGGTGCCTTTATGTTTGATTCCAAAACAACCTTGTAAAGCAATGCAATCAGCTAGTTTCCACAACCTATGTCCATGTATTTCCTGGTGCCTTTATGTTTGATTCCAAAACAACCTTGTAAAGCAATGCAATCAGCTAGTTTCCACAACCTATGTCCATGTATTTCCTGGTGCCTTTATGTTTGATTCCAAAACAACCTTGTAAAGCAATGCAATCAGCTAGTTTCCACAACCTATGTCCATGTATTTCCTGGTGCCTTTATGTTTGATTCCAAAACAACCTTGTAAAGCAATGCAATCAGCTAGTTTCCACAACCTATGTCCATGTATTTCCTGGTGCCTTTATGTTTGATTCCAAAACAACCTTGTAAAGCAATGCAATCAGCTAGTTTCCACAACCTATGTCCATGTATTTCCTGGTGCCTTTATGTTTGATTCCAAAACAACCTTGTAAAGCAATGCAATCAGCTAGTTTCCACAACCTATGTCCATGTATTTCCTGGTGCCTTTATGTTTGATTCCAAAACAACCTTGTAAAGCAATGCAATCAGCTAGTTTCCACAACCTATGTCCATGTATTTCCTGGTGCCTTTATGTTTGATTCCAAAACAACCTTGTAAAGCAATGCAATCAGCTAGTTTCCACAACCTATGTCCATGTATTTCCTGGTGCCTTTATGTTTGATTCCAAAACAACCTTGTAAAGCAATGCAATCAGCTAGTTTCCACAACCTATGTCCATGTATTTCCTGGTGCCTTTATGTTTGATTCCAAAACAACCTTGTAAAGCAATGCAATCAGCTAGTTTCCACAACCTATGTCCATGTATTTCCTGGTGCCTTTATGTTTGATTCCAAAACAACCTTGTAAAGCAATGCAATCAGCTAGTTTCCACAACCTATGTCCATGTATTTCCTGGTGCCTTTATGTTTGATTCCAAAACAACCTTGTAAAGCAATGCAATCAGCTAGTTTCCACAACCTATGTCCATGTATTTCCTGGTGCCTTTATGTTTGATTCCAAAACAACCTTGTAAAGCAATGCAATCAGCTAGTTTCCACAACCTATGTCCATGTATTTCCTGGTGCCTTTATGTTTGATTCCAAAACAACCTTGTAAAGCAATGCAATCAGCTAGTTTCCACAACCTATGTCCATGTATTTCCTGGTGCCTTTATGTTTGATTCCAAAACAACCTTGTAAAGCAATGCAATCAGCTAGTTTCCACAACCTATGTCCATGTATTTCCTGGTGCCTTTATGTTTGATTCCAAAACAACCTTGTAAAGCAATGCAATCAGCTAGTTTCCACAACCTATGTCCATGTATTTCCTGGTGCCTTTATGTTTGATTCCAAAACAACCTTGTAAAGCAATGCAATCAGCTAGTTTCCACAACCTATGTCCATGTATTTCCTGGTGCCTTTATGTTTGATTCCAAAACAACCTTGTAAAGCAATGCAATCAGCTAGTTTCCACAACCTATGTCCATGTATTTCCTGGTGCCTTTATGTTTGATTCCAAAACAACCTTGTAAAGCAATGCAATCAGCTAGTTTCCACAACCTATGTCCAACGCATTACCAGCTCCTTCTCCTTGTCCATGGCTACTGATATTTGTCTATCTCTTATTCACAGTTCCCTAATAGGGTACCAAGTTATTCAGCGCAGGTACCCATTAATGAAAGCTTGAACTTTTTTAGTCGCATCCTTTCTTCATTGTTTCCCATGTTACGGAGCCATACAGACAGATTGGCTTCGCGTTTTATTTGTATTTTTGGGGTGGATTTAATTTCTTTACATTTCCACAAATTTCTGAGCGCGTTGATGGCCAGCCACTCTTACCTTTCGTATTCATAATTTGATATTTTTATCTGTACCTCCTACTTTGTCTATGTTGCCACCAAGGTAGTTTGATGAATCCTGTAGTATAATGTCGCCCAATTATAATCTGATTGTCATGAGATGCTTTTATTCTCACATTTTTTTTTCTTTCTCTTGTGTATCCTCATTTCCAGTGCAACGTTCTATTGTACAGAAAGCATGCTTGGTATTTCCCTCAGCTGTTTATCTATAATCTCTTTCAATCTCTTCAATATTTTCCGAGGCACTGATAAAAACATTATGCCCCTATAATGTGTACACTGCAGCAGATCCACCACTTCTGCAACTTGACGACATATCCATCCATCTGGTCTGTTGGTGTTTCTTCCTTTTCCCAAACTTTACCAAGTAATTTGTATAATATTTCTTGATATAAAAAAAAAATGTTGGTACCAGATATCAGCGAACATAAATTGCTATCCACCAAATTTCTTATATGTAGATACTTAGAGATGTAGATGACCTCACAAAACCGTTTCTTTATCCAGAGATTCAATTTTTGATTCGCAAATAATTTGCAGAAAAAATAGACCTGGGCGAACCATTGTGGAAACTCAGCTCAAATATTGATGAAGTATCTAACTTTTAGCAAAATATCACTGTGCCATACTGACTTAAAGTAAAAATACATTTTATAAGCTTACTTCACAATTTATAATTGTATATTTCGATTCATGAAGTGTCCATTTATCAGAAAGTAGACAAAACCCATATTTTATATTTTTGTCCATTTTAAATGCATTATCAACTCGCACCTCTCCTTAAGGGTTAAAAATCGAGAGGACTATTGTTGTAAATTAATCCTTCAGTTTGTGTGATATTGAAATCGACAAAACTGCTCTTTGGACAGTTGTAAGAGGTGTGGGTTCACTTTTAAGAAATCTACGGCGGCAGGACTATTGTTTTGTGAAAAATGACATCTGATTTCTGCCCAAAGCAAAAACATGAGGCAGATGCGTAAGCAAAGGATGGAAGTCTTCAATATTGTGTATTTTTATGAATTATGGGTTAATATTCATCACACCTGAGAGAATGGCAAACAGTTTCGATGCCTGCCTGCTTACAAGGAGGGTAGTGGGTCGAATCCGTGGTGAGGCAGATGTTGTTTGTCTGTTGGGAGTGAAATAAACAAACAAAGTCAGCACATGACGTGGCAAAGCAGCCTGCAGTCCCCAGACTAAAAACCCTTAGACTTCCCCAGCAATGGGAATAAAGTTGTGCAACAAAGGATAGAGAAAACTCTCCTCCCCACTCTTGATTCATGGCTGGTAATGGACAGTGCATCGTACCATAATATTATAGCACTTGATTCAATAGAACTTTTGTGGGGACAGCAGTAAAAGTGCAAGTGGCCGCACAGTGAATGAGCTGAGAGCAACTGGACCTATGCATTATGGCAAAAAGGTAATCTAGGTCCCAAAAACCTTTTGTTGAAATGGGATGTGTTGGAGCAAAAGACAGGTATTGCAGATTCACTGTAAGCTACGACACAACGTAATAAAACGTTTTTCAGGAAGAACTCTTGGGAAAAAGAAGAAATTGTACGTTTTTAAAGACTTGACATGTAATGCTCTCTCAAAAATAGACATTTGAGTACTGGAAGAAATGTAAAGACCACATACTCTGTGAGGAAGAAAAATACTGGCATCAAGATGGGTTGTGGTTTTTTCAGCCAGTAACAGTAGGCCTTCGATACGGTTAAACATCAAACTCTGTGGAACATCATGAAGGAAATAGGGTTTCCTGGGCATAAAATACATCTCATTGAAACATTATACCAAGATCAATGAGCCACTGTCCGAGTATCTGGGCAAACATCAGATTGGTTCACAGTACAAAAGGGAGTAAGACAGGGATGCATCTTATCGCCTTATCTATATAACATCTATGCGGAATGTATAATGAGAAATGTCAGAAGACGAGAACATTGAAAGTTTTGATACATTTATGATTGGCAGGTACGAGATTCCAGAGTTACGATACGCAGACGACACAGTCTTATCCTTGTCTTGTCTTATCCACTTGTGCCGTGAGGAGCCGTAGTTTTCTGTCCAGGGCTAGATGTCACTGAAGTGGTTGTCATCCCATGACGATTTAGAATATCTGCAATTTTAACGTTGAAATCACCCATGACTATCAATTCGTACTTCTCATTCACCCTATTAAAGGGATCGGCCAGTTGCTCGAAGAACTCCGTTTTATCTTCCTCACTGTAGCTGTCATTACACAGAGCATACACTTGGATGACAGTTGTTGTTTTTGTCCGTTCTGTATATTATAGCCATATAATTCTGTGAGATACTGACTCTATATCTGTGATGAGTTTTGCCTTCTCTGGATGTATTAAAAAACCCACACCATGCTCTTTCACACAGTCCTACTCCGCTCCATATAAGGACATAGCTGTCATGTACCTCCTTGTTATTTTGGCCCATTTTCCTCAAATCGTACAGTGATACTATCAAGAAGTGCAGAGGGGCTAGAGCAACTAATTTCAGCCGTAAATGGACACAGTAAAGATAAAAATCTGTTTATAAACATAAATAAAACAAAGATAATAACCACAAACAAAACACAATGTTAACATAAATTTACTGTGGGTGGTGAGGAAATAGATCAGGTCACATATTTTGAATATCTGGGCTCCAGAATTGACAAAAAATGACGACTGCTCGAAAGAAATCAGAAGACTACCCATGGCAATGTAGAGACTGAAGAGATTATTGAAGAGCATCAACAAAACAACAAAAGTAAAAGTCTTGAGAGTCTGTGTTTTTCCTGTGACAGCTTATAGCTGCAAACCAAAACTTCTAGACAAAGAATGAAATCCTTTGAGTCAAAATGTTACAGAAAAATCCTCAGTATACCCTGGAAAGAGAAAAAGAAAAATATAGACATTTGGCAAGAGTTGAACACAAAGGAGAACCACTACCAAAGACTGATGTGTCGGACAGAAAGGTGCAAATATCGCAGTCAAGCTGTAAACTAGCGACACAAGGTAATCCGTTCTCCGGACTACATCCTGCTACTTGCAAAACCCTGTTCAGTGCTTGGTAGCAGGAGAAGAAGAGAACTGGTTTATCAATTCCATTTTTGCAAGAAAATGTAAATACTTTGGTCACACCAAGAGACACAACGGTTTTTAGAGAACGGTGATAGAAGGTATTTGTGCCAGGTATAAGAGGCAGGGGTAGACCAAGAAGATGATGGCACCAAGGTATCCAGGAATGCTGGGGTATGACTGACGGAGGCTGGAGTTTTGGCAAGTTTATCTTATCCACTTGTGCTGTGGTTTTCTTTCTTTCCAGGACCAGACGTCGCTGAAGCAGTCGCTATCCCATGTTGATTTAGTATATTTGCAAAATTTCCGATCCATCTAGTTCTCAGTTGTGAAAACCAGATTGCAGTGTGTTATAGGCACACTGGGGTAGTTGGTTAGGTTGCATTGTCATTAGGTGGCCGAACCACTTATCTTCTCATTAATATATTCAGTACAGGGTCTTGCTTCAACAATTTTTGTAATATCTTCATTGCGCAATTCTGTCTCTCCTAGTTACGTTGATTGTTCTCCAGAGACATCTCGTCTCACAAGTCGTGATCTTTCTCTCTAGAGATTTTGTTAAAGTCCACATTCGGCACTAGTAACAGAGAGTTGGCATGAATATATTGTGGTCAGCATTCTTTTTGTGGACCTGTTTATGTAAGGGTTTACAATAATTGGGACATCTGGTAGCCATTTGCTTTTTGGCACCTGGTCTCAATTTCTGTCGAAACCTCCGTCCATTGTGAAAACACTGCCCAAGTACTTGAACTCCTGCACTTGTTTGATCTTGGTCACATTTACCGTAATGTTCATGTTTTCACGCGATCTGCTTATCTGCATAGTTTCTGTTTTGGATGTGTTAATTCTCATACCATATCTTTCACACACCGAGTTGAGAACAATCAGATTATGCTGCAGATCATCTTCACTCTCGTAAAGTAGACAAAAAAGGTGTTCAGCTTCTTTCTTCCTCTACATTTCTTGACAGATGCTATCTTTTGGCCTTCAGCATTATTCTGTCGATATATGTGCTCAAGAGTAGCGGCGACAACACACACACTTGTCTCACTCCGGTTATCTCCATTGTTTCAGTCAGGCATCTAGTGTTCTTACTATACTTTGGCACTCTAGCTGGCCATCTTCTCCGTAGTCGTCTAGGATGGCCTACAGTGTATTTCTGTCTACTCTGTCTGGTCTGTATATTGCAGCCGAATAATTCTTTCCGATATATACTCTGGGTGTGGGGACGGCGTGGCCTAGTGGTTAAGTGGCACGGCTCACAACCAGAAGGTGCTGGGTTCGATCCCCATCACAGCGCTGGCCGTTACCCCGGGGAATCAAACCCTTAGAAAATGCAGGAGGAAGCAGAACCTTACATAAAATGCATGCTGAAGTCGGATGCACTGGGCCAACAGGCGCAAAATAAAAACCACAGTGTAACGCACACACGCCTTGGAGAATAGATAAATAAGGCGAACGCAAAAAAAAAAAAAAAAATACTCTGGGTGTGATGAGTTTTTGCGCTGATGAACACTGTGAATGCAAAATGCGGTAGGAAGAAACTTTGACGATTCCAAAAGAAAATAACTGTGATGGAATCAACATGTACGGGAAGCAATACCAACTGTGGTTCGACTTAATACAGGTTTATAAGATGATCAGAGGAATCGATAAATTAGACTATAACAAGTTTTTTTAAAATAGAGCCACCTACAATAACACGAGGGCATAGCTACAAGCTGACTAAAGAGAGGTCCAGGTTAGATATTAGGAAATATTTTTTTAGTCAGAGAGTGGTGTCTGCTTGGAATGCATTGCCAGGGGAGGTAGTGGAGGCAGGGACAGTTAATGCATTTAAGAATAAACTGGATGTGCATAGCTTTTAGAGCAAGGTGATGTAAATGTAACTGGTTGTATACAGACTCTGCAGGGTCTTCTAAACCAGTATAAAGACGTTAAGTTAAGTTAAGAACTGCAGAATTTTCTGCTAAAAGATTGGTTGCTACTATTATGGAAAGTTAGACATAATTCAAACATTAGCAACAAACAATTATGTGATGTTACAATGACCTCCTAGGTTACTGCGAAAAAATACAAAGAGTAACTTCTCGAGCAACCCTTGGGTTTGTTTGAGTTTTGAGATTCCTTATTTAAGGCATTGAGAAAATCTTTTGACTGAGAGTATCTTAAAAACTGTTATATTTTCAGCTTCCTAATATTGCTCCACATGGAACTCTGTTAGCATCTTTGTTCATGGCTGGCATTGAAACGGCTGCATTGGCCAATGATGTTTGTGGCGCTCCTATTCCCTGGACTATGATTTGTCCTTGGCTTTACATGGATGGCAAGCTTTTCCATTTCAAACTTCTAAAAGCCAACAATAATACGCCTCTAATTGATATCTGTGATGGACAGGTTAGTGTATTTTACTGTATGTGGTTTACATTTTTTAAACTGTATTTAAGTTCATTGACACATCCCGTTTTTTAAATATTAACAACCCGGTAACTTAAAGATGTACTAAAATTTCCAGCATTTAAGAATAAACTGTCGGGTAAGGAATAATAAAATGTGTCATAGACACATTTTCTAATAATTTATGATCCATTATATCCTTTGCACTGCAACAGGATATGGACTATGGTTTCAGTGAGTAAGTTTACTCTTTTGGGCGCCCTGAAAAAAAAGGACGTTGAGTGACGGATTGTAGCAGCTTTCCTCACATCCTGAGCATGCTGACGAAGATGGGCCGCGGTCCACTAAGCGGTTATGCTATGCTTGGCTTCATCTGCGTAGCTCACTACTACTGGGATCACATCGATCCACATTTCGTCAGCCAGTCTGCCTTGAAAACAGCCTGTTTCCAGGGAACTTAACATGGAAGAGAGATAGTGGTCTTGGTCAGTATATTGTGCCTGACCCTGACATGACGTCCTGGTCAGTGTGTTGTGTCTGACTGGACTAGCGTCTCAGTTTCCCTGCGAAGGATATAATGGGCTATAAATTATTATAAAATGTTAATGACATTTGTTATAGTTTGTAGACGACACCCTGAATCTTCTCCACGCCTCGCTAGCTGCAAAAAGAAAATCACCCACAATCTTACTACGCTTAGCAAAAAGTATGTAAAGCATGCATTATTTCTTTGAGCCCTGGTACCTAAAGTCCCATTCCCCTGTGCTCCTGAGAAAATTTGCATACGGTATGCATCTGAGGAAAGCTTCTTTACTTTGAGAATACTATGTGCTCTAATTTCATCATTCTATATCAAATTGATCTACCTGATCGTCCTCAGTGTTTTCTACCTTATGCCATTAAATTGTGGAATATATTTATTAAAGACCATTCTATATCAAATTAACTTGATACAATATGTGGAATCATAAACACACACGCGACCGTAGTTGATCTTCAAAGGCACAGGAATAGTTTTAGCTTGATCAGATTCCGAAGCACATCTTACAGAATCATCATTTTACAGAATCATCATTTTACAGAATGTCTATGGCAAATTACTATAGAAAATAGTAGCCAGAAAAGTTGATTGGCCAAGTGACCACAGTGGAGAATATAAGCAATGTTTCATACTGGAGATAAAATGACAGATTACAACTGAGTCATCACCACCCTGGAGATAAAATGACAGATTACAACTGAGTCATCACGACCCTGGAGATGGAAATGCAGAGTCTGGTGCATTGGGAATGTGGACGTTGAGGTTAAACTAATAAGTGAAAATGTCAAATAAGTTGATGCTGTCAAATATAACGATGGATGCTGTCAAATATAACGATGGATGCTGTCAAATATAACGGGGATGCTGTCAAATATAACGGGGATGCTGTCAAATATAACGATGGATGCTGTCAAATATAACGATGGATGCTGTCAAATATAACGATGGATGCTGTCAAATATAACGGGGATGCTGTCAAATATAATGATGGATGCTGTCAAATATAACGGGGATGCTGTCAAATATAACGGGGATGCTGTCAAATATAACGATGGATGCTGTCAAATATAACGGGGATGCTGTCAAATATAACATGGATGCTGTCAAATATAACGATGGATGCTGTCAAATATAACGGGGATGCTGTCAAATATAACGGGGATGCTGTCAAATATAACGGGGATGCTGTCAAATATAGCGTGGATGCTGTCAAATATAACGATGGATGCTGTCAAATATAACGATGGATGCTGTCAAATATAACGGGGATGCTGTCAAATATAACAGAGATGCTGTCAAATATAACGGGGATGCTGTCAAATATAACGGGGATGCTGTCAAATATAACGATGGATGCTGTCAAATATAACGGGGATGCTGTCAAATATAACGGGGATGCTGTCAAATATAACGATGGATGCTGTCAAATATAACGATGGATGCTGTCAAATATAACGATGGATGCTGTCAAATATAACGGGGATGCTGTCAAATATAATGATGGATGCTGTCAAATATAACGGGGATGCTGTCAAATATAACGGGGATGCTGTCAAATATAACGATGGATGCTGTCAAATATAACGGGGATGCTGTCAAATATAACATGGATGCTGTCAAATATAACGATGGATGCTGTCAAATATAACGGGGATGCTGTCAAATATAGCGGGGATGCTGTCAAATATAACGGGGATGCTGTCAAATATAACGGGGATGCTGTCAAATATAACGGGGATGCTGTCAAATATAACGATGGATGCTGTCAAATATAACGATGGATGCTGTCAAATATAACGGGGATGCTGTCAAATATAACGGAGATGCTGTCAAATATAACGGGGATGCTGTCAAATATAACGGGGATGCTGTCAAATATAACGATGGATGCTGTCAAATATAACGATGGATGCTGTCAAATATAACGGGGATGCTGTCAAATATAACGGGGATGCTGTCAAATATAACGGGGATGCTGTCAAATATAACGATGGATGCTGTCAAATATAACGATGGATGCTGTCAAATATAACGGGGATGCTGTCAAATATAACGGAGATGCTGTCAAATATAACGGGGATGCTGGCAAATATAACGGGGATGCTGTCAAATATAACGATGGATGCTGTCAAATATAACGGGGATGCTGTCAAATATAATCGATGGATCTGTACTGTGATGTAAGAAAACAGGTTGGGGCTTTTCTGCTAGAGTGAGGCAGGGTTGTTGCTGAGCAGAGAAGGTCATGTATGATAACCTCCAGTATGAGAATGGGGATCGAGATAGTGACTTCAGCTGACATGTGGCTATCTGGGATCTCTGAGAGCCATAATCATATCTGCTTCTCAATCCTTGCTTTGGAAGGTACAAAAGGGCTGGCTATGGTTTGAGTGGATAACGGACATAGAGGCTTGTGTCTACTGTCCTGATAATGTTGGAGTTTGTAGGGTGAAATAGCCGAAATTCTGGCCTTGGGGACGTCTGCAGTCGGAACATTGTTGTTTGCGATTGCCCACAATGAGTAGGTTACTCTTTTGTGCACCCTGAAAAGGATGTTAAATTGTGGGTTGCTGTAGCTTTCCTCACATTCTGATCGTGCTGATGAAGGTGGAATGGGATCCTCCAGGCGGTTGTGCTATGCTTGGCTTCATCTGTGTGTCACTCACTACTACGGGGATCAGGTCAATCCCTTCCTCGTTAGTCAGACTGCCATGTAAACAGCCCGTTTCCAGGAAAGGCTACTAGGAAGCCGATGTGATGGTCTTGGCCAGTATGTTTTGCCTGACTCTAAGATGTCTGATGAGTATATTTTGCCTGACCAGACATAAGTTTTCCTCCCCAGTGGGGACATTGGGTATAGATAAATCAACACCTATCTTAAGATTTAGTTGCTGCATTCAATGAACCAGCAAAGAACAGATTACAATGTTTTTTTTAAAATCGTTCACGGGTACATCAGTGCGAGACACTGGGATGCAGTGATATTGATTCCTAACAAAACAGTCAAATGAGGGTACAAAAAGTGGGATCAAGCAAAACGAGAAGTGGACTTGCAGGAAGAGTTTTTGGTAACCTGACATCAGACACAAGCTAATTAAATACCAGGATGTAGGTTGCTAGCGCCATTACACGCCTAAGAACATGATCATAACTTTTTTCTTTCAATTTTGCTCCATACATAAAATATATACGCAACTAATTTTTTTTATTGGAGGCCTGTATCAAAGCACTTGTATGTGCTCTTGCAGTGGTGGCATCTGTCACAATTCATTTTACGTGATGAGGCTGCTAGCCATTTTCTACTCTCTTAGTCAACCTTTTACAACAGGCTTGGTAGGAAGCTATTCTTATCTGGATTTTCCCAGATAGCTAAGTAAACATAACAGGGCCAAAAGGTTTTGAACAAAGAAATGATGACAAAGTTTCCGGACCTCTGAAGTAGAAGCTTGTGATGAGGTTTATTAGTCCTGATCTTGTTCTATAACTTTATAAAAGAACTAACATCCAAGTCATTCTCATGTCATTGCAGTATAGCAGCACAAAATGTAACAAATTTCCTCTATAACAAATTTCATTTATTACAGCATCATCATTATCTTGTTGATCAGTCTGTAGATGGTTTGTAAGGTTGTCTGAGCATGTCTGTCCATTTTACCCAATCCATTGAGCTCTCTTTATTTCAGTATAGGTTCGTGCATTGTCTCTGCATGCCATCCTCTTTTTCCCCTGGATCTTGCTCTATAGTGTCTTCGACTTTCATGTTGCATATTGTGGCCCAGTCAAATTATTCTTTGTTTTTGTATCATTTTCACTACATGCATGCCATTCTTCGGACTACATCCTGCAACATACTTCTTCTTCTTCTTCGTACGCTGTCAGACGTCAACCGTTATTTTTTCGAAAAAAGCAGCGGTCATCCTGAGGCTGTCGACACTGCAGTAGAGCTTGTCTAGTGTTGCCACTGGTGATGGCCACATCTGCTTTCTCTGATCCTCGTATGTCAGGCAGTTTTGCAGTAGATGTTCAGCAACATACAAAGTCCTTTTCAGAACTTGGTAGTGAGAGTTTGAGAACGAAGGAAGAAGTATCATTGTTTCTATATTTGTCTGTGCGTCTCTACTTCAGTGAGAACATTGTCATTGAATCTGTACATCTCACTCATCCCATTCTAAAGTAGCACCACACTTCAAATGATTCCAAGCTTTTTTCATCCTTCGTTGCTAGAGTCCATCTTTTCCTCATTTCTATCCTGATATTTTTTGAGGTTAGCAATGAAATCCTTGTCTTTATTTTCGAAATTTGTTTTTTCTCTGAAAGCATTTTTTGCCAATGACGTCTTTGTCTTAATTTTCGTCTCATTGCTGGCCTTTCTGTTCTAGGTTTGCCCTAAATATGTAGACGTCTGTACTTGATCGATTATTTCTTCATTGATTATATTAATTTGCCTATGTTACTTGTCTATTACCATAGTCTTTGTTCTCAATGTGTTTATTATCATGCCATCTCTGTTAATTTTTTCAAGTAGCCTTTGTAAACTTTTGATGTTGCTTTATTTGCAATTTTCCATTTATCTGTTTATATCATAACCTGAGATATGGAAGGCTGTCTAAACCTTTCTATTATGGTGGAACCCTTGAAATCATTTTCAGCTCACAGAAATGCACACAATACCTTTCTTTTTGTTAAACCTGATTTAATTCTCTACAATACATACAAATATGTTGGCAATGTTGAATAGTACAACTACCAAGAAAATCATAGATCAAAAGAGTATGACCAGAACATATAGCCTATTCAGTGTCTACTGACGTACACGACAGCACCACATTTGTCCACAACTACCAGCTGTTTTATTCCTTTAAACTAGGACTTATTTTATTGCATCTTTTTCTCGCGGAACCCCTAGAGATCGTTTGCAGAACTCTAAGGTCCTGTGGGAAATTGGCTGAGAAACCCTTTACATTACTGCAGCTGTTCGGTGAATTCATTTTAATTGACCTTTAGTTCATTTCTTCTTTTTCGTACGCTGTCAGACGTCAACTTGAATTTGTTCGAAGAAAGCAGCTGTCATCCTGAGGCTGTCGACACTGCCATAGAGCTTGTCTAGTGTTGCCACTGGTGATGGCCACATGTGCTTTCTCTGGTCCTCGTATTTCGGGCAGTTTTGCTGAGTTTGTGAGTCTGAAGACCATGACCTGATCTCTTCTGTTCAGCTGGTAGTAGGCATCATTTTTTGTGTAGCCAGTATGTCCTGTTTCCCATTTGGCCATGTATCTGGCCCTAATAAGCCTTTTGGACTCTTCGTAGGTCACACTAGAATCTGGTTGTGGTAGTCTTGCACCTTCTTTTGTCAGTCTGTCTACCTCCTTGTTGCCTTGGATGTTACAGTGGGATGGAACCCACTGTACCACTACTCTTTTTGGTGCGGTCTGCTGGCATAGTTGACAAGAGTACTGCTCTTAGATCATTTAGTTCAGTATTTTTCTGGCTTTTTAGTGCTGTAACTACGGCCAGGGCATCTGTAAACAGGACTATATGAGCTTTCATTGCTTTCGACTGTCAGCATTGCTTTTACTGCAGCCTTCAGTGCCTCTGCCTCCGCTCTGAAATTGCTTGGGAATTTTCCAGTTGCCACTGACGGTGTTATTTTTCTACCATTTGTTAGGCTCAAGAATATCCCACCCCCTCCATTCTGTGTTGTGTTTGTTACAGAACCGTCGGTGTATCCATGGGTCCAGTCCATGCTTGGGTAGTTTTCCGCTATGTACCTCAGGGTTATGTCTCTTCTTTCTTTTTCATTCTGGCTGTTCTTGTTTCCAATACTTGGTATATTTTCTACCACCTCTGGAATGATATGCTGCTTCCAGGTGGGTTTTGTGTACAGTAGGGATGGGCTTTGGTGTTGTTATGGTGTTCATAGGGTCTTCGCTCATCTTTGCTTTGACCATTTCTGCAAAGTTTCTCTGCTTTAGATTCCCATTTCCAAATCTATTTAGTCTCTGATGCATTGGATGGTCTGTCAGTCTTCTTAGTTTCTCTGCTTGCTGCTGGGCTCTGCTGTCTCTTCTATCGGTCATGGGCCTACTGCATCCGATTGTTTGCTACGGTGAGATTTTTTTCAAAGGTCCACATAGCCAGATCATCTGCAAACATGGAGCTGTGAACTCTTCTTGGTATATTCTCTGTGATGTTTTTTATATACACATTTTGCTCATCTGCCCTTGTACTTGAACTCTGGCTGTTCTGTTTTCGAGGTAGTGGCTGATCCATCTGTACATTTTTCCAGATACTTCACTTCTTCGTAGCTTGGCTTTAAGTCCCTCTTTCCACACCTTGTCAAATGCCTTCTCTAGATCCACCCAAACCGCTACTGTATGCTTTTTCTCTTGGTAAGCATCCTCTACTTCCTGTGCTATGAGAGTGATCTGGTCCTCAGTGGATCTGTGTTGTCTAAATCCTGCTTGCTGTGGAATTAATATGTGTTTTTCTTCCAGGTGCCACATCAGTCTGGTGTTTATCGTATGCTCCATCAGTTTGCTTACACAGCTCAGTAGACTAATGGGCCTGTATCCATTTGGATCTGTTCTAGCTTTTCCTTTCTTTGGTACTGGTATAAGTACAGCATCTTTCCATGCCTGCGGTACAATTCCCCTTTTCCAGCTTTGGTTCAGGAAGGAAAGTAACTTCCTCTTTGCTGTTTGGCTCAACCCCATCTGCATTTCATTTGTTACCCCATCTTTTCCGGGCGATTTCTTTTTCTTTAAAGTTCTCATGGCCTCATTCATTTCATTCATGGTTAGTTTTGCCATCATGTGCTCCTCTGGTGCCATCTTGATGTTGTCGTGGCTCTTTTGTTCTTCACTTATGTCTGTATGCCTGTCTGTAGGAACATCAATGTGGTTTGCTCTGGCATAATGTCCTATAAAGGCATTTGCTGCTTTTTTTCCGGTAAGCATGTTGTCGCCCTGCTTGATGGTAATTTGTTAATTTGATGGTATTTCGTCATTCATGGCTCTGACTAACTTCCATAGTTTGTTCCCTTCTTTATCTAGATTGAGGGTTTCTGTTTTTTTTCCCAGCTGTCTCTTGTTATTTAGTTCAGTGTTCTTTTGTATTTCGCAGTGATGGCCTTGAGGGCGATATTTGTTTCAATAGATTGCTCTCTCTCTGCCGTGTTCCTAGCGTTTGAGACTTCATCCTCAGCTTTCTGCAGTTCATGATTCCAATATGGCTTGTAGTTTTTCCTTGCCCCTCTTGGGATGGTCTCGGTGGCTGCTTGCAGTATTGCTTTGCTTAGGCTTTCCACCATAGGTTTCATTTTGTTATTATCTGTCAGCATTGTAAATCTGTCCCAGTCGGCTCATCTGTAGTTTCAACGTGGCAGTGGTTTTATTTCCGGTGGGCCTTCTTCCATATCAATATCTAGCCTAATTGGTCGAGCACATGACGATCTATTTTGTGGTGAATATCTCCCTTGGACAAGGCCAGGTCTGGAGTGGAGGTGGTATGCCATGTTCTAGAATAGAAGCTAGGGCTATCCTCCGGCCTATTGATAAGATAGAGATTTGTGTCTATCTCCCAGTCTGCCACTTCATCACCTCTGTGATCTGTGTCCGAATGTCCCCATCTCTCCGAGTGACTGTTGAAGTCTCCAACCACTAGGCAGCTAGAGTCCTTGATTTCCATACTCGAGAGCGACAGGTCTTTGTTGGGTGGGCCATACATGTTGAATATACGGATTTTCGTTTCTTGTGTCATTATGTCGACTCCTACAATTTCTGCTTGTCCAGTGTGATTTACAGATACTGCGCTACTTGGTATGCAGTTTTGTCTCAGTATCAGAACCCCTCCTTTGTGACCTTCTTTATCAAGTCGGAAGGTCTGGTATCCTCTGATTGAAAATCTGTGGTTATTGTTGAGGTGCGTTTCTTGGATGCATGCTATGTCTATCTTACCTTTGTACAGGCGATTTGTTAGTGAGACCTTTTTGTTAAGGACTCCCTCCAGGTTCCACTGTAGTATTTTAAGGGTCTTGAGTTTTTGGTCAATTGCTCTTGCCCCATTTCCTTGTGCCTTGACTCCACAGTGCATGGGTGGGTGGCCACCAGTAGCATCAGGTGGGCCCCTTCGAGGCGTGGGGCCCGGCACTCTGGTGGGACTCCACAGGATGAGCACCATACTTTCTTCTAAGTTGTGACGTCATCATACAGCGATTTACGTTGCACTGTTTTGTTAAGCCTGTGCCCCAGTGCATCCGATTTCAACAGGCGTTTCTGTAAGGATGCCCACCTTAGCCTTTGGCTGTCCCCAGCTCATCTGCAAGGCAGCAGTTGTTTGAGGTCAGAGTTGTCTCTCTTAGGAAAGTTGTCTTGCAGGACTATCGAGTCTTCCCCACTCGTGTCGAAAGGGTGTAATGATGATGGACTTATGTACTAGTTTTTCAAGTGTCCCAGAAGAGAGGCAGTCCAGTGTGACTGTGTCCCAGGATCGTCACGTCCTGCCAGAAACGTAGCATATGCATGTGAGTGTGGGTATCTCCTTGCTCCCCTTTAGTATTCTCGACTCCTCTGCAGTGATGGTACGCCTAGCATTCCCCGCCACCTGGGAGGTTGTCACAAAAGGGCAGAGGTGCAATGTCCGCTGGCCTGCATCTCTTCTGCATCCATTGGGATGACTGATAGAAAACAATGTGTAAAAAACAAGGCAAGAATGCGTTTAGCCGGGAAACAAGCTTGGACACGGCATGGAGATGTTGTTCGTCTGATGTGCGAACAGATCTCATGGTCCAAGGCTCAACAGTTCGCAGTGAGGTGGCTGCTCTGCTGATTACGACACCCCGACCGAGAACTAAGTCATCTACAAATGATTTCACACTTCCACACCGCATGGGGTGAATATCGGACAGGTCCCTGCTCGCATTGATCGACGGGACGGCAGACACCTCTTTCTGCGGCTCAACTAGATCGGGCTGAGGCGCGAGCCCCAGGTCCCAACCATATCGTTACCTCCCGACGCAGTGGTGTTAAGAATATCGGCGCATATCCGGGCGGGATTCTGACTTAGAGGCGCTCAGCCATAATCTCTCAGACGCTAGCCTCGCACCATTGGCTTGTCAGCCAAGCACGTGAACCAAATGTCTGAACCTGCGGTTCCTCTCGTACTGTGGAGGATTTCTGTAGCAACGACCTGTCATCAGTAGGGTAAAGCTAACCTGTCTCACGACTGTCTAATCCCAGCTTATGTTCCCTATTAGACCCCCTGAATCAAGAAAGAGCTATCAATCTGTCGATCATTACAGTGACCGGACCGGGTTAGTTTTCCCGTGTTGAGTCAAATTAAGTCGCAGGCTCCACTTCTGGTGGTGCCCTTCCGTCAATTCCTTTAAGTTTCAGCTTTGCAACCATACTTCCCCCGGAACCCAAACACTTTGGTTTCCTGGAAGCTGCCCGCAGAGTCATCGAAGCAGCTCCTGCGGATCGCTAGTCGGCATCGTTTATGGTCAGAACTATGACGGTATCTGATCGTCTTCGCGCCTCTGACTTTCGTTCTTGATTAATGAAAACATTCTTGACAAATGCTTTCGCAGTAGCTCGTCTTGCGGCTTTTCTAGAATTTCACCTCTAACGCCGCAATACGAATGCCCCCGTTTGTCCCTGTTAATCATTACCTCCAGTTCCGAAAACCAACAAAATAGAACCGAGGTCCTATTCCATTATTCCATGCACCATTATTCAGGCAGCCGAGGCCTGCTTTGAAAATCTAATTTTTCAAAGTAAACGCGCCGGCCACTCGGGACGCTCAGCGAAGAGCGGCAGATGGTAGTGCAGGAGACAACGGGCAGTAAACCGGCGCGAGCCGGACCGCCCGTCTGTACCTGAGATCCAACTACGAGCTTTTTAACTGCAACAACTTTAATATACTCTATTGGAGCTGGAATTACCACGGCTGCTGGCACCAGACTTGCCCTCCAATAGATCCTCGTTAAAGGGTTTAAAGTGTACTCATTCCAATTACGGGGCCTTGAAAGAGTCCCGTATTGTTATTTTTTATCACTACCTCCCCGTGCCGGGAGTGGGTAAGTTGCGCGCCTGCTGCCTTCTTTGGATGTGGTAGCCATTTCTCATGCTCCCTCTCCGGAATCGAACCCTGATTCCCTGTTACAAACATGGTAGGCATATCAGGTACCATCGACATTTGATAGAGCAGACATTTGAAAGATGCGTCGCCAGCACATGAGGCCATGCGATCAGCACAAAGTTATCCAGAGTCACCAGTGGGGACACCGCAACCCCCTGAGGGGAAACGACGATTGGTTTTGAACTAATAAAAGCGCTCTTTCCGTGAGGGTCGGAGCTTGGTAAGCATGTATTAAGTAGGATCGTGTCATCTAAGGAACCTTGACTGATTTAATGAGCCATTTGCGGTTTCACCGTGAGACAGTGTAAACTTAGACATGCATGGCTTAATCTTTGAGACAAGCATATGACTCCTGGCAGGATCAACCAGATAGCTGTCGGAGACGAACCGTGTGTTTGCCACACACACATACTGGTCGGATGGATGGATGTGTAAAAAGCCTCACGAGGACTGCCTCAGGTATCGACTGACGTGACGGACGGTTATTACCACCCTTCCGTCTCTCAGTCTGTCGACCTAGGACCGCCTGGCCGGGGCCCGTACACACACCGACCGACCGGGCTCGCTCGGGGAGGGATGGCAGTGCTCTGTGCAGAATGGATCCCAACGGCCTCGGCGATGATTTTCACCCGGACTGGAGACGATTTTTAATATATATATATATATCACAATCCTCGATGTCTTTTCTATGTACATTGAGTGCACAGTGAAATACCTGCTTGTTATGATATTACAAGGCAGTTCTATATACAGTTTGTTATGAAGATATGACTGAAAATGAACCAATGTTAAAAATTTTAGTAACAGCTTGGACAAATTATTAATTTATGATGGAGAAAAAAAAACAGGAATTTTATGTTTATCTGCACATGCTGCGTGAGAGGCACTAGCACGATTAAGATAAATTACTATTTTTTTGTCAATCCCTCTCAAATGACCGAATATTCTTCTTTTATTCTTGTCTCATTTTTGTTCCAGCTGGAGTATAGGGCTACGATTATAGTTGACCATGATTAGAAAACCTGCGATAAAACACCTTGCGTGCTTTTCCTGTGGAAGTTTAGCAATTTGTTTAACATGATGAGGTTGCTAACCACATGCACAACTCTCCTTAGACACCTTTTAAACATGCTTGGAGGTGTATTGGTCCTCTTTCCTCTCCAGTAAGTGGCCACTGGATACACTAGGGAGAAAATACATACTTCTTTCATAAACTTAACAGTCTCTCTATCATTACCATTCAGTTTATCTGTCAACTGGGTTTGAGGAGGACATTGCTGTAACTCTGTTTCTCTTATGGATTCAACAGACTTTTATTACTGTTTCTCTTATGGATTCAACATACTTTTATTACTGTTTCTCTTATGGATTCAACATACTTTTATTACCGTTTCTCTTATGGATTCAACATACTTTTATTACTGTTTCTCTTATGGATTCAACATACTTTTATTACTGTTTCTCTTATGGATTCAACATACTTTTATTACCGTTTCTCTTATGGATTCAACATACTTTTATTACTGTTTCTCTTATGGATTCAACATACTTTTATTACTGTTTCTCTTATGGATTCAACATACTTTTATTACTGTTTCTCTTATGGATTCAACATACTTTTATTACTGTTTCTCTTATGGATTCAACATACTTTTATTACTGTTTCTCTTATGGATTCAACATACTTTTATTACCGTTTCTCTTATGGATTCAACATACTTTTATTACTGTTTCTCTTATGGATTCAACATACTTTTATTACTGTTTCTCTTATGGATTCAACATACTTTTATTACTGTTTCTCTTATGGATTCAACATACTTTTATTTCTGTTTCTCTCCTCTTCACAAGACACATGTAATTTTTCATTTGTTGAACAGATGGCATCTAATTCTGCAGCTGCCAGGCGCAGCATTGCCACTAAATATTTTCTTGCTAAAGAGTAGTATACATCTTTCTATATATAGGATTCTATATGTTCCACGTGTCATTTGTCTCTGAGATCTATTTTTGATCATTGATTTTAATTCTCCATATGTTGTCATTTTGTTAATTGTTTATTTGACTAGTCTTTCAGTTTCCTTGTTGTCTTCTATCTTACAGCGAGCAGGAATCCACATTATTTCAACACTCTTGGAATTGTAGTTTGAATTGCTTCGGCTGTTATTCCATCCATACCTAGAAAAAAGTTGTAGGCCAATTATTTATAACTCTTAAATTTCTTAGTCTGGTTCCGGGTGATCTTCATTTCTTGGAACATAATGGCTGTCCCTGAGTATCTGTTGGGTTCAGGTTTGTGTGGAAAGTATTCTTTATCATCACTGTTTTCCTTTGCACTTGTTTAATATACCAGGCAAAATATTATACAAGACAATAATTCAAAGATTATCAACTGCATCCCGGGTCAGACTCCCTCCCTGCTGAGATATCTTCTTCTTCTTCTTCTTCGTACGCAGTCAGACAGTAACCATTATTTTTTCGAAAAAAGCGGCGGTCATCCTGAGGCTGTCGACACTGCCATAGAGCTTGTCTTGCAGTTCCACTGGTGATGGCCACATCTGCTCTCTCTGATCCTCGTATGTCGGGCAGTTCTGCAGCAGATGTTCAGCGGTCATTTTACCGGTACCGCACGGGCATTCGTCAGTGCCACCGATCTTCAAATTTGTTGAATAGGTGGTACCTCAGTCTATTGTGGCCAGTGCGAAGTCTGAAGACAACGACCTGCTCTCTAATGTTCAACTGGTAATAGGCATCGTTTTTGGTGTAACCAGTATGTTCGGTTTCCCATTTGGTCATGTATCTGGCACTGAGATATCAAACAGGTGGCGCTGTGGTTCTCCAGGAATTGAGTACAAACAATTCTACAGAAGAGAGTTGTCAATATTGTACACCTATATGAGGAAAAGGGCAACCGTCACTTCTGAGACAGGCATCTTCGTGATGTCAATTGTGTTCAAAATTCTGGTCTGAGTCCTGCTCAACCGTCTAACTCGTCACCTTGAACAGGGTCTACACGTCTCGCAGCGCAAGTCTGATGCTGTCACCATCTTCGCTTGCGATAGATAGCTATTATAATTATTATTATATAAAAGTGTCATGGTCTGATGGTAAAATTGTTTTCTCCTTATTTAATATATTGCTTGGGCCCTTGTAATGAAGCTCCCATAAACTAAACGACAAAATTTGACACATTTGGACAGATTCTGCTGTTATAAGCAATATGAGTGCCTGCAATGATAGGTAGTAAAAGTATGCAAATAAATCTGATGTGAGTATCAATTTCTTAAGTGAAACGATGTAACATAAATACTACACTTCTGACAATTTATTTGTGTCAAATAGCTGTATTTTAGGCGGTGGCAGGCATTAGTATAAAGTCAATTTGTTTTGTCATTTTTCAGATGGAGCAAGTGCTGCGAGTAGAGCGCATGCGACAAGCTGTTCTAGAGAACCTTCATGTAGATTTTGCCAAACCACTTCTCCCTGGTTTTTATTACCCATACTCTGGTCGGCCGTATACAGGTTCTTCTCTGCCATATGCTCCTGGACCTTTAAGAGGTAGAGGGACCTCTATAGGGGGACCATCAATGGGCAGGGGTCGAGGGATTCTAGGTAATTTTGGTAATGCAAACAGTTTCTACTTATTCATGTTGTACTTGTTTTGATGTTTGTTAATAATTTGCATAAAAGTAGTATGCAGATATGTTAGTCGGTCTTTGCTGTCAGCGTGTACAATATTTGTAGTTTCGCTTATTTGTTCGAAATAAATTTAAAAAAAACATTTTTCACCATGCACGGGCACTTCGAGGCTAGATTGTTGTTGCGTCTTTTCAAATTTTATAATGGCACCCAAGCAACTTCCTGTGACCAATATTGTCAACTTGTCCTTTGAGGAATGGACTGTTTTTTATTAAATTAATAGGTTAAATTGCGACAGAATTGTTGTTACAGTTCATACAAATTGTGCACAATGGGGTTTGGTATACTACACTGAAAGTTTTTTAACTACATTCTCAAGTCTAACTGACCTGAAATCGAGCTGCTCCGAATGCTCTTTGGAATCAGTAATCTGTGACATCGCTGAATATTTTCAAAACAAAAGAACACACAAACACAGGCAGAGTAATGGCTGGTCAGTTTAGATGTCAAGGAAAGAAGCACTAAATGCTAGTAGTTTAGGCGACATGGAAGTAGAAATAGTTACATTGATATAAAAGACAAGGATAGAACTAGTGGGATTATTAGATGCTCAAATGTCAGCTTGAATTTGTTCGAAGAAAGCAGCGTTCATCCTGAGGCTGTCGACACTGCCATAGAGTTTGTCTAGTGTTGGCACTGGTGATGGCCACACTTGTGTTCTCTGGTCCTCGAATGTCAGGCAATTTTGCAGCAGATGTTCAGGGATCATTTCCCCTGTACCACAGGTGCAATCGTCAGTAGCACCTATCTTCAGTTTATTGAATATATGGTACCTCAGTTTGTTGTGGCCTGTGTGCAGTCTGAAGAGCACCATCTGCTCTTCTGTTCAACTGATAATAAGCCACATCATTTTTTGTGTAGCCAGTAGATTGGAGGACTGAGGGACACAGAAAAACATGGTGTGGGTTTTATAATCAGGTCAGGTACCCGGAAATATGGAGCAGTGAATTCGATCGTCCCTTCAACCACATTTGAGTGAATCTTAAATCGGTTTTCTGCTGGGTAGGAGTTGCATAGATGTATTATTCACCCTGAGGCAACTAAGTGAAACAAACATCGACTACGATCGGAAACTCAACATTGTATTCAAAGATCAAGAAAAGACTTTAGGAATAAACATACAGTAGACATAAATAAAAAACTAATGGCCATACTATACATGATTGTGGAATACAGGGACAGTTATCAGAGAATATTTAAACACTGTACCAAGGTGCCAAAGTGTAGTAAGAACAATAGATGGCCCTGTACCAAGGTACCAAAGTATAGTAAGAACAATAGATGGCCCTGTACCAAGGTGCCAAAGTATAGTAAGAACAATAGATGGCCCTGTACCAAGGTGCCAAAGTGTAGTAAGAACAATAGATGGCCCTGTACCAAAGTATAGTAAGAACAATAGATGGCCCTGTACCAAGGTGCCAAAGTATAGTAAGAACAATAGATGGCCCTGTACCAAGGTGCCAAAGTGTAGTAAGAACAATAGATGGCCCTGTACCAAAGTACCAAAGTATAGTAAGAACAATAGATGGCCCTGTACCAAGGTGCCAAAGTGTAGTAAGAACAATAGATGGTCCTGTACCAAAGAGTAGTAAGAACAATAGATGGCCCTGTACCAAGGTGCCAAAGTGTAGTAAGAACAATAGATGGCCCTGTACCAAGGTGCCAAAGTGTAGTAAGAACAATAGATGGTCCTGTACCAAAGTACCAAAGAGTAGTAAGAACAATAGATGGCCCTGTACCAAGGTGCCAAAGTGTAGTAAGAACAATAGATGGCCCTGTACCAAGGTGCCAAAGTGTAGTAAGAACAATAGATGGCCCTGTACCAAGGTATCAAAGGGTATTAAGAACAGATGGCCCTGTACCAAGGTATCAAAGGGTATTAAGAACAGATGGCCCTGTACCAAGGTATCAAAGGGTAGTAAGAACAGATGGCCCTGTACCAAGGTGCCAAAGAGTAGTAAGAACAACAGATGGCCCACAGAAGCAATTGATGTATCAGCTAGAGAGAGATAAGGGTGTGCTGTCACCACTACTTTTCAATTCCTGTATGGACAGAATCATCCTTAAAGCCAAAAGGATGCATCTACCAAGAAAGGCAGAGGAAGAAAGGACAGGCTGATCAGTTTAATGGACTCCCTTTTTGCAGATGATCAATGCCTAATATATAAACGAGAACTTTGAAGACTGAAGTGGAGAAGGGTTCCATGGGAACAGCAGTTGAACACTGAAATGATTGACAGGCCGAGAGCACTTTCGTTGGGTCTAATGTGGAACGGGTGCTGGATTTAGACCCTCGGAAATCTTGGGCTAAGCTCCCTGTGGCTCGATTGGCCTGCATTCAGTGTTCGATAAAGGAATTGACGGAAGGGCACCACCATGAGTGGAGCCTGCGGCTTAACTTGACTCTACACGCCAACACTGTAAAATGACTGACAGATTGAGAGCACTCTCATTGGGTCTAATAGGGAACGTGTGCTGGTATTAGACCCACGGAAATCTGAGGCTAAGCTCTCTGTGGCTCGATTGGCCCGCATTCAGTGTTCGATAAAGGAATTGACGGAAGGGCACCACCATGAGTGGAGCCTGCGGCTTAACTTGACTCTACACGCCAACACTGTAAAATGACTGAGAGCACTTTCGTTGGGTCTAATAGGGAACGTGTGCTGGAATTAGACCCACGAAAGACAGGTCAGTTTTACCCTCTAAATGAAAGAGCGTTGCTACGCTAATCCTGCTCAGCCCTAGAGAAATCGCAGGTTTCAGACACTTGGTCATTGACTGACTAAAAAGCCTCCGTTTGATTCGTTGGGTCTAATCGTGAACGGGTGCTGGTATTAGACCCTCGGAAGACAGGTCAGTCTTACCCTACTAATGACAGGGCGTTGCTACGTTAATCCTGCTCAATTCGAGAGGAGTCGCAGACATTTGTCCACGTACTAGGCTCATAAGCCAACAACATCTCTGTGCCATGACCAGGCTTGTCACCTGGTCAAATGCACTCCTTCGAGAGAAATCGCAGGTCGCTGACATTTGGTCCACGTGATTGGCTGAGAAGCCAATGGTGCTAAGCTACCATCTGAGGGACTACGGCTGAACGCCTCTAAGCCAGAATCCCGCCCTAAATCTCAGCACCGCTGTGATGGGAGGCCACGATATGGCTGGGACCTGGGGCTCGCGTCTCAGCCCGGCCCGGTCAAGCCGCAGAAATGCACCTGGTTAAATGCACTCCTGCCTCGCTCTTTACCTCTGTCTGCTATCAGTCATCCCAATGGACGCAGAAGAGATGCAGTCCAGCGGACATTGCACCTCTGCCCTATTGTGACAACCTCCCAGGTGGCGGGGAATGCTAGGCGTACCATCACTGCAGATGAGCCGAGAAAATAAAGGAAGCAAAGAGATACCTCACTCACATGCACACGCTACGTTCCTGGCAGGACGTCACGATCCTGGGACACAGTCACACTGGACTGCCTCTCTTCCGGGATAGTACAAACTAGTACATAGTCCATCATATCATTTCATTGCCAAACCCTATAGACATGGGCGGGGAAGATTCGATAGTCCTGCAAGACAACTTCCAAAAGAGAGACAACTCTGACCAAAAACAACTGCTGCCTTGCAGTTAGGCTGGGGACAGCCAAAGGCTAAGGAGGGCATCCCTACAGAAACGCCTGTTGAAATCGGATGCACTGAGCCACAGGCTTAACAAAATAAAACAGTGCAACGTAAATATCGCTGTAAACAGCGTACGATGAAGAAGAATGAAGTGAAGTCAATCCCAAGTATTTACATGGTGCAGATGGTATAACCTGTATTGTAGAAGTCGGATAGACCTTATACTAGTCTAGAGAAACAAGAATAAGAGCAGTAATAGATTCAATAGTCATACCTAAATTATGTGCTCTGCTCAATCAACTGAATAAACATCTTGAGCTAGACTGTCAGCTTTCAGAAAGTAGGTGTGGATTTTGAACTGGTCGTGGAACTTTGGGCATTATATTTACATGTCAGGTACAGGAGAAATGTCGAGAACAAAACGGCAAGCTTTATATTACATTCATTGACCTCACAAAGGTATTTGATACAGTCAGCAGAGGCAGTCCTGGCAAATTTGTAACCGTGATGAAACAGCTCCACGAGGATATGTATACTTGACAGCGGCGAGATCTCTCAGTCGTTTGAGGTCAACAGCGGTGTGAAACAGGGATGTGTACTTGCTCCAACACGGCTCAGTATGATATTTTCAGCCATGTTGACGGACGCCTTCAAGAATACCAAGTATGACATACCAATAAAGTACGACATGGATGTTGGTCTACTCAAACTCTGAAGACTGAAGGCGAAGACCAAGGTGATGCGCGACACGATATGTGAACTCTTAGTTTGCTGATGACTGCTCAGAACAGAATAGGCAGGAGGGTCTGGACCGGTTCTCTGCTGCTTGTGACAACTTTGGCTTGACAATTAGCAAAACGAAAACCGAGGTCATGAATCAACCAGAAACAGGCACATTGTGGATACAGTCAGGGGACAGAAATTACAAGCAGTTGAAAAATGTATCTGCCTCGGAAGCACGCTGTCGAGATTAGTCACTATTGCTGATGAGCTGGCTAATTAATATCAAAGGCCAGCACAGCTTTTGACCGAATCCGCTCAACAGTATGGGAACGTTGAGGAATCAGCATAATCACTAACCTGATGGTCTAACATGCTGCCATTGTTCCTAACCTGCTCAATGCATGTGAGAACTGAACTGTCTACGCTGGAGAACACCCAGGAGAGGGACACTGTCTTATACACCGACGAGGGGACGGAGTGGCCTAGTGATTAAGTGGCACGGCTCAAACCGAAGGTGCTGGGTTCGATCCCCATCACAGCACTGACCGTTACCCCGGGGAAGCAAACCCTTAGAAAATGCAGGAGGAAGCAGACCCTTACATAAAATGCATGCTGAAGTCGGATGCACTGGGCCGACAGGCGCAAAATAAAAACCACAGTGCAACGCATACCGCTTTGGGGATTAGAGAAATAAGGCGAACGCCAACAAAAAAATATAAATATATACACCGACGGATCAGTCGTGCGCAGTCGTCGGACATCAGGCTGGGGTTTCTCGGCTAGAGTGAGAGGAGAGGTCGTTGCTGAGCGCAGTTGGGCATACATGTCAACCAACCTCCAGTATGAGAATGGAGACGGAGGCAGTGACCGCAGCACTGAAATGGATATCTGAGACTTCTATAACAAGGACAGTCATGGTGACAGACGAGCAAGCTGTACTTCAGAAAGTACAGAAGGTATGGCTTAGGTACGAGTGGATAGCTGCTGTTGAGGCCTCAAACCTCCAGGCGTTGACCTGGATCTACTGTCCTGCTCATTCCGGGGTTCAGGGCAATGAAAGAGCTGACATCTTGGCTTCACAAGCTCCCATCATGGGTACATTAGTGATGGATAGAAGTGAGATTTTGAAATCAATCAGTGACCGCCTGTAAGATGAGGACACCGCAATAGATGAAAGCAATCCGCAGGCTGCAAATTTTCGACATGAATGAGGTTTGAGTAGAGTATGGCATATGAGAGGACGGAGCATAAGAGTGTACAACCAGCGAGCTACGGGGACCATCAGCATCCATACCCTGCGCCATTTGCTGAAAGAGAGAACACATATCGGTATGCCCGGACTGCAGTGACGTCAATTCTTAGTAACAGAAATAGCTAAAATAATTTCTTACCTTTGAGGGATGTGTGTTTTTACCAAGGCATATTTATCTTCCTTTCGGGTGAATTATATTGAGCATTTTTCTCCAATCTTCTGTCAATCTTGCTTCTTGTCCATGTTCTATGGTGATGTTGCCATGATTGTCTTTCACTGGTCTAATGTTTACTGTCCTTTGTACACACCTTGGTGCTGCTTCTTCTATCTTGAGTCTCTTCTTTAGTCTAGTGGAGTTTGCATAAATAGTTTTCTTAATCTCTGTGGTTTTTTATTGTTTTTGGTGTTAGTAAATCTTGTATCTTTCTTTCACGGAATCCTTACTTTTTTTTGTCCACTTTAAGTGTCATTGAGTACTTGAGTATTCTTTCTTGGACGAAGCGTGTTATGTCATTTGCTTTAAACCTGTGCTGTTGTATTTTTTTTCTGTTGTCATCTATCCATCTGCCATGTCGTCTTTATCATGTCTTGTAACCAGGTCATTTTTGTATTATATGTGTTCAGTTGTAATAATATTCTCATGAGGTTACCGAACCATTTTATTTTCTGTCTTCCTATGTATTCTCACAATATTTATAATGTCATTATTTCTCCATTTTGTCTTGATGACATTAATGGCTTTTTGAACATATCATATGTTTTGTTTCATCTATTGTGATTTGGACAAGGGGCTCAGATATATCCTGTTTATCAGATGTAGTTTGGTGAACAAAAGCTGGTGTTTTTTTATGTGCTCAATTCTCACAGGCTGAGCTAAGTGAATTCATATGTTTTGGCAACCCATCTTCTTCTTTATATATTAGGCTTTGGTCCCCTGCAAATGAAAGTTATTGTATTGAGTTGGGTTTACTCATTTTCTGTGTTGAATTTTACTTCTCTTGTTGCAATTTGGCTGTCATCTGTTATTTTGTCAACATAAATGTTGAACACTTATTAGTGAAAGCACACAACCCTGTCATACTCATGTGGTCATTTCAACGACACATGTGACTTCATTAATTATTCTTTTTACATTTTTATTCATATGATACATCTCTCTCACACTGTATATTAGTATTATCATTGTATTCCTATCAAATTGTATGTAAAACAATCTCCTGATCAATAATTGTTATGTTTAGGTGCCTGTCAGATTCAGTTCTTGCACTCGTCTTCTTCGTCGTACGCTGTCAGACGTCAACTTTTATTTTTTCGAAAAAAGGAGCGGTCATCCTGAGGCTGTCGACACTGCCATAGAGCTTGTCTAGTGTTGCCACTGATGATGGCCACATCTGCTTTCTTGCACTCAATTACCTTTACACCTATTAGAAATCCATTCATATAATTCCCTTATGGAATCCAAATTGAGTTTTACTTTTCACAATTGGTCTTATTCTTTGTTCATGTATTTTATTAACAAATCTGCATTTCTACCTCCGGTACACTATAATATGTAATATATTATTTGTTTAATTTTATGTCAACATCAGGTACGATAGATACTATTGCACATTGCAAATGAAATCCCTCATAATAGAAGATGTCAATTTGGCAAAAGGATATCAGGAATAGGACTGTCAGACATTGCAAGTTAAAAGCTTCTATCAGTAAAAAAACCAATATTGCACTATGGATAGGGAAAAAGCACAACAAAAATATGATTGTCTCAACCCATTCAACAAATATTCACGTCAAACTTTCATTTTTCACAATAGCAGCAATGTTTGATTAGGTAGTGCGTCGATTGACTCACTACCATGGCCACATACTGCAGCAAAAAAGGAGCAAGTTTGATTGAAGGGACTTTTTGCTAGAATTCATTCTTCTCGTTATATAAATTTATTTTCAGGAATTGGTATTCAGTATATTAGGCTTTTGGTAAAATTGTCATTTAAAAATGCTCTCATAGAAGAAAAACATTTTTCGTGAATAAATCTGAAAATGTATAATTTTATACAGAGTTGAAGGTTTCAAATAATATATTTGTCTTCAATCAATAAAATCAGCGTAGCATGTCCTTTGCTTAATGTCACTCTCATGACAGCAAACCTATAAGACACTCAAATCCCTGCCTAGCTCTTCCATCTCTGCTACCATCAACCTCAAAGCCTGTGTAATTTCCCTTGTCCATCTGCTCCTCAGTTTGTTTTTATATCTTTTGTTAGGTACCATACCCTCCAGTATCGGTCTCTCTTTGATATGGTCAAAGTATGTTTCCTAGATGTTGTTTACTGGCCAGTTTTGTTCTAAGTCCAGACCATGAAGGATTTCTGCGTTTTTCTTTATCACTTTCCATAGTATATTGAGCACATTCTTGTAGCATTTTAGCTCAGAGGATTCAATCTTCTTCCAGAGGGTTTGTGTGGTTGACCATGTCTTGCATTCGTATGTTGTCATTGAAAATATCTAAGTCCTCAGTATATTTATTGTTGACATGTTGTTAGTGTTAGGCTATAAGTTTTTATGTTTAGTTAAACCCCTGTAGTGCCCTGTCCATTCTTCTCCAAATTTTATTTGCCAATCTCTGTTATTGTTTATAGTTGTTTGTTATTGTTTATAGTTAAGCAGGGAAATTCAAAACATATGACATTCTTACCGTTTTGCTTGAGGATAACTTTAGGTCTGGTTTTCACCTTGTCAGTGCTCATTGTCTTAGTCTTGCTGGCATTTATGCATAGAGTTTGTTACTCGCTGTGACTCAATACTAAACTCAAAGTTGTACAGAGCTAAAGAGGAGCTGCAGAAAAATACAGCAAGTTCATCACTGGAACTCATACAACTTTGTATAAATCAGGAGGACTTTTGTATAAATCAGGAGGACTTTTGTAAAAATCAGGACTTTTGTAAAAATCAGGAGGACTTTTATAAAAATGGAGTAAACACAAGGAGACACTATTGTCTGGGGTGAAGCACAAGATAGTTCATTGTACTTAGTCAATAAAAATATCAAGATATATTTATTTCTTCATTGTACTAAGCCACAGTTTATTTATGAAGTCGGGTGGTTATTTCTCATTGTACTAAGCCACAGTTTATTTATGAAGTCGGGTGGTTATTTCTCATTGTACTAAGCCACAGTTTATTTATGAAGTCGGGTGGTTATTTCTCATTGTACTAAGCCACAGTTTATTTATGAAGTCGGGTGGTTATTTCTCATTGTACTAAGCCACAGTTTATTTATGAAGTCGGGTGGTTATTTCTTTGTCACTAACAGTAAGCCACCCATGAGTGATTAAACTCATTCTCTGGCTGACCTCGAAATGGTTTGAATTGGAGAATACTGTTGTAGAAGCATGTAAATGTAAAGCACAAGGTAACATTTACATTTTGTTATACATACTGCAGTCATTTTGTTATATTATTTTGTTATATTTTCGTTTTTTTTACATCGGTTTGATCTGTAAATACTATGACAATTTTTGTTCATAGTTCATTTAACTTAAAAGCACTGACACAGAAAAACCTTAAGGGCAAAGACAGTGCAGAAAATAATTAAATACATTAATGTTGCAATTGACATGTCATTAAGCGAGGTATGTTGTAGCCATTGTTATTCAAAGAAAAACAGCAGAGGTGGAAAGACAATTATTCTTCTTCTTCGTACGCAGTCAGACAGTAACCATTATTTTTTCGAAAAAAGCGGCGGTCATCCTGAGGCTGTCGCCACTGCCATAGAGCTTGTCTTGCAGTTCCACTGGTGATGGCCACATCTGCTCTCTCTGATCCTCGTATGTCGGGCAGTTCTGCAGCAGATGTTCAGCGGTCATTTTACCAGTACCGCACGGGCATTCGTTGGTACCACCTATCTTCAATTTGTTGAATAGGTGGTACCTCAGTCTATTGTGGCCAGTGCGAAGTCTGAAGACAACGACCTGCTCTCTTCGGTTCAACTGGTAATAGGCATCGTTTTTGGTGTAACCAGTATGTTCGGTTTCCCATTTGGTCATGTATCTGGCTTTGATAAGCCGTTTTGACTCTTCGTACGTCATACTAGTATCTGTTTGTGGTAGTCTTGCACCTTCTTTTGCCAGTCTGTCTGCCTCCTCGTTGCCTTGGATGTTGCAGTGTGATGGGACCCACTGTACCACTACCCTTTTTGGTGCGGATTGCTGGCACAGTTTGCAGAGTGCTGCTTTTAGGTCATTAAGCTCAGTGTTTTTCTGGCTTTTTAGCGCTGTGACTACGGCCAGAGCATCTGTAAGCAGGACTATATGGCTTTCATTTTCATTGTGTGTCACCATTTCTTCCACTGCCGCCCTCAGTGCCTCTGCCTCAATTTGAGAAGCAAAGCACTTTGATTATGTGCAGATGGCTTCTTAACATTTCTTGATTTACATTTTCCAAACTGCAGGAAGATCTCCTATAGAAGCTCAGGGTGGCCAGCTTGAGATTGCTGGTGTTGTTGTAGGTCAGTGGGGACCTAACATGTCTAGTCGTCAAAACAGAGGTGGCCAACTTCCTCCACAGGATATGTCAGTTGGACACAGAGGAGGAAGGTATGCTGTTATGTACTTTATGCATAAGTAGTAAATTTATTGAGAAGTGGTGGGCTCAGTGGTGGGCTCAGTGGTGGGCTCAGTGGTTTGGATGTTGGTCTTCTGTCCATGAGGACATGTCAAAATCATGGTACGGCATAGGTTTTTTTCTATCTGAGGTAAAATACAAATCTAGCCTGCACGGTTCAAGACAGCTGTAGGGACAAGCAATTGTGATTCTTCAGCTCTATGAATTCTCCCAGTGGACCTGCCAATGGGAGTAAATATCATTAAAGTAAATGTATTTATTTGTTAGACTTACATCTTAACTTATTACAATTGTGTTTTTTTTGCACAACTTGTCTCTCTCATGTAGCATGTCCTTTGTAGAACGTCGCTCCCATCACAGTCTGTCTGAAAGAAACTCGTTCCCTTGCCAAAACTCCAGCTTCCGCCACTGTCATACTCAGGCATTCCTGGGTATCTTGGTGCCATCGTCTTCTTGGTCTACCCCTTCCTCTTTTGCCTGGCACCATACCTTCTATCACCGTCCTCTCAAGACCGTTGTGTCTCCTGATGTGACCAAAGTTTTGGTAATCGTCCATGCTTCACAGCCATAAGCTGCCACAGGAAAAACACAGGCTCTCAAGACTTTTACTTTTATCATTTTGTTGGTACTCTGCCATAATTTCTTCAGGCTGTTCAGTCTCTGCATTGCCATAGCTAGTCTTCTTCTGATTTCTTTCGAGCAGTCACCATTTTTGTCGATTCTGGAGCCCAGATATTCAAAATGTGTAACCTGATCTATTTCCTCACCACCCACTGTAAATTTATGCTGACATTGTGTTTTATCGGTGGTCATTATCTTTGTTTTGTTTATGTTTATGAAAAGATTTTGATCTTTACTATGTCCATTAACGGCTGAAAGTAGCTGCTCTAGCCCTTCCGCACTTCTTGATAGTATCACTGTGTCATCTGCATATCGTAACTCTGGAATCTCGTCTCTCTCCCCCCCCCATCGTAAATGGGTCGAAACTTTCAATGTTCTCATCTTCTCGCACATTTCTCATTATACATTCCGCATATATGTTGTACAGATAAGGTGAGAGGATACATCCCTGTTGGACTCCCTTTTGTACTGCAAACCAATCTGTCTGCCTGCCCAGATACTCGACAGTGGCTTGTTGATCGTGGTATAATGTTTCAAGTTTAAAGTACATTATATTTAACATTTATAAATGTGCCTTAGACATTGTCTAATTGTTTTTGAATGATATACGAGAATTACATCAAATACATTTGGAGCAGTAAATGAATTGGAAGTTTGGAATCTCCAGTAACTGAATGTTCGTAAACATTAGATTTTTCTGAGAAAATACAAATATTATTTTTTATTTCAGAGGATTTTATAGTGGCAGAAGTAACTTCATTCTGCAGAGAGAAGGCTTAATGAGAGGCAGATCTGTAGCTCCTGTGTACAATAGCAGAGGACCGTACAGGCCAGCCGTAAGAATTTATATTGCAAAATTATGATTTTGTTTGTCGTCTATTTAGTAGGCCATCGTTATCAATCCTTAATTGTTTCTTTGAAAGTGTGATGGGAAAATAAATAGAAAAGGTGTGTCTTTTACAATGGCCACCCGTTCCCTTTAAGTTAAAGGCGAGGGCTCGACTTCATCGCCTCGGGTTTCCCCATATGGCCCAGTCTCTCTCGGCATCGCACAAAGCACGAACTCCGTAGCTCCAGCGATGAACTCTGGGATCTCCGGAAAAATTGACATGAACTGACCGTCGCAGCTCGAATTCGAACCTCGACCACCTGAACACGAGGCAAACGGCTTGACCACTTCACCACAGAGACTCCCTTTAAGTAATATAATAGAGTACTCACCCTAAAAGTGAATTACACTCCCAGAGTAATAAGCCCTTTTCCGTTTTCAGCCAGTGCAACTTGTTCTTGTTGTAAGATGTGCTGGTAATTTTGCTGCATTTTAAATTATGTTGTGGTTTATCTACCGCAGTTACCATTTCTGCTGCAGATAGTATCCATATTTAAATTTGATGTCAGATATTTGGTTCTCCAGCTTCATAATCAGAAATAACTTTTTTTTCTCAATTGTTTGGTCAGCAAAGGAAGGCCTGTCCTTTCTTTCTCAGCTTTATTTGATTCTATAGAATTTGGCACTAAGTTTGTTTCAATGCTGATTGACAGGAAATGACATTCAAATGAAATGTAAGCAAGATCAAACATTTCTGACTGCGCTGCCGAAAGCTGCAAGCTTAGATGTGAAGAATTTTGTTTAAAGGCAATTTTTGTCAACCAACAGAGAAAGCTCTTACGCCTTAACTTGTCCTGGAAACAGAAACATGAATAGTGGTAAATCCACCCATGTACTTGTACTCGAGCGGGTAGCAAGGAATAACTGCAAGAAACTCTGTCATGGCTGGTAGCAAGCCTGAATGAGAAAGGAAAGTAGTGTGTGGGATCAGTTCCCTCACATCATAACATTTGTTGTTTGTTGCAAGAACATTAACCAAGGGATTATCCAAGCTGTATTTGAAGTCCCATCATCAGGATCTATGACCCTAATCAGGCAACCTACTTTCACATTCCTGCACCTGTAAATGTTTATAACTAAGTAGTAAGACAACTCATGTTGCGAAAGAGAGGCAACAAAATATATCTGTTCTTGGACTCTGTGATACAAGGTGGACATAATCTGGTAAGCTACAAACAGTTTTGGGAGAAACAATCATATACTCAAATATATCTGTGTTCTTGGACTCGGTGATACAAGGTGTACATAATCCGGTAAGCTACTAGTTTTGGGAGAAACAATCATATACTCAAATATATCTGTGTTCTTGGACTCGGTGATACAAGGTGTACATAATCCGGTAAGCTACTAGTTTTGGGAGAAACAATCATATACTCAAATATATCTGTGTTCTTGGACTCGGTGATACAAGGTGTACATAATCCGGTAAGCTACTAGTTTTGGGAGAAACAATCATATACTCAAATATATCTGTGTTCTTGGACTCGGTGATACAAGGTGTACATAATCCGGTAAGCTACTAGTTTTGGGAGAAACAATCATATACTCAAATATATCTGTGTTCTTGGACTCGGTGATACAAGGTGTACATAATCCGGTAAGCTACTAGTTTTGGGAGAAACAATCATATACTCAAATATATCTGTGTTCTTGGACTCGGTGATACAAGGTGGACATAATCCGGTAAGATACTAGTTTTAGGAGAAACAGTCATATACTCAGGTCACCAAGATCAGAAAAATGCACCACACTGCAGAGTGCCATGAGAAACCAATATATATCTGATATCAAATATATCTGTTCTTGGACTCGGTGATACAAGGTGGACATAATCCGGTAAGAGACTAGTTTTAGGAGAAACAGTCATATACTCAGGTCACCAAGATCAGAAAAATGCACCACACTGCAGAGTGCCATGAGAAACCAATATATATCTGATATCAAATATATCTGTTCTTGGACTCGGTGATACAAGGTGGACATAATCCGGTAAGATACTAGTTTTAGGAGAAACAGTCATATACTCAGGTCACCAAGATCAGAAAAATGCACCACACTGCAGAGTGCCATGAGAAACCAATATATATCTGATATCAAATATATCTGTTCTTGGACTCGGTGATACAAGGTGGACATAATCCGGTAAGAGACTAGTTTTAGGAGAAACAGTCATATACTCAGGTCACCAAGATCAGAAAAATGCACCACACTGCAGAGTGCCATGAGAAACCCGGACCACTTTCAGTGGCATGCAGCTGGAACAAGACTGATCATGGCAAACTTTAGAACCACAAGGGGAAAAAAACATTATAAAGTGTTATGCTCCAACAAATGGAAAACAAATCTTTATTTTTTAAAAGTTTCCATAACAAACTGCAAAATCTATTGGATGAGACAATGTCAATAGGGGACTTATTCCCAAATATGAGAGGGTAGTGATGGCTTTGAAGAAAGTATGGCCAGGAATGGTTTGAAATAGTCAATTAAAATGGTGAGATATTTACAGATTATTGAGCTGCATGAGTCTCCATTATAAATTTTAATCGAGACAAGTTCTTAATGCCCCATGCCCATTTTTCAACACTGGCTACTGTTAAATGCACAAGTTCACCTCCTTGTCCTCCATGCATACCCAGTTCAAACCCATACACTCTAATTCATTCTGTGCAATGGGTTCCAAATATGTGCTGTTTTAGAATTGCTTGTCTTGGAAAGTACTTCCTAAATAAAGTCATGTCCGTCTGTATGGATGTTTGAATTGATGTGAGCTTTCAGAAATGTGTTTACTGTGAGAAATGTTAATGTGGACTGAATGTGTAGATTTGTTATTTAAGGAACTAACACAGTATCACACTATGTAAACCGAGCACTGAGCAAGAGAAATCGTCACCAGCTCCAGGATGATTATGAGCAGCATCAAACACAGCGACTAGTCAAAGCGACTGAAGCCAGGAGCAGTCTATTAAGGTGCCGTAACAATATTCAGCAGAAGTGAGGCCTTCTTAAAGCACTTGAAGGGCGGGAGGGATAACACAACCACTATAGTATTGAAACGGAATGCAAACAGTATTACACGGACCTCTTTTCATCAAAGACTTGAAATCCCCAAAAGCCTGGCATCAACAGAGAATATCCTGCGTGTCGTCTTATATAGGTCAGCTCACCTACCTTTACTGTAATTAGCAAACATCCAAATAAAGAAGTAATGTCCAAACAGGTCTTGGTATTCAGATAGTGTTAAAGCTATTGGTTTTATAGTCTCTCATGGTTGTGAAGTGTTAAAGCTGTTGGTTTTATAGTCTCTCATGGTTGTGAAGTGTTAAAGCTGTTGGTTTTATAGTCTCTCATGGTTGTGACCTTAATCTTTAAAGGTAGCGACAAGGAAAAGGAAGCTTGGTGGCAAGTTGAATCAATTTTTTACATGCTGGTATTATGAGTAAAATACTTTTCAAACTTGTATGGAATTCACTCATTTGTTTATAAATGGCACTGCCATTTTCTTTCCAACGCTTATAAGCTCTATTAATAATAATCATAGTATTGAAGTCATGGTCGTAACGCTTGTTTGAATTTTGAAATTGTTAGCATTACAGTCGTGGAAGAGGGACACCTCCAGTAAAACGTCCAGTAAAAATTGTTGCCAGACCAGGGAGAGGTAGAACTGTCAAGGCCACACCATCAAAAGGCAGAGGAGTCACTGTAGATGTTTCTTCCACGTAAGAGTATATATGTATCATCATCATCATCATATCCACTTGTGTCGTTAGACGTCTAGTTTTCTACCATGTGTCAGCTTTGTCGCCAACGTTTTTATCATTCCGTGTGTCTTCGGTATCTCACTGACACCATCTATCCATCTTTTATGTGATCAGGCTCTCGCTTTGCAACCCATATGTCTGGTATTGTAGATACGAGCAACTGGTAATTTTGGCTGCATTGTTGTCAGGTGTCTGAACCATTTAATTCTTTGCCTTTCTGTGTATTCCATGCACGGTGTTGCACCGTCTGTCTGATTATTTCATTTCTTAATCTGTCCAGCCTTGTCACTTCTACAGTCTTTCTCAAACACCTCATTTCGCATACCATGATTTTTCTTTCTTGTGCCTAAGTGAGAGTCTA